>BSBK01001928.1:0-272500 GCA_027943335.1 Chamaecyparis obtusa
GCAAAATTGTTGGTCCTTATCATATATAAATTTTATTGTTAATCCATTAACCCAGTTTAAACTATGATTCAGTAAGAGAAACAAGAATACTTATTGCACTAGATATAAACAGACCAAACATCATGAATTTTTTCAAGAATTGAATTAAAAGATCATTTAACTTCTTTTTCATCTCAAATAGTTTGATTAGGAATTTAAGAGTTTTCTATTGTGTGAAAATATGTTAGCGATAGTTTTAGAGATGCATTAAGTGAGATGAACAGTGGGGAAATAGCTAGACAATTTTGTAAATGTTTTCTTCCTACATATATCCATTGTCTTCATGTCCTCATAGATAAATGGCCTATTCCTTCATGGCTATTATAAATCTACTTTTGATTGCTATGGTTTATGCCTTGTAAAAGGAAATTGGGTCAGTTTACTGGAGAAGGAATATACTTTTTTCTCTTATGTTTTGAGAGAATAAAGTTGTAACATTCTATTGGGAGTATGTTGAATGGTATTTTCCTTTTTAATTCTTCTTGCTAGATTTTAGTTTCAGTATAAGAACTGCAAAGTAATTTTCTACTGTTAGCTTGTAGTTTAGTCTGTTGACTGGAAATCTTTAGTGAGCTAGATAGTTAGGAGGCACACGTAGGATTGTAACCTTCTTATTAATAGGTCAACCTTTTATTGGTTTTCCATTGTTGTAGCTCCTATTTTTTTTAGAGTTTAATATAAGATGCGAATTATTAAATATTTGTTTTTACTAATAATTTTATTGGCTTTATGAGAATCTTTGTTGTTGAAATTTTTTTATCTACAAGATAAGGCAAAATAGGGTATATTTTGTGTTTTAACTTAAATTTCTTCAATATTGTCATAGTACGAAGAACTACTAACATTGTAAAAATTGATCACATTCCATTTGATGCAATATTGTTGTTGTGCTAGTTTTTTTCAGCAATGGAACTTTGAACCTCAATAAGTAGATGGAAATGCCAAATTAAAGCAAATGTTTGTTTCTATTCAAAGTAAGCATTATTTTCCAAATTCCTATTTTTGTGTATATGCTGGAAAGATTTTCTACATGCACAATGACCTTTACTGGTATGAATTGGCATTAAGATCATAGATTTAGTTTCTTTCTTTTTGACTAATGGATTATTTCTTCCAAGCTTGAAACTACACGACATATCTCTATGATTACAATTACTTTGTCTACCAAAGAGATGGACACAAGCTCAACTAGGTAAATGATGATGTATAATTGTTTCTTATGTTGTTTGTGGAACTCTTTTTTGTATTTCATTTTACAAGTTATTTGTAGGTGGCTAAGTGTATTTTCTTTGTTTAGGTATTAGCCACCTCTTCTAGAAGATCAATTTAAACCATTGACTGAATTCGAGTATGAAGGAGGTAGTTATAAATTTGAAAGTATTTCTTGGATTGTTTAGTCTGGCTTCATCTTATAAAAGTATTCTACTTGTAAATTCAATTCCTTCCTCCCTTATTTTGTAGAGGGATCACATGGAGGAAGAGGTGGGGTACATGGCGCTCAGAGGAAATGTAGAGCAAGAGGTTAGTAGCTTGTTTCAAAATAGTGTCTTTGGAAACATTTTCATCAGATTCTCGATCATCTTGGTACATAGCTTTTTTTAGTGTGATGATGAGAGTATCCCTATTCTAGGGAATGGAAAATTTGGTGGTGAATATACTAGTGATGCGAATTTGTAAAGGGGTTATGATTCAAGTTAGAGTAGTGGTAGAGGATGAGGAAAGGATTACAATGCTGCAATAGTTGAGCGGAATGAAAGTGGATACAATGATATTGACACATAAAAAATGCTTGTACAAGACTCCAGTAATAATATTTTTGCACCTAGCTTTTGCATTTTTATTTTATTATAAATTGTAGATTGATTAATACTACCAGATGCTCTTAATGTTTCTCATAATATTCACAAATGTTTGGACTCTTCTCCTAGTTAAGATAGCTCTTAAATATGAATTTTTTCCTTGTTTTCTTTTCAACTATCCTAAAGAGCTTGTCATGTTTTTGAGAATATTTGTACTTCTTTTGCCTGCTTCAAGCTCCATTACCTCTTTCCACATCTTTCTTCTTGGTACTAAAGGGAATTTTAGGATGGCCCAAACCAGAGGAGGCCACATATGGGGGAGGTTCTCCCACAACATAAACACAAATTGTACTAACTAGCAAGCACAAAACCCCAGTATGGGAACAAAGCCCATGAGTTCAATGCACAAGAAGGGATTTGAACCTTGGTCGTGACAAGACCACACTTTAGCCATCACACCATGTCCTTAACAACTATAATTACTAGTTACTAAAATGAAAGGTTTTGCATTCTATAATCATAGCGAGTTAAAAAGTTCACGAAAAGGATGATTCAAGATAATTTATTCTCAAAGAAGCATCACTTTATCACTATCAATCCAACAAGAAATTTTGATCACTCTTGCTAGGATGGTAACCAATAATATTTTTCTATGCACTTGGGTTACAAGGAGTGTAATTTTGATAGAGAGACATTTAGTGGCATTTTCACTATAGGAAAATTGAAGTATCCAAGCTCCACTATATCTAATTGTTATAGCCAAGAAAAGTTAAGATTAGCATTTTGAGTTCATCCCAAGCTCCACTATGTATTTTTTCAATTTTTTTATTTTAGAAGTTTCATGAAAAGTTAAGATTAGCCATTTGAGTTCATCCTGACAACATAGATGATCTTTCACATGTTTGGTAGTTGGTTTCTTTTATATATTTGAAAGAATAAATTTTATACTCCACTCTCTCTAACCGAGGTTTGATTTTTTATTTAAAGACATATATTTAAGAGTGATTTGTTATGGTACTACGATATTAATACAATAACCTTAACCTCATCTGCACCTACAACCACAACAAAATATTGTGCAAGTTGGATCTGGTGTTGCACAAACCTCAAATGTTGTTGGAACATCACAACAAAGCCTGGAGGCTTAGTGGGCTGCATACTATGCAAGCCAGACAACTTATCAACAAGTTGTAAGTTTGCATCTATTTATGTCTTCTAGTTTTGGGTTCTTAAGTTGTATAATTTTTTATCGATTTTCAGTGTATGGGTTATGTCTTTTGATATAGGCAAGCTACCTACCATAGAAAAAACAACAACAACCTCAAGTGGAAACTTCTTATAATGAGGTAATTTAAATTCTCTTTATTTTCTTTCTAGGGTGTATTCTATCTATATGTATTGTGTGTAATAATTATGTAAGGAACACTATACATTTTTGAAACTATTGGCCCTATGCTTTACGGTATGTGTTGAATAATTTTAGGGATGTTTTTTAGCAAGCTCTCATAGTAAATTAGATATTATCTTGGGAGAGTGAGGATCAATTTCTTTGCAAGCTGATCCTTTGTTAATTTTATTAATTTGTTTGGAATTTTGCACTATTATAATTTTTTTTGTTTTTTGACTTTTTTTTTTCCTTTCTTTTGTGGCCCTTATCCTAACCCTTGTCTTTGTTTATGATGATCTATCATCCATGTTTGGTAATATTCAACCCTAACTGCCTCAAGACAACATATATATGCAAGAATCTCAACAATGAATAATGCAAGGAATTTCAAAAGCAACAAGGTAATTTCCAGGTATGCTCATATCTACGGATTCTTTTGGTTAGAGTTTCATTTTTGTCTTGATGTTAATTAATATTTAAATAAAAAAATATGAAAATAAATAAGTTGTAAGAATCATCCCAAATATTTCAACTCATCGTATCCCTCTTTCTTGGGCATAAGATTTTGACTGCGATAGAAAAATCCAGGCATGCTTTAATTATTTCTACAATTTAGTTTCTATTTCAATTTGGAGGGATTTTTTGGATTCTATTATTATTGTCCAGGTCATGGAAAGCTTTTTTGTTTATTGGTGTGTGTGAACAAGTAATGAATTATGTAGTTGTCTTTGTTCCAACTAGAAGTTCTTTGAGCATCTAATATTATATCTAGGTGGCCTAAATGCCTCATCTATTTTGAGTTTCCCATGACTCTATTAATATAATCAAGGACATTTCAGATTTGCAAACATGCTTCTACCAAGAAGTTCTTGTGTGCATTTTGAATCCCTAATGCCATGACACTAAGAAATGACGTTCCAACATTTATCCATTGATCACTAAGAGTGATAAGCCCCTAACCATAAAAAAGTTCTTAGATGAAAAGTTTAATATCCACCTGATCTCTTTATTTCTCAGTCCATCTTCTTGTATTCTCTTATTAATTCTTTCTTTTTGTTTAATGGAAAACTCTACTGCACGTTGTACATTTTGACTAGACATTATTAAAGACCGTATGGACTATTACTCTATATAAACCATGCTCACCACCTATGCTGACACTTTGTTTAAGACCCGAAGTTGTTTGTATGAATAGAGAATTATAGGATCAACCTTAGTTAACATAAAAAGTATTGTTTGATTATTTATTGACATATAAATCAAAAACAAAATGTACAGGGGAAATTAAAATCAAAGTTGCATGGTAAGCTTCCAGTGCTCTATTGTCCACAAATAAAATGCATTTAAAGACAAAATTCAATATCATTCAGGTCCCTTGTTATAATTCTCTTGAGCTGATTTCAGTGTCATGTGTGATTATTAATCTCCATACCTTGTTGCACACCATTTACTTGTAGGCCAAAATAACAAATAAAATAAGAATGAAGAAACCTATTGTGGCCATGATGCAAACACCTAGAATCCTAATGATCCCATGCCATTATTCTCAAAGTAACCAAGTATTGTGTTAGAAAATAGAGGACCACAGTTGAAAGCGAGGTAGAACCAGCTGAAAATAGATACTTTTAATTTTTATTATGTTTCATCTTCTTCATCAAATTGATCTTAACAATTTCACCTCACAAAAAACCTTTGATCTAACAATCCTGAATACTTTACCTTATAGAAAACATTTCTTCTAATTGCCCTTAGAGAAGCCTTTAAAATGTTGTAACACAAAATTATTTACATTCTGCATCATGCCACAATTTAAAGGGTACTAGCTCAATGGAAGAGCACTTTCTTTACAAGAAAGAGGATGGTGGTTCGATTCCATCGTGCCCTAATATGACTAAATTAAGGACTAAATATATGACTACATTAATGACTAAATAAATCACTAGCATCACTAAATCAATGACCAAACTAATGATCAAATTAGTGACTAAAATAGTTTGGTCATAAATTTGGTAGTGAGATAAATGACTGGCAATAAAATACTAATGGTCACGTGACTAAGTTTAGTCATTTATCTACAGTTTTTAGTAGTTTATTTAGTCATATATTGTTGTTTTTGTACTAGTATTTCTTATTAGTATTAATTGAAAATGGTTCTTGGTATATCAAAGAGAAGGAAAATTAATGAAATAAAATTTTTTCCATTGTATGATGTACATGAAACTCACTACCTTGAACTGTAAAGGATGAAGTGGTACCCATTTTTAAATATTCAATAATTTTGAGCCCGTTTCCAATGTAACAAATTGGTATTATGCAAATTTCTCTACACTGTATGATTAACATTTGAAAAAATTATCCTCCTAGTAACTTAATATAATTAGAATCCTAGGATGGTACATTATCACAATAGTCCAGGACAACAAGAATGGAATTTAAACATACAATTGAAATCTAAGAAACATTGCCTCCAGACCACACATGTTTGGCATATAAATGTTGAAAAGAATTATTCATTTTGATTTTTTATCAATAAAGTAGTTTTCGCAATGCTTTTGGATAATTATTTTGTTGTGTTTAATCAGAAAGTATTGTGAAACTGTCTTCCTGTAGAGAAATTAGATCTAAAATGGAGTGGTTTGTAGGAATAATATTTACTTGGCTCTTGAATATCTTATCCAGTCCTGCACATATTTTCTCTCTTTCTAGAGACAATTGGGAAAACAAGGTTTTATTATCATTTTAAAATCTTTCACAAGCTTCAGCTCCTACATATTACACATAAAAATCTAGAGTCAATGTTAGATAAAAGATGAAACTTGGGTTTCCAATTATCGTTGTTAGTCATGCACTACTAACAAGAGTTTTATTTAAATGAAATGAAAAAATCATATTTTGATGCTAAATAATATTATTAGTGCTAAGGTATTTTCTTTGACTAACCAATAAGCTTAGGCATGCGTTCCCATACTGCTCCTTCGCCTGCAACAAAAAAATCTCACAGTTGAATTCCTTCAAACCCTCTCCATGGCATTTCCTCACAACATCATAAATGAAATGAAAAAGAATTGTGAATGAGCATGTGGCGGTGTTGGGTTAGGGTTCTTACCCTAAAAGTGGTATTCCAAAAGGGGTATTTTGGCTTTAAGTTTAGACTAAACTTTTCATTAAACTAATGCCCATGAGAGTATTTAGGTTTTAGTTTTTCTTTAAAAAAAAGTTGCCCGACGTTTGTCAAAATAGTGACAAAAATTGAAAAGTGTCACAATTTCGACAAACATTGGGCAATTTTTTTTATAAATCATTTACATTAAATACACAGGTACTCGATGATATAATTAATTATTGGACTTTCGTCACAAAGTTTCATTGTATTTTGTAGTCAAATGAGGTAGTGTGGTTCACAATGTGCAAGTATGTGGGTGATGATGTTGGATGAATAACATGAGAACACTGCTAAAACTTGTGTAAATTGTCTACTCAATCATCGCGTGTGATTTTATTTGAATATCTTATGCACAATGTGAGAATGTTATACAGTTGATCAAATCAGGAAGAAGCTGAGTATTCACTCTTGAAGGTCTACGTTACATTTCTCTTATTTTTTGTTTGTGATTGGTGCCTCGCATGCTAATTTGGTGCTCAAATCTAGATCAGAGGGCTAGTGTCCTTTTGTAGGTTGGGGCTTGCAAATGTAATTGAGGATTCTTGTCTCTAGTAAGTTGGTGCCTACAAATGTAATTGAGGATCGATGTTTTTGTTAGGTTGGTGCCTACTTCATGTTGTAAGTTCTTTATTATACTTTTGTGAGGCTAGATTTGGGTAGTAGAGGGTTTGCAAGTAGCTAATTTCACTATGGTTTTTCCCTTTTGGGGTCTTATGTAAATTTGATGTTCATTTGTGTGGATGTGTGTTTATGCTCATCATTTGATAAGTTGCTTCATCATTAAGGAAAGACTAGAAGATAGTACTAATGATGATTTGGGTTTGAGGTTACTAGTAATGCTTATAAAGTTATTAATAATAACTAATGTTGAATCAATTTGAAATTAAATGTATTGATTCATCCCGTCTATTATTTTATCTATGTGCATAACAAATAGAAGATATAGAGTGATTAAAAAATCTATTATTGGTCTAAAGCATCATAATAGAAGATGCAAATTGATATGAAAAATCAAATAATGACAATATAAAAAAAAAAATAATTAAATTCAAATTGTTTGTAAAAATAAAAATAACATGACACAAAATACAAGCCCTTCCTTTCAGATTAATAAAAATAAAATAATTATACAATAAAATATTGATAATCAATTTCCAACAAACACAAATAAATATAAAAAAATATATAAATGATTTATCATATTAAAGCAAATATCATCTAATGATATTTTTCTTAAATTTATGTAAATATAAAATCTTGTATAAATAAATAAATAAAATGTAATGAATAAACTTAAAATTTATGTCTATTTTAACTATGGTATATGGTTAGCAAATTTCAAAGAAAAACTAAAGCCAAAAAGTGGATGCTTACACACTTAGACCAAAACAAATTTTCTCCCTTTAACGTACCTAATGCACCAAGCTAGGAAATAGCTAATAGATGTGAAGAACTTTACTCGCACGTATGTGTAATGGGAAATTGTATAAAGACGATTATATGAGGATCAAAATATTCATTATTTCTAAATTTAAAGTTGGGGACAACCCAAAAACTTGTATTATGCCACGTTAATTGAAATTAATTTACTATTAAAATGGAAAATTCTTTAAACACTCCATAAAGACAAGATGCATGGCATTTAGTGAAGTGTGAGACATGTCTTCAAATAAAGACAAGATGCATGGCATTTAGTGAAGTGTGAGACATGTCTTCAAATAAAGACAAGATGTGTGGCAATTTAATGTAGTGTGAGACATGCCTTCAAATCTAGGTGCAACATCTATTCATATATATGCTCCATGCCTTTTTATTTAATCTATTTTATGTACTATTTGTTGTGAACTTCATACAAGAAATGATTTTTTTTAAAAAAAAATCATTAAAAAATAATTATTATCATTTCAAATAATTCCTCATGATTATGAGTAAAGAATATAGCAAAAGTAAAGATGTAATGTAATAGTTACGTGTTAATTGCTTCCATAGTGTGAGCCACAAGGCATGGATTTCCTTCTCATTCTCGAAAAAGTATACTATATTTATTAGGTTTGTCATGAGTGCATGCCTTTGATTCTTGAGAAATAATTATTTTTCATGAGTATAGATGTCAATATGATTTTCAAACTTATTTTTGATGTTTATGGTGGGTGAAGTATTTTACACGATTCTTAAAGAAAGAGTATGATGTATGAAATTTATGCAAATTATATAAAGTAGTGCTTTTAGTTTTTTTTAGTTTTTTTTCCTCTCAGGAGACTAACCCATGTTATTCTAGAGTAATAATCAATAATTAACATAAAATCTTTCACCATTTAGTCCTTTTGTTCTTATAGGTCTGCATAGGTCAATGTTGTGACGTCCTTGTCAAAACCCAATCGAAAAAAACACTCTAAGATTAGTTCTTATAAGCATAGTCTCCTAAGATCTTACAAATTTGGGAAGTCTCCTATAGAGACAAATTTGTCATTAAGATTTGAATTGTAAAATGGAGATAAAGTGTTCTTTAATTTGGTGCACTATGTCAGCAAGGCTACAAAATGATGGCCTTGTAATAGAAATGCTAAATCAAAAAGATAATTAAGAAATCTATTCCTATTAGAAAGCACCAATTAAGTGCATAATGTATCACTTCTGTCTAGAGGGTAGCTAGTAAGTTAATGCAAAGAACAACGATTAACAACGATCATTATGAGTTGTTGTGATCTATCCAAAATCCTCTATAAACTATCATCAACAATGAGAATGGATGTTTGAAGTTGATATGATCAAGGTTCACATCCACCGAATCAAGAGGCTTCAATGGATCATGCAGCTTGGAGGACAATGATTATTGGAGTTCCTTTCTTATGTTGATATGTTAAGCTAGTTGTTAGCAATTACCACTTGAACATGGTTAGACAAGCAATATAAGAATAAAATCAACTGGCTCGATCACCTTCATGTGTCTATAGCCGCATTACCATACGATTATCGCATCTAGTACCATGTGATACATATTCATGTGATTTCCATCGAGTCAATAGTCATTGTATTTAACACGAAGCATCGAGCCAAAATTAAATTTACAAGATACAAGACCATATAATCCAAGCCACAAGCTATAAACAAGTTTGATATCAATAAGAGCACCGTCACTATTGCAAGTATATCAAGTCAAATCAGAAATGTCATCATCTACTATTTTTTCAAGCATACCAAGTCAAATAAAAAATAGTATCATACACTATAAGCGACATCTTTATACATATTTACATATTCATATAGATATATCAGGAATAACAAATCATCCATTGCTAAAAGCGATAGGATTACATATATTATAGAAAACTTCAAATTGTCGTAACAAAGACAACTACTGATCAACATAGCTGAATAGGGGTAAAATGGATTCACCTCTATTCAAACCCAAACTCCCAAAGAAGAGATCCAATTTGATCAACCAAGAGGTTAATACACAATTGAATCAATTTATGAGGAATATGGAAGAGAGAGAGAGAGTAAATCCAATATTTCCCTGTGAAGGAAGTTATGCTTGAAATATGGAATATTTGAAATACAAATACTAACCTCAAATTAGGGTAGATCTGAAAAATGTCAAATTTTGATGTCTATGTGTACTTTTAGGCAATTTTGCAACCTATTCTGGACTGGAAATGCTGAGACAGAGAAAACCCATAAATCTTTCTCCAAGATGAGCTCAGGTCGGGTTTGACCCTCATAAAAGGTCAAATACTACATTCTTTATTTGAAGTCCAATTCTGATTTTGTTCACAGATCTCGAAAGTTTGCCAAAAGGGGTATGTAAATTTGCTCTCAAATCTGAAATTTCGCACCTGTACCTGCAAGAAAATGGGGGTTTTTGTTGTATGGGGGGTTTGCCTTGGTCAAACCCCAATTTAGGAATTAACCTTGAAATTGAATTCAAATATACTGTGCATAAACAAAGTAATTGAAATAAATCACCTCGCTTATGTTGAAGTCCTTGTAGAGGATTCAAATCCTCAAATCCACAAGTAGGAATGCCTCAATGGATGTAGGATGAATGTAGGATGTCTCCAATCAATGGCATTTGATCTTCAACACCAATCTTGATTTGATATTTGCATATGACAAGGCTTGGATGAATGTAGAAGGATGGATCATCAAAGGGGGCTCCAAAGAGATTGAATCCTTCAATAGCTAACAATGGATCTCCTTGATGGATGGATGCTTGAACACTTGAATGCTTGAATTCACTTGCTTGCACTTGAGAGCTCGCTCATGAAATTGCTTGAGATGTGGATGTGAAAATGAGAGAGGAAGGCCTCCTTTTATAGTGAACTAGGGCACAATCCTCTAGAGGGGCCACCTTGGAGAATTAAATCCCAATTAGGTCCTAACCTTTAGAAAGTATACCTAGATTAAATGCACTATATTTAGAAAGCTCGATGCCCAGAAATCAAAGAAATTGAAAATTTGAATGAGGGGGACAAAATTGAGGTTGGACCTGACCTAGTCAGGTTTGACCCTGATCCTGACCTAGTCAGGTTCGAGTTCAATCCTGACGTAGTCAGGATCAACCTCGAATTTGACCCTGGGCCTAGATTTAGTCAAAACCAGGTCAGGAGGTCCCGGGGATGCCTAGAAACCTAGAAATGATATCAAAATAGGATAGAATGTCAGGGATAGACATAAAATCCTATGATTACTGTGATGAAGGCTAGGAGGACCTATTTCTAAATCCTACCTAGAAAATAGAGCCATGGAAGAGGGAAATTAAGGAGAATCCTCGGGATCCTAACCCTAATTTCACCTAGAATGAAAAAATCAAGTGCATGGAAGAAGTGGAAAGCGGGGAGAAAGCCAAATACATGAAAAGACCCGATCAAGGTACTTAACATGACCCCAAACCACTTATTCGGAGGGCTAAACACTCTTATCATGGAAGTGCTTCCATTTTAAGACGATACAATAGCTAAGCAATATCTTTATACATATTTACATATTCATATAGATATATCAGGAATAACAAATCATCCATCTCTAAAAGTGATAGGATTACATATATTATAGAAAACTTCAAATTGTCATAACAAAGATAACTATTGATCAACATAGCACACTTTCCATTGTCATATCTAAGAAGGGTAATATCATTTGGTAGAAACACATATAGATATTAAGATCATCATTACATATTTGTCCTCTTTCATATCCAAGGTAACAAAGAGGCTTATCATTATTGAATTGCACTAAGTGCTGATATATAGACCAAATCATCTTGCATATAAAGTGTACTGAAAGACAAAATAAATTGCACGTAGATTGGGCTTGGCAAAAGAACCAAATGAGGTCATAGGACCCTCAAAATGAACATAGGAGTTGACTGATATGCTTGCAATATATGTGAATAATCAATTTTTCATAAAAATCAACTGAATACAAAATGTAGGCCTCCAAAATGGGCTACTTGGATTAATCTTAAAAGTGTGGAATGTAGACATTTGTCAAACCCTCAAACTAGGTGCTTGAAAAAATCATCAATACTGACTATGGAGGGGTAAAAATTGGAAAGAATATTTAGTTATAAGCAATGAACATGAACCCAAAGGTATTTTGTTTGAAAATCAATAGAAATGAAGTTATTAGCTCTCAAACTAGGCCACTTAGAAATGCTTTCACAGGGGTGCGCCTAGGTGTCAGTCAAAACACTTCAAATTCCTTTAGAATTTGAAGGTGCCAACAAGTTCATTAGCATATTTCCATCACATTTTATAGCCCTTATGACATGAGAGAACACAATCTATAATGTCTCCACTTTTAGGTTCTCTTGCATTGCGATTAATACTAACATCACTAGTACAAAAACAACAATATGTGACTAAATAAACTACTAAAAATTGCGTACAAATGACTAAACTTAGTCACGTAGTTCTATTAGTATTTTATTTTTGGTCATTTATAACATGACCAAATTTATGACTAAACTATTTTAGTCACTTATTTAGTCATTGATTTGGTGATTGATTTAGTAATTACTTTATTCATATATTTAGTCATTAATTTAGTAATCTATTTAGTCCTTAATTTAATCATATATTTAGTCATTAATTTCATCATAGCACATGGTCTTCACTAAAGGGGCAATATGATATCACATACGTTCATATTGGAGGGTTTAAAATGGACAAAAAAAGAGGGCAATATAATGCCTAAATAGGGGGGAGGGGTGGTGGGGGTATATATAGGAAAAGGGGTACAGGGGGGTATTGGAGGGAGGTGACAAAAAAAGGAGTTTGGGAAATATTTTTAAAAAATAGGGGTATTCTTGTGTATTCCATGAACCCACGTGCTATGATTCAAGTTCACCGAGTGAAGCCCCTGTGTAGAGAAGGTACTCTTCCATTGAGCTAGTAACCTTTAAAGAATAATCATACCATGTATACTAGTACTTTCCATTAAACATGATTTCAATTTTTTCCATCTATAGTTCAAGGGTAGCAAAGCCTAAGGGGATGATGACTAGTGATGCTCTAAACTCAATGATGAAGTTATTAAATGTGTAATATAAGGATGAAATGAATGATTCCATTAGCAATTCAATTACATGTGGCTTGTTCCCATTATTATAATAAGGTTGTGGCACAAAAAAAGAAAGACCTTCATTTGTGCAATCAAGGGAGACAAAACTAAGACTAGTGATTTTGGATAACAATTCATCTATTGTTACAAGTTTTAAATTCTTATTTTGTTGAGTGGAACTAGTTTAATTGTAGCTTCATCCAATATATTAATGCAAATGTTCTTACCTCTGGGAGAGAAAAAATATTTGTGGCTATACATAGTTTCTTGAACCTCATTTACCACAATGCTCTTATGTAGAAGGGAGAGTCTAATAACCAAAAATGATTTAGAGATAGAGACAATATTCATAATCCATTAATGACAGTGATAGCATGAAGGGATGAGTCATTGAGGGTGATCAAATAAAGACAAACTTATTGAAAACAATGATAAAGGTTGTCAATAATGTCACAAAAAATGTAGTAGAAATAACAACTTTAATAGTGGCCAAAATCTCAATCATCTTTCATTTGATTTAGTGGGGAATATATAGCATAAAAATGGAGCTCAATGTGTAAAGTTATTAAATTTAATGTATGCTATTAATGCAATATAATGAAGTTGACTGTGAAACAATGAAACCATATGAAGGTGTACATATAAATGACATAGTTCAATCTTCACAATAAAATTAGCCAATAATCTAGCCATCCATTTTCAAGTTTCTTGACTTTCAGAAATCTAACCAAATATGAACTACAAAACATAAAATGTTGACTTCTCGCTACATTCACTAGATCAAACCTTTTCATGTGCTTTTCTATCCTCATCAAACTGCTTCCACCTTGAGAAAGCTAAAACCATACAAGATACAACCTGCAATTGTAAGATAAATTATATACTCATTTGATTGTGCATGTTATAGATATAAATCTCATGACAGAAAATACACAAAAATCAAATAGTAAGTTATAACTATATCCAATAGAAATTTAACTCAAAATCAACTCTGACCTATGGATTAAGTTTATCTAACTACAATACAACATCTCTAACAAATTCATAACTAGAGCCATCTTTTATGTGAAATTGGAACACAAAATAGAGTAAACCTAAGTAATACACATAAAATGAGAAAAAAGAACACATGATATAACATTCAGAAAAAAATATCAATATTCAACAATGCCCTTGGCTAGGATCCATTAGCATGGTTATGAATTAAGACCTTGTGGCTTAGAAAAAAAGAACCTTGTGACTTAGGAAATAAGAACCTTGTGACTAGGGGAAAAAGAACTTCCAAAGTTCCAAAATAAAAATGAGGTAGAAATGAATAGTATTACAATAAACATATAAAAAAATAAAGCCCAATGAGGGAACACACGGAGCAAATCAAACAAAGAAATCATAAAGCCTCTAAGAATTTTCATCTTAAGTTTAAGCAATTCATGTTAAAAAAAATTGACAGTACTTTCATCAATAGTACCATGAGACCCCTCTAGCCAAATAGAGTGAAAAAATTATGGTTACTCCCACATAAAAAGACAATAGTCAGGGAATGGATACCAAAAAAGAAGGTATCTCAATGTGAGGCACAAGGTCATATTCCATTCAATATCATGACTAACAATAAAAAATGTTAGACTCACCTTGTTTGGATTGTAGATTTCAAAAGAAGGATGTTGCATCAAACCTTGTTTGGGATATCTAAGAATGCTTGCAAAGAGAGCCACTTATTGATGACCTGGAATATTAAAATGTAACATACAAGAAATCTTCAATAAGGAAAAAAATTAAAACCATAACAAAGACATAATAAGAATACCCAATAAATAAATCCAATGATGCTAGGCACTAATCGACATAAACCAACTGCTTGTAACATGTGTTAATGAGGAAAATTATTACCAAGGCATTCCCCTCCCATAGTAGCTAAAGCTAAAAACTGTTCAATCATATTTATTGCTAATCTATATTCATTTAATACAAACTCTTTAATTTATAGATCTTCCAATGTGACAAGATAATCTAATTCATTTAAAATCAACGCAAATTAGATAATGATATGCATTGATAAAAAATACTTATGAATTCATAATAAAAAAAGATAATTTTATTGAGGGTAGTATTTTTCAAAGCACGCCTTGCCATATTTTCATGAGTACGTTCATATGGCTCTAACCTGTGATTATTCTCAACCTAACCATCACGAAAAGCAATTAGTGTACACTTTATAGATCACATAGCTTGTGTGAAAAATCTTCCAATATAATAAAATGTCATGTTGCTATTCCAATATTAAATGCCTTAACTTTAGTGTTTCTTATTTAGTACAATGGTAAAGAATATGGATGCCAAATGAGAGATGTACAAACAACATAATTTATAGTTTCTCCAAGGAAATATACAATACATATGCAATATTAATGCTAGTAACATATTTACGAGAAAAGAAACAAAATGAGTTGTCTTGTAATTTGTGTTAAATTTAAGAATAAAAATAATAATAAATTTTTAGAACTTCCAAAGTTGATTCCTTAGTGAATGTTAAATGAAATATAAGAGGCTTTGGCTACTTTGGTTCTTCCTCCCAAAGGTCTACAACAGTGACATGATTCTACCTAATGTTGAGATATGGTTGAAAGAAATAAAGGGTCATTAGTGAAATATGCTTCTTGATGGGAATGACACTGTCACTATGTAGAAAGAATTACATGAGGTGAATTCATACTACAAGGACATGGGTAAAATGGTGGAGAACTTGGTGGATAATCACAATCAAGGTCCACTAAAAATTTCAACTACATTTACGATGAAATCAGTCAACTCTGGAAAATTGGAGAATGTGAAAAGTCAACTTGAGGTATTCCATTGAGTCAAGTTCACTGTCTTTGGTGTGGTATGTTCTGGCATGGCAACTAGTTGTGGTTGACAGGGGGTTGAGGAAGTGATTTTTCAAGAAATAGAAGGATGGGATGTGGTTCAATGTGGTAGTATTGAGTGTTGGGTACATGCAATAATTTGATTGAGATATGGTAGTTTTCTAGTTTTTCTGTGTACTAGACCAGTACTTTTAATTTTTTTAATCTTTTGTCCAAGTTAATCTTTAATATGCAAAATAAAAATATACGAATCAATATTAGATAATGTTACATCATACATGTATAAGCTTGAGTATACTCATATACATCAGTTTGTAACTAAATCACATATATTCAATAAAGAGGTCTGTCATAGAACCCTTTCTTCTTAATAAAAAAGATATCTCCTACGGGAGTCTCAAAGGCCGCTAACTTTTAGTTTCATGTTCCCAATTTATTTATAGAGTTGAAGACAAATAACCATATTTTTTTTTAAAAAAGGAAAAAAACAAGAAAGGCTTTAACTTCAATATAAATAGCTCTCTCAAAAGATTTGCTTGTTTTAGAGGATAAATAGAAGACTTGCGAGAGGATATTTTGCAAAAGGTGCATATGACACATAACCTATTCCCCATTTGTTCTTTCATAGTCTCTAGGTTTCTCCTTTGATTTACTATTTTCTTATTGATTTTATCATAATTATTATATCATAATTTGAAAATTCATTTTTCAATTAGATCACATATATTTAACTCATCCAATTATTCATCCTTGTGTACAAACTGAAGGGTTTGAAACTACAGGTGTCCAAACCTTCTATGTTTCCAAAATTAACAGATTACAACACTTTAAAACTAAGTTATTAGAATTGTTAAACAAGAAAGTATAAGATAAAAGTATGCTTATTGCTCTGAGAAACTCATGATGCAATTTAGATGCAAGTTTTTTCTAAGAAAATAATGAACTATATGAACAACATCAGGATCAAAAACTTCCATTAGGTCCATTATTTCTCCTTCTCTAGGAAATATAAGTGCCTTCGTTATGAACTCCTACATTGGAACACAAAGGAAACTAAAACCCAAGCATAAAATTTGATAATCACAAAATAATATCATTTGTAAAAGGAAATTGACAACTTAATTTGTCTAGGCTAGAGTCACAAAGAAGACTTTTTAGCCCACTGACAAATTTTGGATTGGCAGTCAATGGCTGACTCTTCTATGCCTGATCAACAAGGGAAAGCATGAACTTTATTGCCAATATTTTCCCAATTTCCTACCTAAAGGAACAAAGGAACATATAAAATTTTATTGCTCAATCCAAAAGGCATCATCAATCAATTATACAATCCTTCAATTGTCTTGAATGCGGTCTTCCACTCATCTCCTTATTTGATCTTGATCTAACAATATCCACTCTTCAAGTCTATCTTTTTAAAATATCTGGCTCCACTCAGACAATCCATTATGTCATCCATCCTAGGCAAAGGAAACCTATACTTCACTATGATCCAATTTATAGCTCTAGAAATAGTACATTTTCTCCACTTTCTATTCTTTTTAGTTGCTAACATTGTCAGTATTGCACAAGGATTCAAACTTTCTCTAATCAATCCCTTCCTCAATAAATCCTGCACTTGTCTGTTCAGTTCTTCATTCTTTTCTAGTGTCATCCGGTGTGTAGATTTATTTGGAAAACTATCTCTAAGAATTAAATTCATATAGTGGTTGATACTTCTCATAGGTGGTAATCCATCAGATACATTATTTGAGATTGTTTTCATATTCTATCAACAATTTTCTTATCTCCTCTAATTATCCTTCTTCTAGTTTCAAATTAGATTTCTTAGGAATCAAAGAATAAAACATACTCTCATTTCTCAATCCATCCAGAAATTTCCATTCTTCAACCAAAAAAACTCTAATATTTGTACAAGCCTCACTCTTAAAATTCTCTTATAAAGGCAAATGAACTTTTTTCATACCATTTGCAATAATAGAATAGATGTTCTTTCTTCCATCATGCAATGCTTGTCTATCATACTACCATGGTCTACCCAACAAGATATGACATATATCCATGGGCATGATATCACATAGAACTTCATCATGATAAGATCCAATCTTAAATTTTACCAAACATTGTTCACTTACCAGTACTTTATGATCATTTTAAATCCATGCTATCTGATAGGGCTTAGGGTGCTTCAATCTCTACAACTTCAACTCATTCACCAACTCTTCCAAGGCTAAATTATCTAAACTACCACTATTAATTATAACTTTTCAACACTTACCTTCAACCTTACATCTTGTTTGGAATCAATTCTTCCTCTAAAATGGTTTCTAATCCATCTCATTCAAACATAGTGATATCCTTATCAACAAATCTTCTCCATATTTAGGTTGGTTGAGGGGTCTAGTAGGTTCTTCCTCAATAAAAGTAACTCTTCAACTATTCTTTGCCCTCTTACTTGAATTCCCTTGACTACATTCAAAAGCTTGGTGTCCTCCTCTATACTTAATTAATGCAAGTTCCCCTAAACATATTCTTATCATCTCTCCTATTACCCTCATTGCAATAGCCATGTTGTCCACCATTTCAATGAAAGTTAATATCATCTGTCTGATGTGAATTATCCTCTTTTCCTTCTACTTTGATTTTGTTCTTCTATATAAAATATCTTCCTCCTCCAGTAAATATTCTTCCTTTTTGAAATCTTCCTCCTCTTCCTCTCTGTCTCTTCTCATGCCTTTTGTTCAACTTTTCCTTAGCCTTCAAGGCATATTGATAAGTCTCTTCTATACTCTGTAACTTGATTTTAAACTAATGCCATCCTATATAGAGATCCTAAAGCCATTAAGATACCATGAAACTTGTTTAACATCATCTTCGGTATGCCCAGATCTAATGTCCAATTTGTAGAACTATCTAGTATATGACTTCACACTAGATTCCTTCTATTTCAAGTTTTGCAATTAGAGAAACAAATTCATATAATAATTTGGAGGTAAGAACTTCACCTTCAACTTATTCATCATCCTATTCCAAGATTTAATTTTCTCTTTGCATCTTCTCTATCTATTTTTCTGCAAATGTTCCCACCAAGAACGACCTTTCAACTTTGTGCAAGCATACTTCACCTTCTTATCTTCACTTGTTCCCTTAGTCAAATACTTCTCCATATCTATAACCCATTCAAGCAATTCATCTAAATCCAAATTACCCTCATAGTCTAGTGGGTTAAAATACAGTCAGGTATTTACCCTAGTTAAGGCTCTTAAGAGTCTCTCATCACCTTGATTGAGCTCTAGTTGATCTTCTTCCATTATTTCTTCCTCTTCTTCACCACTCACATCTTCAACATGTCAACTTCTTCTCTGGGCCATTTTGATAGCTTTTAAACATGTTGCAATCTATCTCAACATACCCATCACAACTGGATCTGCATCTCTTTGTGCTCCACCACCTCTAGCATTTCCTCTTTGGGCCATCATTATGAAAGTCCTTCAAGCAATTGAAAGTTAGATCCTCTCTTTGCCACCCCACAATAAATAACTTACATGACTCCATAAACCCTAGGAATGAAAACTTGCTCTGATACCACTTGACGCGACCACAATAGGATGGGCCTCTAGGAGAATGGTCCAAATTGTGCAACAAGAGTTGCAAAATATAAATAACAACACAAAATAGAGAGAATGCAAGATCAGACATCCACAATGTCATAAATTCCATTACTACTAGGTTTGCAACATGCAGGTTTACAAATAGGCTTGCAGGCTTGATTACATATCAAATCCATATTTTATCTTCCTTTCATATCTAAAAGCCATGATGCTTTCCACTCCCTCTATAATGATCAAATACATTAATAAATATGATATTTGTGACACATCCAGGCTCGCCAAGAATGATCACCAATGCCAAGCTGGAAAACCATAATGTGTAAAATAAGTCAAGCCTAAATCCTTAAGAACTCCTCCACCAAGAATTGGAATAAAGCACAAACCAAAAGAGAGGTCAACTAGGAGTACAATAACATCACATGATGAGCTAGAAAGATCCATAAGTCCAAGAATTTCTCCTCAAGGTCAAGAAACTAAAAAAATAACGTGCTAGTAGGTCAAACCTAAATCATGAAGAACTCCTCTGCTAAGAATTGGAATGAAGCGTAGACCAAAAAGGAGGTCAGCCAAGAAATAATAAATGTGCCAATTAGATCCGCAAGATAAAATGGGCAATACAGAAGGATGCCAAGAGAAACACAGAAACTATAAAGCTAAACCGAACAATAAAAAAACTACAAGAAAATATTTTTGGTTGATGCAAGATTTCCAAAGAACCAAGTATGCTCTTACATTAGACATCCAAGGTTATATGAAAAGTGAGTCCCTCACTTTGTTAGGACTAGAGGAAAACCAAGATGGTCTATCTCAGCCTGAGATACCAAGAATAATCCTCAACTATTCTGTCCTTCCACTTCAAAATGTATTCATTATACTGTCGTCTATGCATACCTTTACCAAATTTTCTATCCAAAATATCTTTGGAAATTGCTTCTCTAAATCAGGTTTACTGTCATCACTGAATTTTGTCTCATGATAGTGATAGAGATTTGTAATGTTGAATATGGGTGGGATACCCAAAGTATCTAGTAACTCAACTTCATATGCATTTCCTGAATTAATTTTCTCTAAGATCCTACAAGGTCTAAACTTCCTCATCTTCAACTTATTGTATGTTCCAACTTGAAATCTCCCCCTTCTCAATTATACCATTACCTCATCTCCAACTTGAAATTCCTCATCTCCTCTTCTCATCTATTTTTTCCTTATACTTTTGGTTCACACATTCCAAATTTTGTTTCACCTTTTTATGTAATGACTTCATGTGTTCTGCAAATTCCTCTACTTCTGCACTTCTTCTATCCTCATGGCTGACATTTCTCAATTTTGATATACCTTTAGGATTTATGATTGTAATAATCTCAAATGGTATTTTCCTATAATTTAGTTTATTGAATTGTTGTATGAAAACTCTTCTTATGCAAAAATCAAATCCCAATTTCTAGTTTTCTCTCCAACCAAACATCTCAACAAATTTCTTAAACTCTTGTTTACTACCTCTTTCTGTCCATTTATTTGTGGGTTAAATGTAGAACTAAACTTTAATTCCATCTTCATCTTTCTCCAAAGTGGCCTCCAAAAGTAACCAAAAAACATAGTATCTTTGTCTGAAACAATACTTCTAGGTAACCCATGCAATCTAACAACCTCCTTGAAAAATAGGTCTTCTACATGCACTGCATCTATTGTTTTCTTACAAGGTATGAAATGTGTCATCTTAGAAAATTTTTCCACTACCGCAAATATGGAATCATTTCCTCTTTGTGTCTAACAATCCAAGTATGAAATCCATGCTTATTTCTTCCCAAGGTCTCTCTTGTACTATTAAAGGTTTATACAATCCCTTATTTTGACTACCTCCTTTTGCAACTTGAAAAATTCTACAATTTTGGACAAATTTTCTTATATCTTTATGAATCTGGGGCCAAAAGTAATTCTCACTTACCAAAGGCATTTTCTTGCCAATGCCAAAATGTCTTGCTAATTTTTCTCTATGCTTTTCTTTTATCAAATTATCTCTCATAGAGCTCCTAGGTGTACACAACTTATTTCCCCTAAATAGGATATCATCTTGAATGAAATAGTCCAACCATTTTTTGCAATCCATTACAACAGGTTCTTTACAAGCTTTCCAAGTTTCAAAAAAATTAGGGTCTACCTCATACAAGGTCTTCAATTCATCAAATCCTAGTACTTCAACTCTCATCTCTATCAACAAATTTCTTCTCCTACTCAAAGCATCAATAACTCTATTTAATTGTTCACTCCTATGCTTCAAAACAAAAGTGTAACTTTGTAAGAACTCTACCCATCTCATGTACCAATTACCTTGACTATTCAAATAGTGCAATGCTTGATGATTCGTATACAACACAAACTCCTTAGGCAAAAAATAATGTCTCCATTTCTTCAAGAATTGAACTATGGCATAGAACTCTTGATTATACATGAATTATCTTATCTTTTCATCTTTCAAATTTTTACTAAAATAGGCAACACGCTTTCCTTCTTAACTCAACATGGCTCCAATTGCATTCCTACATGCATCACAGTCTACTTGAAACACCTTACTAAAAACTAGTAGGGATAGCACATGTTGTTTAGTCACTTGTTTCAACAAATCAAAACTTATGTTTGCTCCAAAGATCCATCTATAATCCTTCTAGTCTCCCCTCATTGTCTCAGTCACATGGCTGCAAAATGAACTGAAATTCCTAATGAACTTCTGGTATAAATTAGCCAATCCATGAAATAGTCTTACCTCTCCAATGATTTTTAGTGTAGGCCATTCAACAATTTCTCTTACTTTCCCTAGGTCCATCTTCAATCCATCCACATATATCACAAATCCCAAGTATACTAGTTCTTTCTTCATGAAACTACACTTCTTAATGTTTAATAACAACTTCCCTTCTATAAACCTTTGCATCACTTGTTAGAAGTGCAACAAATGCATTTTTCCTTACTAAAAATCAAAATGTCATCCAAATAGACAATCACAAACTTACCCAAGAATTTCCTCGATACCTCATTCATAAATCATCAACCATTTGTACAATCCCTCATTTGTCTTGAATGTGGTCTTCCACTCATCTCCTTCTCTAATCTTGATATGATGATATCCACTCTTCAAGTCTATCTTCGTAAAATATATGGCTCCACTCAAATGGTCCATTATGTCATCCATCCTAGGAAAAGGAAACCTATACTTCACTATGATCCTGTTTATAGCTCTAGAATCAATACACATTCTCTAATATCCATTATTTTTAGGTGCTAACACTATGGGTACTGTACAAGGATTCAAACTTTCTCTAATCAATCCCTTCCTCAATAACTCTTGCAATTTTCTATTTAGTTCTTCATTCTCTTCTTGTGTCATCCGGTGTGCAACTTGTATGCACCCTGAAATGGTCGCCTAGACTATGGGCCCCCATTCTTCAATTTATCAAATGATGGAATCAATTTATCAATTTCCTGAATCAATGCCTTGCAATATTTTCAATTTAAATCAATTTCCTTGATCAAATCATAATTAATTCAATTATTTCAATATTTCCTAAGGTTTGATCATTTTATCCTAATTCTTATTTAATTAAAAGAAAACATCCCTTTTAATTAAATAAAATAATCTTATTTAATTAAAAGAAAATCCCTCTTTTAATTAAATAAATAAAATCCTCACTTAAATCTCTCTTTGTGATGAAAAAAAGAAATAAATCAAAAAAATCAAATAAAAATAAATAAAAATTCTTTTTTTCTCTACGCTTTGAATGCACATATTTCTAAGTGGTGGGCTTTTTCCTCTTACTTTCCTTTTTAGGGATTTATCTTACATTGCTCTTGAAGATGCATTCCTCTCCACACTTTCCTTTATAAGGAGCCCTCTTCTTCTCGTTTTGGGATCCAGATTTTATGTTATTGTTATGCTGGAGGTTTGGAGAGCGATTTTGGAGGAAAGTTTGAGCAGTTGAGCTTGAACATTGCAACTTTTTTTCTTGTCTTGTTCTATCATGCATCCATGGTAATCCTTTTAGATTACTCTTGCACTTGCATGTTAGATTAGATTCATATTTCATTTCATAGAATAATCTTGCATGCATATTTTTTTTCATAGATTAGTTTGATTTCATGCATTTTTATCATATAGAATAGATTCCATTTTCATTTGCATGCATATTTGATGATCATGGAGACTAGCACTCTTGCTTTTCCTCTTTGAATCTTTCATTTTATGATGTACTTGCATGGGCACGAACTAGGTGTAAACTGAGGGCCTCCATTATAAACCCTTGCACTCCATGAATAGAGAGCTATGAGTTGCCATTTGAGACCTAATTATTGAGAAATATTAGATATAATAACTCATAGAAGTGTGTCAACATTTTAGCACACATTTTTGACGCCACAAAGGGCCCGGACTCATGACCACAAGGTTAATTTTTGTGAGTTTTGTGATAAATTTCTGGGCTATTTTTCCAAAAATTTGACTGATGTTTTTATTGGTATGTGCACATATGACAAGATAAAGATCCAAAATTTATATTTCTGGAAAGGTATTTGAGTTATCTTTCATTTTCCGTTGGTTTGAATTAATTTTGTCTTGATTTGTAAAAGTTAGGATCATTTTAGTGCAGATTGGTCAAAACCTAATTTTTATGAAATCCGACGGATGTTTTTATTGGTATGTGCACATATGACATGATACAGATCCAAAATTTATATTTCTAGAAAGGTATTTGAGTTATTTTTTATTTTCCATTGGTTTTAATTAATTTCATCTTAATTTGCAAAAGTTATGATTATTTTAGTACAGATTGGTCATAACCTGATTTTTATGAAATCAGATTGATGTTTTTATTGGTACGTGCACATATGACATGATACAGATCCAAAATTTATATTTATGGAAAGGTATTTGAGTTAGCTATCATTTTCCTTTGGTTTGAATTAATTTTTTTTTGATTTGCAAAAGTTATTATCATTTTAGTACAGACTGGTTAGAACCTGATTGTTATGAAATCCGACTGATGTTTTTATTGGTACGTGCACATATTGTTAGGCAGGGATAACTTTAAGGAACCCCCCCTTCCCAAAAAGTATAAAATTGTGGTGAATCACGTGTTTTGGGGGGAAAATTTTTAATAGTGATGGCGAATTATCTGTCAAAATATGGATATTTGGTGGCGAATCTTTTAATAGTGTATACAATTTTTATAAAAAAATGGTGACTATATTTTTTTTATAATAAAATTATTAATATTGATGGAAAATTATGTGTCAAAATATTGATATTGGTTGGTGAATATTTAAATAATGGATACCATTTTTATAAAATTATGGCAAAACTATTTTCCAAATATTTGAATTAATATATTTGTCATGGCGAATGGTTTTAAAACATTTATAGTTGGTATGGCAATTGAATAAATCCGGAGATTGATTAACTAAAGGAGCATTAACGCACCCAATTCCCTCTGAAAGAAACCTTCCACCATTCACACGACATACATCTGTTGGATTTAAAACAAATCAACGGCCAAAGGTGAATTTCGGGCCTTTTGTTTGTCTTCATAATATTTATGGGAAAATCTCAGTGGAATCATGACACATGGTATGATACACATGTATCATACCACATACCACATGTCATGATTCTGCCTAGATTTTCTTGTAAATATTATGAAGACAAACAAAAGGCCTGAAATTCACCTTGGGCCGTTGATATGTTGTAATCGAATGGTCAATGGATGTGTGATACTGTGAGTCTGAGGAAAGATTTAAGGAGATCCCGAGTGATTTTATCATGATCTAAGTAAGTTTCTTAGTCGTTGAGTTATTTAACAGTAATATTTGACTCTAGATATATATGGTGGAATCTATATCATAAGGGAAAACCCCTTTAATTGATGTAGAATTGCTTATCGAAGATGTGAAAATATAAGGTATTAACAATTTTAATCGTATTATTAAGAATATATTGTTAAGGCCTTGGTCTAACCTAAGCACTAATTATAATTTATGGTCCCCTCAATCCTATTAGAGAACATACTTAGTTATTAGGGAAGCTTGATTAAGATTTCAATTTTCATGTCAAATGTACTATTGATAGCTATCATGATAATTAAGTGAAATGGTGTGATGGCCTGGTATTACCTAAAGTGAACTTCAAATTGGTTTATAGCTTCTTGGTGAAGACACATGTTGTGACTAGTCACCTTAATTATGTTGGGAAAATATGTTCCTTCACATATTTAGGAGATGTGTTGTCATTGATGTCAACATATTTATGTGTTCAGACAATATTGCAGTGTTAGTGCAGAGATGTTCAATCTAGATTCTAGATGATTAGTTTGGTGAGGCTATTGTATGAAAGATTAGATGCTAGTAAGAGTAAGGTACATATATATGGAAGGATGAGTGTAGATGTTATATATGATGTTACTAAGGTTTAGTGTACTTTGTAATATTTGTGAGACTTATAGGTGATTTAGCAGAGACAAGTATTTTATTGATAACTAGTGTTAACGAGTCTGTAATATTAGATAGAAATATTAATTAATGACGATGAGTAGATGAGTCATGACATCAGTTAAAGTAATGTGAATTAATGGTTTCTTTGATGGTGCTTTTCAATTTTCAATGACAGATAGGTGTGATATCATATGATCATATAAATATTAACTATTTAGTACCTTGACTGATTAATGCCTTAAAGTTAATGCTTGAATGAAAACGTCATATCATATAAGGACAATATTTTCTGACCATTCAATGATCTTAAATCAATGGTAAACTTCATTTCTTGCCACCATTTCGCTGGTAACGTACTTTGCTTCTTGTTTCCGCTTCTGGTACTGTACAAGTTTTATGGTTTTTTAATAATAAAGAATTGTTATGTCCACCTACGTGGCGCGAGTCTTTTGGCCTTCATTATTCCCAAGATAGAAAATGTCTTATCATAGGTGTTGTTTCCAATGGCAATAACAATTTCACCTAGTGTTGCATTAAATATGAAAGATTTGGAGATTTTTGGACAGTTACCATTTATCTTGCGATTTAATTAGATCTTTAGGGGAATGATTTACAATCAGGAGTTATAAATAGATCGATCTATGCTCGTTAATTTACAATTGTGAAAGCATATTTGTGAGACTAGTCTACGAGTGCTAGGTTCTCTATGAAAGAATATTTTTGAAAATAGTCTGTGAATGGACACTCCAATTCATTTGAGATGCACTGCCTTGGAGGACTAGAAGGCCTTTTTGGGCTTGGTCACAGACCCAATCTTGGTGTCTGTTACTATAGAGTTCGGAGCCTTCACCAAGGAGGCTATAAGAATGGTGCTTGGACGTGAATTTCTGGAGAGCAAGAATAGGTATAGAGTCGCCATTGACATTTCATCTCAGTTCTTGGCTTCTTTGTTGGACCTAGGGGGGGAAAAGGTGGATATGCTTATGCTTTTGAGGAAAGTTTTAAAAAAAGAGTACCTCGGCGACGATGTGCATGTTGTCATATTTTCTCAAATTGGGGTTGGAATTCCTTGGGAAAATGATTTGCATAAGATTCTAGAACCAGGAGTAGTTCCTAGCCAACCATTCCTACTGAACCTTGATGCTGAGCAGCTCAACCATCATCGGAAGTGGGCAAAGATTGGGAGGGATTTCCTTTGGAAGTGGTACCTACTGGACGAACCTAGGGACTATTAGTGGCTAGATGAATTCTTTGAGATTCTCCTCTCTTCAGACTTCCACACAGAAGGAAGGGAGCCTTAGCCAGATAGTCCCTTAGTCTACAACTCTCTAGTCTCTTTACTCTCTACTCTCTACTCTCTAGTCCCTTGACCTTTACTGTGTGACGTGTCTCCCTCTGGTGGTACTGGTAGTAGCTTACTAGAGTTTTTCAAATGATATAAATTGTAAATTGTTGAAAAATATAACATGAAAATGTTTTAAGAAATTCAAAGTGCTACTGCTTTTATTTTTTGTTTTTATTTTAAGAATCGTTAATAGATATGGTCTTATTATAAAATGCAAAACGCAAACGCAAATATCTTGTAATATTTTAATGTTTCCAAACTTTATCATGGATAAGCTATTCTAAGTGAATATAGTTAATGATTAATATTCATTTACATTACTATGTATTAAATTATTAATATTTAAAATCGTGACAATTGTTTATATTATATAAGACTAATATAAAAAATTTGTGTTGCGTTTTTGTTTCATGTAATATTTTAATGTTTCCAAACTTTATCATGGATAAGCTATTCTAAGTGAATATAGTTAATGATTAATATTCATTTACATTACTATGTATTAAATTATTAATATTTAAATCATGACAATCGTTGGATAACGAGAGATGAACGGTTGGAGTTGTATTTCAGAAGTACTATGGGTTTCAAAAAGCTTTTTTGAAAACTCACTCTAGAAACATGACACGTTGACATGTAATTCGATGAAAAGATTACATGGTACGTTTTAGAAAGATTATGTTACACGTTGTATGTTTTAGAAAGTTAATTATATACCATTACAATTTACATTTAACGAAGGCTTTCTAACATTACTCTTAGTTGAAGAGCTAAAAAGAACTGTTGATTCGTTGAACCATCGCCGAAGATTTCAAGATTGTAATTTGTGAGAGCTTTAGGGCTTAGAATTATCTGTTCTAACTTCAATATATCCACCAGATTTCAAAGTTTAATTTTGGGTAAGATATCTAGCCTGATGCATCCCAATTTTGTAATGTCAAAAATTTACTTTAACCTACTTTTGAAATTACAATTTACAACTAGGGTTTTCTTAAATTGGGGCCAGGGTATTTTGTAATGTCAAAAACTTACTTTAACCTAATTTTGAAATTACAATTTACAATTGGGGTTTTCTTAAATTGGGGGGGGGGGGTGTTTCTTAAATTAGGGTTTTATGTGATTTTGTTAGTAAATATCTGTGAATCTGTGTTGTTTCATTCTTCGAAAGAACAATGGTGAAAGTGAAAACTCAAGGCCAAGGGAAAGCAAATGGGAAAACTTTAATAGACTGCAGAAAACTAGTAGAAATCCTTGGTTTCACTGATGAGTATCATGATGTTTATGATCTTGTTATCGACGGTGAAAGAAGACTTATAGCAATTAAATATACATTGTGTAGTAAGGCAACTAGGCCAAAGAGGCCTAATTTTATAAAATTTAACCCAGCGGTAGGTGCAAAAATCAATAAAGTTGCCTCGTGGGATGTTGGTTTGGGTTACATGCTGTTACCCAAAGTTTTCCCTTGTCCAGAAATTGTCTTGATTTGTGCAAAAAATTATGATGAAGAAAGAAAAGCAATTGTGAATAAAAATAATCAGGAATAAATTTTATCAATAAACGAGGAAGAATTTCTCAGTTTGCTAGACCTAGGGTTTGACCCACAAAACTGTAATGTCCATATTGACCTGGGATTGCTAGCAGACCAATATGAGGCAGTCCTGCCATATGCAAAAGATTCATTTATAAAGGGTCTAATAGTTGTAGAGGCAAAGACTTCATTGGGTGAGAACCATAAGCCTCCTTATGATTTTAACATTTTTGTGCCATGGGTTTAGGATACTATATCCTCGCTAGCATTTTGCCTGGGACGGGAAAACAATAGGGAAGTGGGTGCCAGCATTCTTCAATTCATTTGGGATATCCATTGTGTCAATGAACCAGTAAGATATAATTTTGTTGGACACGTGGTTCAATCGATGGAAGAACAATTAGCATTGATTAAAAGGGGCAATTCTAAGACATTTAGGTTCACAACCTACTTGTGCTATCTTCTGCTAGCTAAGAATGCTACAATATTAATGAGTAATGACAACAAGCTAGAAATTCAAAGGGGGTCAGGTACTCCATTTCCAATATATAACTAGACACCTTAGACAAGAATGTATGATAATAGAAGTAATTATAGTAATTTTGTAGACTTCTTTTTGGCACCATTGTACAAAAAAATAACAAGCACTCTAATGCCCAGGTTGTCTGCTTCATGTAGGGATTGCATCCAACTTGGAAGCACAATTCAATTGGCTGATTGGTACTTAATGGAAGAATAGATTGTAATAAGGTTTTATGGGTCAGAACTACAACCCCACAAACTTCCAATGCATGTGACAGACAGGGTGTTTGCAATAGAATATGTAGTACAACTAGAGAGCACATATAGACTCTTCATTGACCAATCAAAGAAGAGCATATTCCCTTCCTTACCTTTCTCAATTGGAGGGTTAACATTTGAGAGAAAGGCATTCAAAGTGGCAAAGTTTTTTTTAGATATTTTTCAATTTGATTTAGAGTGGTACTAGAAGTATGATCTGTTAGCACCTAAAAATTCAGGCTAATATATGTACAAAATGTCAGGGCAGTATACTATATATTTATCATACTTTATAAATTTCCTTTGATAAAAAATAAAAATAAATGAAAATGCATCTTATGTTTGTCATTTACTACGATGATTGATTTATTAATTTCATTTTATTTTAGTCATTTGAAATAAATAATAGCTTATTTTAAAATAAAATGAATGAATATTAAATAGGTAGAGCAAAAAGGCGGCGATCGGGAGTTGAACACTCGACCTCTCAAGCCGACCTTTTTTTTTACCTATCTACCCGACCTACCCTAACCAATTGCTCTATGTTATTCCTTGAGGATGTTGGTAGGAATAAAGATATTAATATTAAATTTTTTGGATTTCCTTTTAATAATTTAGAAATAAAACTATTAAGAAGATTAATATAGTATTTCTCTTAAATTTATATGTTTCAAGAGGCTTTTTTATGTTGCGATATTATTGTGATTATCAATACTATTATTTTTTATTTTAATTTGTAACTTACTCCTAAAAACCCTAAATTGATGAATATGATAAGGTAAATGAAAAAAGATTACTATGATTAGGGTTATGAAATATTTTTATTTTTAACTTCGGTTTCCCTATGCCTAATTGTAATCATATTATTTTACCTTGTAATTTTATTATCAATTATAAAATTTTAATTTGTTGAGTAAAATAGCTTAAGTGATTATTCTTTACCATTGAAATTTATTTATAGATAATCGTTAATTGATTTATCACCTATATGTTATTTTTTAGGGTAAATGCCTCTTTTTAAGGGTGAATTGTGAATCTTTTATACCCTAATGCTCTTAAAATATTTCTATGTTGTTAATTATATTGCATATGTTTGTGAATAGAAATATTTTTTAAATAAATGTAAATGCATTATGGCTTATTTTAAAAATAAAATTACAAACATAATGTCATAATTTTATTTAATGTTTATTTATTAATGAAATTTCTTATGTTTTGATAATTACCGTGAGCATCTTATGATTGATATATTTAATTTTTATTTATATGCCACTTTATTTATCAAATACATTTATAAATTATGGCATGAATCTATTTCCATTAATTATTATTTAATAAATAAATGGTAATGGTCTTTATGAAAGCCTAATATATTATGAATGTAATATTTTTTTGATTTTAGGTTTTATTAGAGGGTTATCTAATGTCAGGTGTTTTTGTGCAGGAACTAAACGATGGATTATCATGCACAAATACCTAAGATGATTACAAATCAAATTTTTGATTGGGAAATATTTCCCTAAAAACTATTGTAATAATTTATTATATAATTTTGAAGGTTAGTTGGGGATTAGGTTTCTGTGAACGGATATGACTTTTCATAGACAACCTTAGGAAAACATATTTATATGCAAACATTTGTAAATGAAGGGAGGACAATATACAAATTTAAAAATACATGCTGAAATATTGGAAAGCCTAACTAATGCTCTTGCTCTGGAATCAGATGAAAATTATTGGATCAGTTTGTAGATCAAGTGGTTTTTGAAGTTTAATTGCAGAGTTCACCGGTGACATCTGTTCCTCTGTGTTATTTTGGGTTTGATGCTTTGGATAAAGTATATTTTCTTTCTTAGAGATTATTATATTGCAATTATAAATAGGAATTTGAGAGCTATGTCAGATTAGTTTTCCATTGTGTATGGCTAAGCACGCCTTTTGAATAATATTGAATTCAATTGGTCTGTCCTCTGGAAATTAAACTCTTTCTGAATAGTTGTCTTCCTATTTCTATTGTTAATTGATCAATCTCTAAAGTGATAGATTTATTTGAATCTGTCTCCAAAGTTATATTTTTAATTCAAGATATCATTTTGTCGTTAATAGATAAAACTAAATGAACTTTGATAGTAGTCTTCAATTAAAGTAATCACACATAACTTTCATTTCTGATCAGGAGTAGGCACTGGTCTTTATTTTAAGTATAGTAAATTTTATCATAGCAATTCTTTAGATTTTCTGTTTATTCTTTTAGGAATATTCATTAATTTTAGGTTTACCAGCCTTGGTTCGATTGAACCAAAATTGCAGAGGCACCTGTTATTGTGCCTGTTAGTTGGCCTCAAAACGACCAACATTTTTGAGCCCCAATATGATCCACTCAACGTCATTCAAACAATGCTTGTTGATAATGAGAACTCTGCAAACTTATTTCAACATGAAAGTAAACCATTGCTAGAGAAGTTGAAAAACAAGGATAGCTGGGATGACATTAGAAAAGAGTTAGAGAAAGTTTCCAGTGAGGAAATTTTTTTAGTTGAACAGTTGTCATCACAAATTATGACAACAATAAACTAGGGCATTGTACAGCCTAGGATGTCCTACAATTTCTACGAAAAAGTTGCTCAGCCATCAAACAAAAAAATACCAAAGAGCTTAGCATAAGCTTGTAAGGATAGAAAATGTACTAGAATGAAAATGGATGATTTTTGGAGTATGAGAAAGGATCTTGGTGAGCCAAAGACCAGTGAAGATCTGGATGAAATAGACGAGGATATAGAGTTTAGCAAATTATGGAATTTGGAGCATCCTAGCATGGTATACGACACTGAGGATGAATATCCAGACATTGACGATGATAATCCACCAATTGCATTTACTCCAGGGACTGGGAGTCAGAGTGGAACTAGCAAGTCATGACATAAAGCATATGGCAAAGGGGCAATCATTGTGGAAAAAATGGGTTACAAAGGTGGTGGTTTGGGTCCCACAGGAGAAGGCGTCTGGAATACAATTGAGATAGAAAAAAGTGCTTATGATCATGGTTCAGGCCTTGGAGTTGGGTCTACTAGTGTCACTGGTGCCAGTGGGACTAGCCAACTTATACAAAAAGTTCCCTCTCTAAAGAGGAACTAAGTGTAGAATCTACATAGAATCCCATACAAGAAGATAATGTCAAGAAGCAAAAGCTTTCTATTTCCAGAACACCGACAACAATGACATTCGATCCTAAAGAATTATTTGCTGATTCAGGTCCAATAAAACCCTCTAGAAGTTTAAATCCTCAAAGAGTATTAGTTAGGTCAAGAGGCATTGCAAGCTCTACCTCTGCATCACCTTTCAAACATTCAAATCCTTCTGCAACACCATATTTTCATTTCAAAGATTTCTCTAATAAATTTGTAGAAACAATAACCAAGAATAAGGAAATAAAGAAGACATTGCAGACTCGTTCCCTTAATGCAGCTGTAGAGGAACAACCTGCATCCAATGAGGTTTTACCAACATATGACCCAAAAAGAGACATGATGGAGTTCATGGTTGTTATTCCACCAAACAAAGATGGAAACCTACCAGAGAGTCAGATAGATCCATCTAAATTTCAAGTTAGCACTCTTGAAATGGATTTTTCCAAAGTTAAAAATGTGCACAAAATCAATGTGTTAAAGTCTACAAACCAAGTGGTCTACAGTGCACTACTAAAGGCAGAAAGAGAGAAAACCAAGCTTGAGAGAAATATAGAAAAGTTACAGGCAAACATTGGCAATGAAAAAGCAAAGAGGAAAGCTTCAGACAACAGTTTGAAAGAATTATAGAAAAAGATTACAAAATCAAACTCTACATCAGTAGATATAGAGTAGGAACAGGAGTAGGTAGAGGCAGAGTTGAAGGCATTGAGGGGAAAATTGGCAGAAATTAGTAAAAAACTAGAGGAAGAAAGAGTCAGTTTAGAAAAGTTAGTTAAAATCGTGGAGAGTAATGCTGCCTCCAACCAGGAATTACAAAAGCAATTAGAGTCTCAGGCGGATAAAGCCAATCATTGGGAACACAAAGTCGTGGAAGAGAGAGAGAATTGTGAAAAAATGGTAGAAGAACTAAAGAAAGCCAATAATACAATTCAAAATTTAACAAATACTAATAATAATTTAGTGAAGATTGCAAAAGAACACATTTGGGGCCAAATATTGGTGATGTCTACTAGCTTGTATGAGTGGTTTGAAATGCTTCAAAGTATGATAGTATGTTATTTGAAGGTCCATACGAACATTGAACATAACATGGATGTTGTCAAGAAAGAAAAGGAAGCAAAAGATATTATGCAACAAATCTACAGTAAGAGTGATAGTTATCTATCAAACAAGGGAATTAGCAACCGCCTTGATGTCTCAGTAAAGGTATCAAGTATCATTCAAAAATGTGAGAAGCTAAGGGAAGCACATGAATTGGATGACAAAGCTAAGTAGAAGATAAAAAAGATGGAACAAAGGAAAGCGAATATGGAAAGTCTTGGTTTGCCTAAGGGATTTGACGCAAATAACTTCATTGGAAGAGAAAATTAAAAAATAAGGTTGCAGGACAAAATAAATATTGATTTACGCTTTCTTCCTACAAACATATCTCTAGATACATTCATGGATTTCATCAAACCAGTGAGAACTTTGAATGGAGTTTTAGAAGCAACAGTGATGTCAAGTCACACTTCCAAATATGAATTGCTAACGAAGTTGCAGGAGTGTGACTATACTATGAACCAAATTGTTCTGCCATCAGAGGATGTTTGGACTGGCCTACAAATATTTCTCTGAATTTTGAACTACTGTAAATTGTAATATATTGCAAATGAATATAAAACAAATTGTGCTCTATCTAATTTTCATGTTTTCCAATTCAATGTATGTTGAGTTACTCTATTTTATTCAGTTATTCTTAGTTGATTTACTCTGTTATATGCTATTGGAATACAAAATTTCATTCAAGAATTTCAAATTCAAATATGAATGATCATTGATGATACGATACAAAGTTACAAACTACACTCTACAGTAATAATACTCTTTGTTCTCAAATTTTAATGATGAAACATAATACATTCTTTCTTTTCTAAAATGAACATTGAATGATAGGATATAGTAGTTAATAAGTTCAAAAAAATACCTATTGATTGCTATTGCTAATTTAGCAAAAATTTCCTAAATTTGCCAAGTCATCTCTGTGTCATCATCATCATCCAATTCTGGTATTCCAGTTTCTTCATTGTTCTCTTTATTTTCATTTGTGCCTTCTTCACTCTAACCTCCACTTCTATGACTCCCATCGCCACCAATACTTGTCCCACTTGGGCTCACTGTCAGAGATTGGTTAATGGTGTTGCCCAACCCTCTTCTTTTGCATCGTTTCTTCTAATTTCCATTGCTTTTTGATAAGGAAAAGTATTGACATCATACCTAGATGTGTAGACCCTCAAACATGTTTCCAAATTCTTGTCTAGTTTGTTTCTTAGCTTTGATTTTAGGAAGCCCAAAGCACTGAAAAATCTCTCATCCTCCACTGAACCCAATATCATGGTCTGACATAGATCAGAAAGCTTGAAGAACTCTAAAATTTCTTCACGCAACATTGTGCTCTATTTTAGTTTTGTCCAAAGCCTTGTTGCCGAGCCCTCATCATGTGAGTTATCCATTAATTGATATTGATGCCTCATAGTCCTTGCAAAAGTTCCTAATTGCCATCTAAGAAGACCCTCATCTAAAATTCTATTGATTGTCACTCCATTGAATTCTATAGATTTGCAAAATTCCTTTATCAAAGTCATCAGCCTATTACGATAATCTTCCTTAGATTTTAAGGACCAATATTGAGGAAACACAATTGCCATGGCCTCAAGTAGTTGTTCATATAGGAATCGGGATCTTATTTCAGAGGAAACTTTATAGGCTATGTCCCTTGCATTACCTGCTATAGACTCGATGATCTTGGTAAACTCTTCCCCTGTAACTCTTGTAGCTCACTTCTTTGGGGTACTGTAGTACATTGGTATCTGAAATCCTCTTACACAAACACATAAATCCCCATTTTCAACGATCTTTAAATAATTATCAGGATTGTCCAAATCTATTAGTTTCCACCAGTGATTAAATCTTTCATCAGATAAATTTAGGTCATTTTGATAGAGACTATCGAGGGCTTGTCATGACATTTTACGCAAGTGAGCATATTCTGCAATATACATGGCTCTTTGCTAGACTTTTTTCATAATGAACATCATTTATTCTAGCATGGGAAGAAGAGATGCTAAAGTCAAAAGTGTCTCTATATTGCTTAACCTCTGAAGCAGGTTGCCACATCTCTGATTTTCTACATTGTCCCAATTTTCATACATCAGTCCAATCAAAGATTGATATTCAGAAAAAACTCGATGCACTGGTCCATCCAAAGAGATCCATCTGGTATCAACATCTTTAAGAAGCTTGTTTCCATTGGTAATTCCATCAGAAAAGTGCTGAAATTCCCTAAAATGTTTGGGACTTTGACAAAAATATGAGTACAACTCTCTTACTAAATCTTCAACCTTGTTTACTAAAGGAAACTTCTTCACAACTCTAAAAGCAAGATTCATCCTGTGGGCCATACAGTGAATGCCAACAACATATGGTGAACAAGAAGCCTGTATCTTTGTGCAAAGACCATTCCTTTGACCTTGCATTACTGAAGCTCCATCTGCTCCAACACAGATCAACTTCTTCGCTATTGTCAATTCATCCATACCTCCATATTCAATTAATTGGTTCTTTACTAATTGAAATAAAGTTTTCGATGTCGCATTGTCCCTCAATTTTGCAATAGTGAGTAGATATAGTTGGTGGACATTATTCTGTATAGTATAAACATGCATGCATACCCACGATGTATTATCTATTGCCGTAACTTCATCTAAGGACAATTCAATAAAGGTTGACTCTTTTATTTTTCTCTGTACATCCTCTATTTCAACCTGGGCAATACAACTTGCCAATTCCCATCCACTGTTTATTGACCAATGAGTGACAGGATAGTTAGGAACTTTCAGAAAGTGTAACAAAGCACTCATTTCTAGATAGTCTATCATTGGATGCCTTCTGCTCAAAATATGGAAAACATTACTTAATTGGACAGCTTTTCCATGATCTTCTACTTCAGTTGCTTTAGCAAAAATAGCATTAATAGAACCTTGAACTTCACCAGACTTCGTCTTAAATTTCTAAAACAAATAATATTCCTCAGCATTCCTTTTATGTTGACATTGCTCCTTTGTTTTATATCTTACCGCTTTTATTTCCTTTCCATCAATAGTTGAGGTTTCGTAAACCTTACCAACATATGTCTCTATGGTGTCTAGTTTAAGCTGCAATCGCTTTTCCTTTTTATACTTCCAACTACAAATTGTACATCTGCATTCTACTAGTGGCTCACTTACAATTGGATTGTCCACGGGTTCAATGAATGGATACTTTGCTGCCCAATCAAATTTAAATCTCCTCGCCATCTCCCATTGACGATCAATTTTTTCTTTTGATTTTCCTCTCCCTTTAGTGTTACTGTTAACTGAACCATCATCATCACCGAAGTCAATCGCTTCATCCTGGTACTATTTGTTGACTTGAAATTCTTTTGCAAGGTCATCTTCATCAGAGATATCAAGTTCTGCAACTTCATCACTAGATTTATTAGGCTCCCCAATTTGTTCATTAGACTCCTATGTAGGTTGAGAACCTTGAAATTGTACAGGTTCCTCTGATGATGTACCTTCCTCACTTTGACCAACACTATCATGTCTACCCACACCAAAGTATGAAGATAAATTTTTGCATTTCATTGGCCTCAAGCTCTCTTCGACATCTCCACCTGCAATAGTCCTCTTCCTATTTAACTTTGACTATGACATCTCCAACAAATTAAGGCTGCAAATAAAATTTTACTTGAATAAATTATAAGATACTACAGATTGGCAGTCGTTCGCTACTGATCGCAAATGCAATTGTGAGCTCAAAATCAACTAAATCTCTTGAAGTCTCCCTCTCTCTCGCATGTTTCAATAATGAAACTCATATCTCTTAAATAGACAACTACAAGTAAACCATTTTCATATTAGCCATCAGATTTTGCCTCATAATCTCCATCGTCCATTTTGGTCAAGGGGCTGACAGTTTCTTATGATTAACAACTAATATTTGGTGAACCCGTGTATTTTCAAATAATTGACTGGGCGAATAGGGCGGGAATTTGGGACATGATTATGTATGATGCATGGCGAATTGGGTCCTAGTGTAAATAAAATTTTTACCTGGGAGAATGGGCCTTTGGCGAATGTTGATCCTCGATGAAGACACCCAATTTAATCCATGGTGAAAAACTCGATTATCATAATAGAAATATGGGCGAAGAACCCGACTACCATACTGATATTACGTAAAAATAGTGGTGAACAATCTGACCACTATATGAGCATTTTCTAAAATTTGGGCGAACCAGTCAACAACTATAGGAGCATTTTATTCACCAATTTCCTTCCGCCGATAGGCACATATTCACCAAATGGTGAATAATCACCACCAAAAAAAACCATGTTGTTAGGAATGGGAACACTAAGAGGGGGGGGGGGGGGGGGGTGAATCAGTGTTCACTATAATTTATCTTTTTACTTAATCTCAAACTTAACTTAAATACTTAAGTGCTAAAATGAACATCCACATAAACATGAAACATGAAATCAACACATAACACCAATATCATTATGGGGAAACCCAAATAGGTAAAAACCCCGGTGGGAATTGACACCCACTAATATTCTGTACTAGTGTTTTATGATCCTTGTTAGAAGATCCTTAACCCTATTAGGATTTGCTTTCCAATATGTTTAGTACAGTAGAACTTGTTAAGGGTCAGACCCTGTTAGGAGTCTTTTACAATTTACACTGTTAGGGGTGTGGACTCACTATCCTAGAGCTCACCGCTCAAGTGGTGAAGGCTACAACCTTCTGATCTCAGATACACACTATATCTACTGGATGAATTGTCACTGTGACACTGCTTGTTTGATTAGTTCCTTTGATGCACTGATGCTTTGATCTCTTGCAAAGCTTTAATAGATCTTATCAACTCTTCGCACACTTCTGCTCTGCTTATCTCAACTTCATATAAACTCTCATACCAATTACAATCGGTGCATCTCATATTTATATGCGCATACAAAAAAAAAACTAAGTCGGCCCTTTGACTGATTACATACAACACTTCCAATTGAATTGGCTCAAGCGTGTTTACAAAAAAATAAAATTACATATCGACAACCTAATTATAATAGGTGCATGGCCTTTACAACATAATAATATAACCAAAAATCAAAATGTAATCAGTTGGCTGCTTGCTCTGTTCTTCTCTGGCACACATTGGCTATGTAACTTCAACTGACTGTAACTTTGTCATACCGAATCTTCTGATCATGCACTCTTAGACTTAGCATGAATATGATGTTACCAACTTAACTTCTAGGGTGCATACCATAATTCTATTTTATGCACATGCGTAGATGCTCTGATCTTTGGGTACTCTGTACATTGTCCAATCTTCAACACTTACCAATTTCTGATCTTCTCATCAAGTGTGCTGACTCCAAAACATCATATGACTTTGTTGCCATAATGACAACACTATATTAAGTCATATACTCTAGTATAGTCAAAATTTCCAACAATCTCCCCCTTTGTCATTGATGGCAACAAAGGAATATGGCAAAGTGACTAACTATCCCTTAATACAAAAAACACTTAATCATATTCTATCTTATATCTCCCTTATATCTTCTTACTATATATTTTCTTTACATAGCTATAGCTCCATATTCTATACATACTCCCCCTTTGAAATTAATGATAAAGGTGTTACAAAATTGAATCTATACAAGTACTTATACTGAAAGTACATCCGGGTATGCAATCTAAAGATTTTGGATCTCCTTCTTCCAAAATGTGATAAATGAATTTACAATTTGGATATGGGTGCATAATGCATACTGTAGCTTCTCCATCTTCTCCAAGTTTGTGCTAGGACCTTGATCATTTTTCACCATGGTGGCATCGATCTCCTTGATATTCTGATTAAGTATATCTAGTGAGGGTGCAAGAGCATTTCTAAGCTGAGTTTGTCTAGCCCTTATTTTTGACATCTCCTTTTCTACCTTCTCAATCTTGTCAATTTGTCCTTGATATACATCGTTGCACATATTTACATTAGTAGAAGGGTCTTTTACTAATTTCTTTACTTGTTCTATCATAGCCTCTGCCTCTTGTATCTTCTTGAAATGGTTATTAGTTAACTTGTCTTGATCCATGCAGTCAGCAATAATTTTCCTTCCTTTTTCTGCAAACTCTTTCAAAGTTGCTTGTCCAATATTTAGTGAGCTCAGGTCAAGTGTAAAGTTATTGACCAATTCATTGAGCCTCTTTTTCATGTACTTCTCTTCTGTAACTTGAGATGCAGATTCTTTGAAGCTAGAAAAATTACTCTTGAACTGTGAAATAACTGTGCTCACATCATCAACGGAGTGTACCTTGGACACTTTCTTATTTACTGGTAACAAGTTGTTTGGGATTTTCGACTGATTCTACAAGGAGGGGATTCCTCATTACCTATTTCTCCTTGGCCTTCTCCATAGCTAAGACAATGAACTTAATCAGGTCTTCTTCTCCCCATGAATCTAAGCTATTCGAGTCAGGTGTCAAGCTTGACAATAATGATGCTGAGGGAGTGATAGGAGTGCTATCCATCACTTCTAGCTTTACTTTTCTTAGTATTTCAATAGATTGTTTATCTATTGTTTCATTTCCATTTTCCTCTTCTTTTTCTTTTTCCTCTTCCATCTTTTCTTCTTCTTTCTTTTCTTCTTCAATCAATATTTCTTGTGGATTGGGATAATTGTTACCACATAAAATTTTAGCTTCTTGTGTACTCATAAAAGCTTCTTTAAATTTTCTAGATCTTTATCCATGGCCGCCATGGCTATCTCTACATTATCAATGATAATGGTTCTATCCTTTAGTGACTCTATCATGTGCACAAAATTATCTACCTTTGCTTGTGTTTCAACTATAGGTGCTAAGTCCTGAGGACCTATCATTGATGCATTAGTGGGCTCTACCACCTTGACTTCCTTTGAGGGCACTTGAGTTGTGGGTGTAGTAGCTGGATACATGTGCTTGTTCATGAAGACCTTCTCAAAGGATTTCTCTATTTCCTTTACAACCAACTCAAAATTTTTGTCCATTATATGTAAAGTTCTTGTTTTTGTTCTGAGGTGTGGCTTCACCTAATCTAACAATAAATTTTTCTCCTCTAGAGAACATACTGGAAGGGTTTCATCTAGGATCTTTTCTCTTATCCTTAGGTCCTCTTCAATGGCCCATCTCTTTTGGAATTCTAGGATGTTCCACACATTATCTAGAATCATAGTTTTCAGCTCTAGGACTGTCCTTATGAACTTCAACATATGTTTGACAATCATTCCATGAATTTATGAGTTGTCAATTTCACTATACTTTTCATAGAACTTCCCTACTTGATCTATCCTACCTTCATCAATGATCCTTGTACTCAACACACTTAGACTAGGTTTGAAGCTTACTTCTGGGGGTGCTTGAGAATTCTTTCTATTCCTGGTTACTTGCGAGGATGGATGATCAGTACTAATCTCTTTCTTCCTCTTAGGCATTTCCCTATACTTAGGAGGAGCAGTAAGGTCAATGGTTTCCTTGGGCACAGAAGGAGTAACATCAATTTTACCCTTTTAAACCTTAGATTTCTCATTTTTCACCTTCTTCATTTTTGGGTCGTCTGATTTTGTCTTTGTTGCAGCTGCGCTCTCTAATTCCAAAGCAATCTTTTTTTGCCTTGCTTTGTCCAAATATACTTGTGATACTCCATGGATTCTCAACATCTCTAAAGTAACTTTGGCAACCTTCCTTTTTGTTGTTGCACTGTTTAAAACTGCATCAACTTCTCTTGTTTTCTCTTCATAGGTTCCCCATCATGGCTCATTAGGGTCTTTAGGTGTAGATAACATTACTTGAGCATATGCTTCTAGGATTGGATCCTCAACCTCATATCCAAGTAGATGAATCCACTTTGTCCTTGGTTTAATAGCTTCCATGCATGTTGTATCAGTCTCAACCATGAAACATATACTATCTTTGTATTTTTCTACAATACTCTCTAGTATTCTATATCTCATCTACATCTTGGCTCTAAATATTTTCAATTCTAGTGTCATGTAATCCTTAAGAGTACTTTCTGTGGATGCCTTAAAGGATATCTGTGGCATAGTGGGAATAGATTTGTCTAGATACAAATAAGACACTTTTCCAAGAAATGGAAGTACATATAGATTATTAAGGACCCAAACCTAAATATCTTCATCTTGTCATGCTTGATAGCCTTAATGTTGTCTATTAGTTGTGCATGCAAGATCTCACACAAATTATACTCTCCATTCTCTCTTACCAACCTTATTGTTGCTAGAATGGTGGCTACTGACACACTGTTTACTCTGCTGGTGTGATGGAACCTATATCCCAGTATCATGGACATCAATTTGATGTCATTTTGTTCTATAGACTCTATAGTCATCTTGCACCTATCACTCCTTGATTTTCATGTTTGTTCAATAATTTTCCTGACATCCTTGCCCACTGAGAGAATGATGCCTATCCTTGAGAGGCCTATCATCTCATGAATTAGGTCTCCTATTATTCTAATTGACACTTCACCTATCCAAAATAGGTCATCATGACTCTTGCTTAGTAGGATTTTGATCCATTCAGACTTGTAGAACTCCTATGCCATAGCATATTCCACTATAGGATGATTATTCCACTACGCATACTCATCCATGAAGGTTTTATCAGGTTTCATCATTGTTTCCATGTGTGCTCTTATTCTATCCAAACCTACTGGTTCCTTCTTACAGTAAATGTATGCCCTAATGTCTTCCACGTTCATAATGCCCACATGAGTGTGGGAGAATGCACCTTCTAGGTCATCTAATGTAGACTTAAATGGATGCCTCTTAAATACATATCTCTTCTTCTCCACCATATCAAATACAATGGGAGTAGCCATTACTTACTTGTATATTGCTTTCCAATTGATCTTGAAGACTTCTAAATTGACGTGATGAACTAGGGTTTTCACATCCGATCAAATGCACTGTCAATTACTGGTGAATCAATTTGCAATCTTTCACAACCAAATTAAAGTGCTCTTCTTCTCTCCAATCACTCTGAATTCAAATGTAATGATGGATTTACAAACTTCTACGTACTTTAAAGTAGAAATTCTGCCATTAATGCTTGTTGTGTAAACTAGGCTATCACTAAAAATTTCTATGTTTCATTCTATAAACAATCTGATAGTGCGCTCTTGCACATAGGTTCCTGTAGTCTCCAAAAGGTTAAGTCCAAAGGTGCATACTCAGAGAGTGATTATACTAGCCATGCAAGGATCTACAGCTAAATTAGCTCCCCCTATGACCTTGAGGGCCATTCATCCAGATGTAGAGGGTGTGTCCATTGTGGATGCATCCAATACATTATCATCAACCTTATCCTTCTTTGTCTCTGACCAAATCAAGCTCGCATCCTCTGAAGCTTTCAAAAAATTGACTTCTCTTTTGGTATCCAATATTGTTTCTTCTATCTTTTTAGGGCTTTCCTGACCTTATGTCCTTGATCTATAAAACTTTAAGACATGTCCAACCTTGTTACAAGAGTGAAAAATGACTGGAGGCCTTATATTCCTTGGTGCATTGACATGGGTTACCATTTTGCACTGTCTAGCTAAGTGACCATTATAGTTACATATCTGACATGTAACATTTTGAGAACTTCTTACATTTGACTGATTTTGATTTCTCTGATTATACCAAGACTTGTTCTTCTAACTTCTCTTACAATTCATAGCTCTATGACCAAATTTATTTCATGAATAAAAGCAACCATTGAAAGGTCTTACCTCTGTATAGTTCCTTTCTATATATCCATTCTTGTTACATGCATAACAAGTTCAATCTACTGGCTTGCGCTCATTCTTGGATGGTTCAACATGATCTTTAGTCTGACTTTTAGTCTCCTTAGCATTTGTGGAGTCTTTTGGTGCTTTCATTCTTGCTCGCATGTTGTCAATCTAGTTTTGTGCTTCATTGTATCCAATATAGCTAGTATCTCCCTTGTCTTCTTGCATATAGCTTAGATTCTATCAAATCAGAATTGGTGTGCAATTTATCAATGTGATTCTTTGCCTCTTTCAATTCAGATTCCAAGCTTTCTTTGCTATTTCTTAGTTCCAAAATTTTCATGTTTGCTTGCCTCAATTCTTCATTCAATTGAAGGTTCTCTTTGATCTGTTCATTATAGACATCTTGGTTGTTGGTTAGCTTATCATCCAATTCTTCAATCTGTTCTTTTAGGGATGACTTTTCTTCATCCAGCTTCTTGATCATTATCCCTAAATCAGTGGTAGAGTATTCTTTCAAATCTTTTCTTAGCCTTTTGATGACTACTCGAGCATTACTGACTTTTTCTTTTAGTTCTTCAATTTCTTTTTTAGATTTGTCCAGGTCTTCAAGAGAAGCTTCAAGATTTCTTTTTAGATGTTTCATTTTTGCTTTGTCCATGATCTCCTCAAGTGGTTAAACTTCTATGTTGAGGACTAGAGCTCTGATACCAATTGTTAGGAATGAGAACACTGAGAGGGGGGGGGGGGAGTGAATCAGTGTTCACTATATTTTATCTTTTTACTTAATCTCAAACTGAACTTAAATACTTAAGTACTAAAATGAACATCCACATAAACATGAAACATGAAATCAACACATAACACCAATATGGTTATGGGGAAACCCAAATAGGTAAAAACCCTAGTGGGAATTGACACCCACTAATATTCTGTACTAGTGTTTTATGATCCTTGTTAGAAGATCCTTAACCCTGTTAGGAGTTTCTTTACAATATGTTTAGTAGAGTAGACCTTGTCAAGGGTCAGACCCTGTTAGGAGTCTTTTACAATAAACACTGTTAAGGGTGTGGACTCACTGTCCTAGAGCTCACTGCTCAAGTGGTGAAGGCTGCAACCTTATGATCTCAGAACACACTATATCTGCTGGATGAACTGTCACTGTAACACTACTTATCTAATCAGTTCCTTTGATGCACTAATGCTTTGGCCTCTTGTAAAGCTTTAATATATCTTATCAACTCTTCGCACACTTCTGATCTACTTATCTCAACTTCATATAAACTCTCATACCGATTACAATGGGTGCATCTCATATTTATATGTGCATACAAAACAAATAACTAGGTCAGCCCTTTAATCGATTACATATAATGCTTCCAATTGAATTTGCCGAAGCGTGTTTACAAAGAAAAATAATTACATGTTGTTAACCTAATTACAATAGGCACATGGCCTTTACAACATAATAATATAACCACAAATCAAAATGCCATCAGTCAGCTGCTTGCTCTGTTCTTCTCTGGCACACACTAGTTGTGTAACTTCAACTGACTATAACTTTGTCATACTGAATCTATTTTATGCACGTGCACTGATGCTTCGATCTTCGGGTACTCTGTACACTATCCAGTCTTCAACACTTAGCCAATTTCTGATTTTCTCATCAAGTGCGCTGACTCCAAAACATCATATGACTTTGTTTCCATAATGAAAAGACTATATTAAGTCATATACTCTAGTATAGTCAAATTTCCAACACATATGACATGATACAGATCCAAAATTTATATTTATGGAAGGGTATTTGAGTTAGCTTTATTTTCCATTAGTTTGAATTAATTTTGTCTTGATTTGCAAAAGTTATGATTAATTTAGTGCAGACTGGTCATAACCTAATTTTTATGATAGCAAGTTTTTTGATTATCAAATGACATATTATCTTTGACTAACCTAATTTTCTAACACATGGGGTTGACAAGTATTTTTTTTGATGAATTTTTATAACAGTGGGTTACATGTGCAGGAATAGGTAAGTTTTTCATAACATTGTTTTGGGTTGGTTGTGTTCTCTTAGCGGATCATAAGCCTGCATCCGTGTTCTCTTATTTTTCTTGTTGCCCTTGATTGTGGGAACACTTTGGACTTGCATGGATAAATGAAAAAATGCGTGCGTTGCTTTGGACTTGAGGTATTTTGTTTCATCTCTATAACATTTGGATTTTAGAAATAAAAATGATCCTCTCATGTGTCTGACTTGAGTGTTTCTCACTTTCATAGATCACACTTCAAATTTTTTCTGTAAAGGAAAGAATGAATCTAGATTTTCTTTCTCACATATATGTTTCACATAGTAATTAGGCCCCATGAACACTATTTGTGGCACTCTTGAGAGAGTGGGTTTCATTCACTTGCCTCACATGCGAAGCTCTTCTCGATGATAGATCCCCTTGTAGGTAGGGAATGACTTGCTATCATCTCATTATCCCACTTGGTTTAGTCTTCAACATTTGATGGTACATTCTCTCTTAGTCCCATTTAGAGAGATTGGTAGTCATTGTTGTCAGCATACAAACCTTGGTGAGGTGATTTCAACTTAGCATGTCAATTAATTTGCTTGCTATGTCTTGGTGAGGTGAAGAGGCTAGTAGAGTATGCTCTGTTCCCTTTTGGGAACATCAAACTTGGAACCCTTGAATCTGAGATAAGTCCTCATGTGGTCCATATTGTGAGTCTTCCTTGTTAGAGAGGGTTAACTATAGTGGTCACTCCCTTTATTGGGTAAACTGCGTGGATGGAACCTCAAGCAGTATTAGCCATTCCTGTCATGGAGAAACAACTGCTATATAAATGTCCTTATGGAAGAAATATCCATAGGTGTGGTCTCTTGTTGGGCTATTGGATCTCCTCAGTAGCTCTTGATTGATTAAATTCTTAGACTGTGTCAAAACCCAGGTGTGCCTGGATTGGATTTTGCCCACTTGAGATTGCAAGAGTTACAGAGTTGACCATTAATATGAACCATAGTGCAATCGACTTTTTCTTTTCTAGGACTTTGTGCATGACTGAAAAATATTTTGAGAACCTACACAAGTAGAGTCCTTAGGGAGTAGAATACTATGTCACTATTCTTGTTCACACGCAAGGTTGCTTTATTCCTTGCTCATTGTTTGAAGACAATTATTTGCTTGAACTCCTTGATTGCTATTTTGTGTGCCTAATTAATGATAAAAATCTATTAATGCATCTAGTTGGTCAATTAAAATGAACAAAATATGAGTTCTCGAGTCAAAAAAACCAACTTTTTACAACTTGTTGTCAGCACTTGTCATCTGTTAGTTCACCATGCTATTGTGCAATCCATCTTGATACAATGGGGTGACATCAGTTGTTTCCCCAACCTATTTCCTGTCTATAGGGAAACCTATCACCTCCTAGTTTTCTATTATATGTCCTTAGAGAAAGCTATCACCCAATGTTGATTCATTATTGCTTGAAACTATCAACTTGCTTGATTTTCTATCCTGTCATTTCTAGTCTTCCTCAGTCGATCTGGGTTAGATCAGGTCACTTACCCCGCTGTTAGAAGCCTGTTTGCACCTTGGATTCTTACGTTTTGACCTCTTGAACTAGTAACCTTTGATTTTTACAAGTGACCTTGCTTGGAGTTGGTGAAATAGAAACCATCCTTGTTGAGAAGATAAACCTTTGGATCCTCTGATAACACGCTTGGAGAGTTTTAGTAATCTCTTGTCCATTCAATTCCATACAAATTTAAATTCAATAAATATAATTTAGGTAAATCATCCTCCTGATCCATATGTGTTAGGGTATTCACCCGTTCAGTGGGCACCTCTGTGGCAGTGTTGGTTTACACCTCTTGCAAAATTCTATCTTATCACCTCTCTTTTGGACAAGTGAGTGCTTTTACTATCCTAGTTTGGTACCAACATTTCTTAGGGTCATCCTATCACCTAGTACCTTTTCTTTCATCTTAGTTACAACAAGATATCAAGTAAATCAAGGAAAGTGAACTCAAGTAGTCTTTAACCAATTACCCTTAGTTCAAACTTGCCAAAATCGTAAGGGAAAAGAACCCGTATTTGATCAATCACCCAAAAACAACTCAAAAGTTTGGTTTGATCCCAATAGTAACCTTAGTGAGTGGAGTACACCCTTAGCATCTTCTCACTCAGATATGGATATGAGTTACAAAATGACTTGACGAGAGAGGGAAGAAATGGATAAATGCCTTGATGACATATTTGAAAAACATAGAAATACCATTTTGTTTGGAAATTCCTCTTGTGAAAATTAACCAGTCTCACCCCTTATCTCAACTAGATATCTGGATGCACACCAAAGGGCTGAAAGAGATAAGAGGCAAGCCTATCAAGAAGAACAATCACAACATGGAAACCAAGATGATGAAACTTATGACATGTGTGTGAATGCAACATAAACGAATGACTTGTTTAGACACTCAAGAGAAAGTTCACCACTCAAAACAACTTCAAGATACATGAGTCAAAGACTTAAGAGAATTGAGCATGAAAAGAAAGCCTTCCTAGATGAACAAGCTGAAAAGGAAGTGTGATTTAGACATCTAGAGAGGGAGAGACAAATCTTGTTGGAGATAGAAAGGAGAGCCTTCTAGGAAGAGAAAGATAGACTCTTGGCTCAACAACTTAATGATAAATTTAACAACACGCGTGTTGGTAGTGGAAACAAATCTCCTCCATCCACCCCTCCTAAGACTCGATGAAGTGGAAGATGTTCAAGAACACCTTCACGATCTCCTAGCCCTAGAGGAAGAAGGGATTCATGACATGATCATTATAGGAGATGAGCACCTCTTAGGAACTCAAGACAACCTTCACAATGTGCTCACCATGGTTCACAATATGGGGGTAGTAGCTCAAGTTTTGACCTCAACTCCCAAGACTTCATGATTCTAGTAGTATGTGGAGAGATACTTAGAGAAAAACAAAGACAAGTTCCTAGAGAGTTTAATCAACAAGGGCACTAGAGTCCCCTACAACTTTAATGTGGATGAGAGGATTTTGAAGCATGGTCCATCTCAAGAAGAAGAGATCAAACAAATTAAGAGTATGATGGAAAAGATGTTGGCACCCAAGAGTTCATTCCCACTTGATTCAATTTGTCCTAATCCTTTTGACAAAAGTGTTAGCATGAAAGACTTCCCTAGAAAGTTTGAGATCCCTCAATATGACAAGTATGATGGGAATGGAGATCCACATGATCATGTGCATCAATTCTATACCATAAGTTTTGAGTTCCATCAAGATGACTTGTACCTCATGAGATTGTTCCCAAGGAGTCTTAAGGGTCAAGCAATGGAATGGTTCACCAACATAACCCCCCCCGTTAAGACTTTCAAAGAGCTCGTCTATAGATTTGTCCAAAACTTTTCATACAACCTTTCAAGATCTATCACCATGTTGGACTTATGAAACTTAAAGAAAAATCAAGGGGAATCCTTTGTCACCTTCTTGCAAAGGTGGAGATGACAATGCTCTCGCTACTATAGGACCATCCCTAAAAATGAGAAGATTGACATCCTTGTTAGCAACTTGGTTCCTGAAATGCAGTATTTAGGAAGATGGTTTTTGATTCCTTTGACACCATGGTTGAAACTGCATGTAGTATTGAGGATTTTTTGAGAGAACAAGGAATTTTAACCAAACATGGAAACAACAACAACAATAGTCAAAATAACAAAAACCCTAACAAGGATAAAGGAAAGAACTCACATTGGAATAGGAACAAACAAGTGGTCAATGATGGAGTTGTGGACTCCTCCAAACCCAAAGATCAAGCTATTCTCCACTTGTCTAGTGTTGTTCAAGCCATGAAACTCAATGCATCTAATCAACAAGAGAACAAGCCAAGATACCAAGATAAGCCTAAGAAAGAGAGATGTCAGTTTTCAAAACTTGGTGATTCATATGAGGATGTCTTGAAAAAACTCATTGCCAACAACCTTGCGCATCCTCAAGATCTCACAAATCATTATATACCTGATGTTAAGCCACATTGGTGGGATGAGAAAGCCTTTTGCAAGTTTCGCAATGGCATTGGACATGATATTGAAAACTGCTGGAAACTCAAACATATCATCCAAGATCTCATTGAAAATGGAAAACTTAAGGTAGATGGATTGAAGACCAACGTTGATCATAAGGCATTCAAAGAACCTTTGCCCAAGTATGAGAAGGGGGTAACCTCTAAACCTAAGAATGCAAATGCTGAGGTCAATTATACTTACATAGATGTAGAGAACGTTGTCAACATGCTTGAAGTTGTAGAAGAGAATGTCAACATGATGAGGGATGAAGATCCCTATGGTTATGATCTAGACATGGACTCTTCTCCTATCTTTGATGAAGAACCGATCCTAGTGCTAAGGGGTCCTAGCTCTATAGTGTCATCTCAAACTCTCAATGATGTCACACGAAGTCAAGGTCCCCTTATCATTAGAGGACCCGGTTCAAGTCAACCAAAGCAAGTGGCATCCAAGAATGTCACCTCAAAACCAATAGTCAATCCTAAGTCAAGCTATAATCTTATCGATCAGTTGCAAAGAATCCCAGCTCATATTTCAATCTTTGAGATCTTAGAGTTGTCCTCGAGACACAAGCAAGTCCTTGAGGATGCTTTGCAAGCAACGAACATCCCCTACAACTTAGACATTGATCAATTCCATAATATGGTTAACCATGTTGCTAGCCCTCATCACATTACCTTTTTGGAGGATGATGATAAAGATTTGAGCCACCCACACAATCTCGCTCTTAATATTGAGGTCATGATCCACAAAACCCATGTTAGGTGCATGTTGATAGATGGGGGTGCCAGGCTTAATATTTGTTCCTTGAGTCTTTTGAAGATGTTGAGTTATTTTGAACAAGTCACATATACCAGAAAAAATATCACTATCAAAGCCTATGATGAGGCAAAAAGAAGTTCCAAGGGGTTGGCTGTTCTTCCTGTTAGGATTGGCCCTATTGAAAAAGATGTTTTATTCCAAATAGTTGACACTGGCCCCCTTGTGTACAATATCTTACTCGGTAGACTGTGGATTCATGATATGCAAGTAGTGTCATCTACCTATCATCAGTGTGTTAAGTTCCCTTATAATAGAGTAGAGATTTATATACCTGGGGATAAATCTTTATCTATTAACTCAATTTCAATGAGTGCTCATGTCCCCCTCAATAGAGAAGCAAAAGAATTCAATGCAACCTTAGCTGAATGTAAAGACAAGTTCAAGTCAGTAGACCTTGGCATGGGGGGGTATCAACTCAACTCCCTCACAACACTAGCAGTTTCACCTAGGTCTTATGTAAAGCCTTTACAAGAAATGAGACCTTCCTCTTTATCTATGACTTTATTTGGCATGTTTGTAGGGTCCTCAGTGCCTATTCAAGATGAGAAAGAAGAAATGGTTGTTAAAGACTGGATTTATAAAGAAGAGAAATATATGCACAATGAGAACTTCTCTCCCTCTCCTATGGCTTATGGAAGAGGGTATACTTTTTCCAAACATATGGGCTATCTTGGACATGGCCCTCTTAGTCATAGATTAGATGTTAGAGCCAAATCCCTTGATCATGATCTTTTTGGACGCAAGTCTAAGGAGATAGTTGGCCTAGGATTTGCGAATCACAACAAGAACACTACTCCTATCCTTAATGAGTTAGATAGTGAAGATGAACTAGAATACATACCTAATTTGACAAATCAGAAAGATATGTGTGAAGATTGGGTCCCTTTCACTAATCTCCTTTGGGGAGATTCAAATAGTCCAATCACTCATGAGACAGTTGCAACCTTAGAACAAGATGAATCAGATGTAGAAGATCCTATTAGAGAACGTCAATGGAAGAATCTTGTTCATTTGATGGAAAGAGGTGTTACCCTTGATGACATTAGCACTTCCACATCAAGACATCCCAAACCTTCATGGCATAAACATCCTAGTCAAAGTTCAGAAACAAGTTCATATGAGTATGAATGGGAATCCTTCTCAGAGCCTTCCACTGTTGACATGGATGTTGATGTCATCCACACTTATAGTTCTCAACCCAAGGTAGCTTATGAGTCACATTTAGGATTAGAGGATTTGAACCCACATGTTTCCTTAGTGGATGATTCTTCACTTGTTAGGATGAATCCCGATTTGGGTAGCTTAGAAGGATACTTGATGGACTCTGACTCTTTGGTGACCATAGATGATATCATTCATATTTACATCCTTGAACTAGTCATTGAATTAGCTCTTGTTCATCCTAACCTTATTGATTGGTCCCAACGCTATCAAGAACCTGTGCTCTTAACGTTACAAAATGATTCTAAGATAGCCTTTTACTTGAATTCCATTAAACCCGTAGTCTCTTCCACTAGTGAACTGACTACCAGCATGACAGAGCCAGACATCAAGTACCTTAGTCATAAAATAAAAAGAAAAGAAAATAAAAAGAATAGGAGTTCTGATAGCAAAAACCACTGTGTGGTGGTGTCAGAACCCAAAAAAGTAAAAATAAATGATGTATCCAAGGGTGAAAACCTCTTTGAGGTGCCTAAGGATGAGGTACTTGATCGTCTCCCTAGCTACTTTCAAGATAGATCTTTAGTGCTTATTGAACCAACACAAACAATCAATTTGGGTACAGATGAGGCTCCACAAATAGTAGACTTGGCCCAGTCCTTGTCACCATAAGAAAAAGAATCTTACACTAAGCTCTTATAGAAAAAGAAGATCAAATTTGCATGGACTTATTTAGATATGCCAGGGTACTAATCTTATCACGCATCATTTGTCCATAGCTCCAGGTGTCAAACCGGTTAAATAGAAATTGAGAAAGATGAATCCTCACATAGGTCTCCTAGTCAAATTAGAATTAGAGAAACTCCTTGGTGTAGGATTCATAAGAGCTATTGACTATGCTGAATGGATATCAAACATTGTACTAGTTTCCAAACATGACAAATCCATTCGAATTTGCACAGATTTTAGACATGTCAATAGAGCATGCCCCAAGGATGAATTTCCACTTCTCAATATAGATATGATAGTGGATATGACTACGGGTTATGATATTTATTCCTTGATGGATGGTTTTTCCAAATACAATCAGATCAAGATAGCTCATGAAGATCAAGAAAAGATTGCATTCACTTGTGCATGGGGTACCTATTGTTGGAACATTATGCCTTTTGGATTAAAAAATGTAGGAGCCACCTATCAACAAGCTATGACAACCATTTTTCATGACATGATGCATAAAAACATGGAAGATTATATGGATGACACCTTGGCCAAGTCCAAGACACACACTTAGATGATTTAGAAGTCATTCTAGATTGCATGGAATAATTTCAACTAAGGTTAAATCCTAAAAAGTGTGCATTTGGTGTCACCTCTGGAAAACTACTAGGATTCATCATTTCAATAAAAGGAATAGAGGTAGATCCTAAAAAAGTCCAAGCAATCATAGATATGCCACCTCCTAGAAACATTAGTCAAATGAGGAGTCTTCAAGGACATCTTCAATCCATAAAGAGATTCATTTCACAATTGGTAGATAGAGCTCAACCTTTCAACAAGAACTTACATAAAGGAGTCAAATGTTTCTGGAATGAGGATTGTCAAAAGAGCATAGATCAAATCAAGAAATACTTGGTGAATCCTCCCATTTTAATACCTCCTATCCCAAGGAAACAACTTATTCTATACATTTTAATGACATAATCTTCCTTGGGGGCATTACTAGATCAACTTGATGAATATGGGAAAGAAAGAGAAATATACTACATTAGCTGCACTCTTGTTTCATATGAGGTTAACTACACCAGCATTGAGAAAGCTTGCCTTGCAGTTGTGTTTGCTTCCCAAAAGTTACGACATTAAATGTTTGCGCACACTATACACCTCATAGCAAAAATAGGTCCACTCAAGTATTTACTAGGTAAGGCTTCCCTCATAGGTAGACTTTCTAAATGGATGATGATCCTTTCACAGTTTAACATAGAGTAATTGAGCATAAAACAATCAAAGGACAAGCCATAGCAGATTAATTGGCTGATTTCCCAATACAAGATAATGCACCTATTCAAGTTGACTTCCCAGATGAACACCTCATGTATATGAATGAAAGAGCATGGAAAATGTTCTTTGATGGATCCTTTATGCAAAATGGTTCAGGAGCTGGTGTGTTGTTTGGTTCTCCTCATGGGTACATGATTCCTAAGTCTTACAAGTTATGGTTCCCATGTACAAACAACATTGTTGAGTATGAAGCTTTAACAAATAGACTTAAGATGGCCATAGAATGAAGAATCACATAGTTACACATCTATGGGGATTCACAGCTGATAATCAACCAAGTCAATGATGGATATCAATAAAAAAATGAGAAACTGGTACCTTACAAGAAAATGGTTGATTCCTTGAAGCAATACTTCATATTTGTCACATTTTAGCAAATCCCTAAAGCATAAAACAAAGCAACTGATGCTATGGCTACAATTGCTTCACTTCTTTAGTTAGGGCAACATGAATCTAGATTTGAATTCTTGGTGGAAGAGCTACATCACCCTATCTATGACTCCCAAGAAAGTCATGTGATTTGTTCCCTTGTTAGTCGTGAGTCATCCCGTTATGGTGCCATTTAATCATACCTTCGTGATGGCATTATACCTAAAACCTTTAACTGATCTGCATACAGAAACCTTACCCAAAATGCCTCTCACCATTTCCTAATATCTAGTGATTTGTATAGGAGGGGTCTAGATGGAACACTTCTTAGATGCTTAGAAAAGGAAGAATCCGACCAAGTGTTAGTTGACATCCACAAGGTCATTTGCGAGGGACATTCCAATGGTCTTTCCATGGCCTGAAGGTTTCTTAGGGTGGGGTACTATTGGCCTAAAATGCAAATTGATGCAGTAGCTTTTGCAAAGTCATGTGAAAAGTGCCAAAAACATGGTAACCTGATACATGCTCCAGGTAGGGAGCTCATTCCTTGTATATCTCATTGGCCATTTCAGTGCTGGGCCTTTGATCTTGTTGGGCAGATTCATCCCAACTCATTAGGTGGACACAAGTTTATTATCATTGCTACTGATTACTTCACTAAATGGGTAGAAGCTATCCCACTTCTTGTTGCCTTAGGCAAGACAATATCTCTATTCATTTTGAACCATATCATCTATCAATATGGAGTGCCTTTCAAGAATATCACTAACAATGGAGGCCAGTTAAAAAATAAAGACCTTAAACAACTCTACAAGAAATTCAAGATTAAACAACATTGGTACTCCATTTACTTCCCGCGAGGAAATGGTCAAGCAGAGGCATCAAACAAAACCATTCTTAAAATCCTACATAGAATAGTTTGTAAGAGTGGTAGAGATTGGCACTTACAGATAAATCTAGCTTTGTGGGCCTATAGAATGAGTATTCGTACTCCTACTAGGGCTACTCCTTTTTCCCTTACATATGGCGCTGAAGCAGTGTTACCTTTAGAGGTTGAGATTCCTTCACTTAGAGTTTCCCTCAAAGGTCTAGTTACAAATGAAAACTACTGCACCATGAGACTTCAAGAGTTAGAACTTCTAGATGAGAAATCTTAAGCATCATTTGACCATATGAGGGTTTATCAAAAGCGCATGACCAAAGCCTTCAACAAAAAGGTTTGCCTTAGAGAATTGCAAGTGGGAGATCTTATCCTACATGAAAATCCTAAGAATCAACAACATAGAGATCAAAAGGGAAAATTTGACCCTAATTGGCTTGGACCTTACATCATTACAATAACTTTTGGGTCATGTTCTTATTTACTATCTATAGCAGCGAGAGAGAAGCTCCCTGATCCTATCAATGTCTTGCACCAGAAGAAGTTCTATCCATGATGCCCATTCTGTTTGGGGAAATCCTTTGTACATACTTATTGATCCAAAAAAAATCCCCAAAAAATGATATATTGTCAACAATTCTAAAAATTAGAAAATGTCCTAAAAAAATGATCATCTTCATGAAAACCTAGTAATAGGAGCTTTGATGTATCTCCAAAAAAATTATATATTCCAAAAAATACCAAAAAGACAAATGAAAAAATTGCAATAAAATCCAAGTGGTGAAAACCTAGAAATGAGCACTACTTGAGGCATTTGCACCCCTATTTCTTAGCACGTGTCCTCGACACTTAGCCTTTCACCATCATGCCTTGTCCTTGTTGCCTTGGTTTGGAATTGGCTTTTGTCTTTGTCTAGGGGGCATAACTGTGTTATCTTTGGTCTCTTGGATGCATTAGTCTTTAGGAAACCTCACAAACAGTGTTTTTCAACATCACCCCAACTATATTTTTCAACACAACCCCTGACATTGAGTGTTTTTCAACACTTATCAGTTTGGTCTTACCCAATTTTGTCATGTGATCTTACCTACTTGCAAGTATTTGATTCTTATCCTCAGAACTTAGTATCAGTTAACACACTTAAATTTTTAAACACAACACTTAATGCTTGAGCTATGTCATGATCTTTTCTTTGTGTGCTGACTGTTATTGATTTTCATTGAGTGTCCTTGTCTAATAAGTCTCTTTGGTATGCATAGCTAGAGGACTTGGGGCATGGGGCATGTTCTTATTTTCTTTCTGCTTGTGGGTGTGGTCTTGAAACTCTAGAGTGTTTCTTGTTAGGAGATTTGAGGCATCATCCTTGACTATTTTTGCACAATCATTCTTATGGTCATCCTGACATCTATGCCTTGATGTGAGTGTGGTTTTGCTACATTAAATTGGGTAAGCTAAAATCAAAGTCATCTTGATCTTTATGTTTTAGATGCTTATGTTAGAATCTTTCCACATTCCAATCCAATATAATCACATTCATATCTTCATAGTTGCGCTTGTGACTAGTGATGATTGTGTGATCTTCTGATGTTCGTTAATAATGGCACAATGATGAAAATAAGTTCCTTAACATTCTCTAACGAATGATGAACATAAAATCCTATGTTAAAGTTGCTCTATTGCAAGTACACCTTTGCATTTTCATGTAGCTTGTATTGTTAGACTTCATGTTAATTTGCATTTTTAGGCTACATTATGAGTTTGCGAGGGTTTTTCTTCATCTTTCTTTTGGACTTTTAATCAACTGTGGTCATGTTTTGATCTTCATTTCCTTATATTCTTTTGTGATCTCAATTGAAATTTTCTATCTTAAATAGTTGATTGATTTTGGGGCATTCTCTTTCTTAAGGAAAATTCTCTTTCTTCTCTCCATTTCTTTCCACCTCTTCCAAACTTCTATCTTCCATTCATTTCCACCCCACTTATTTTTTTCTATTTCAACCTTGGGGCATAATCTTCCATGCTTGATGATCTACCTTGGTTCTGTGATCCTGATATCTTTCATCTTACATCAAGAACCTTATTTTTAGTTTGATTTGATCAAATTTAACAATTTGATGTTTCTCCTCTATCTCATTTTGATTTTGATCACGAGGGGGTAGTACCTATCAAACTTCAATCCTTGATTCAGCTTTATCAATACTATCAATTACTCCACTTGGGGAAACCTTGCTTGAGATTCTTATCTTGGACATATCAATTACCTATTTACAGGGGTATTGACCTTGTCTTTTTCAATCAGCTTATCTTTGTCTTGATGTGTTCCCATTTGTCGATCACACGTCTAGGTTGTTTTGTGATCCCAAATCTATCTCACACTTCAACTGCATTCTATGACTACATGTGTTCCCATAAAGATCATACATTAGTCAAAGAGGGGCAAATGTATGCACCCTAAAATGGTCACCTAGACTATGGGCCCCCATTCTTCAATTTATCAAATGACGGAATCAATTTATCAATTTCTTGAATCAATGCCTTGCAATATTTTCAATTCAAATCAATTTCCTTGATCAAATCATAATTAATTCAATTATTTCAATATTTCCTAAGGTTTGATCATTTTATCCTAAGTCTTATTTAATTAAAAGAAAAAATCCCTTTTAATTAAATAAAATAATCTTATTTAATTAAAAGAAAATCCCTCTTTTAATTAAATAAATAAAATCCTCACTTAAATCTCTCTTTGTGATGAAAAAGGAAATAAATCAAATAAATCAAATAAAAATAAATAAAAATTCTTTTTTTCTCTACACTTTGAATGCACATATTTCTAAGTGGTGGACTTTTTCCTCTTACTTGCCTTTTTAGGGATTTATCCCACATTACTCTTGAGGATGCATTCCTCTCCACACTTTCCTTTATAAGGAGCCCTCTTCTTCTCATTTTGGGATCTAGATTTTATGTTATTGTTATGCTGCAGGTTTGGAGAGTGATTTTGGAGGAGCGTTTGAGCACTTGAGCTTGAACATTGCAACTTCTTTTTTTCTTGTCTTCTTCTCTCATGCATCTATGGAAATCCATTTAGATTACTCTTGCACTTGCATGTTAGATTAGATTCATATTTTATTTCATAGAATAATCTTGCATGCGTATTTCCTTTCATAGATTAGTTTGCTTTCATGCATTGTTATCATATAGAATAGCTTCCATTTTCATTTGCATGCATATTTGATGATCATGGAGACTATAACTCTTTCTTTTCCTCTTTGAATCTCTCATTTTATGGTGTACTTGTGTGGGCACAAACTAGGTCTAAACTGAGGGCCTCCATTATAAACCCTTGCACTCCATGAATAGAGAGCTATGCGTCGCCATTTGTGACCTCATTCTTGAGCAATCTTGGATATAATGACTCACAAAGTGTGTCAACATTTTATCACACACAACTTTATGTGGCAAACTAGCTCCAAGAATTAAATCCATATAGTAACTAATACTTCTCATAGGTGGTAATCAATTAGGTACATTATCTAAGGCTATCTTCATATTTTGTCACCAATTTCCTTATCTCCTCTACCTGTCCTTCTTTTGGTTTCAAATCAAATTTCTTAGTAATCAAAGCATAGCACATACTCTCATTTCTTCATCCATCCAAGAATTTTGGTCCTTCAACAAAATTAAATCTAATATTTTTACAAACCTCACTCTTAAAAGTCTCTTCTAAAGGAAGAAAAACTTGTTTCATCCCATTTGCAATGATAGTATATGTGTTCTTTTTTCTATCATGCAATGCTTGTCTATCATACAACCATGGTCTATCCAACAAGATATGTCATACATCCATGGGTGTAATATCACACAACTTCATCATGATAAGATCCAATCTTAGATCTTACCAAATATTTTTCACTTACCAATACTTTATGATCATCCCAAATCCATGCTATTTGATAGGGATTAGGGTGCTTCAACCTCTAAAACTTCAACTTGATCACCAAATCTATTGAGGCTAAATTATTTGAACTACTATCATCAATTATTAGCTTTTCAACACTCACCTTCAACTTTAAATCTTGTCTGGAACAAATTCTTCCACTATAATGGTTCTTGATCCATCTCATTTTGACATAGGGCTCTCCTTATCATCAAAGCTTCTCCATCTTTAGGTTGGTTGAGGGGTCTGGTAGGTTCTTCATCAACAAAATTAGCTCTTTCAATATTCCCTACCCTCATGCTTGAATTCCCTTGACTACATTTAAAATCTTGGTGTCCTTCTCCTCCACAATTAAAGCAAGATCCCCTAAACATCTTCTTAGCATCTCTCCTATAACCATCATTATGATAGGCATTTTATCCACCATTTCGATGAAAGTTCCTACCATCTCTTTGATGTGAATTATCCTCTTTTCCTTCTACTTTTCTTTTGTTCATCTCCACAAAAGATCTTCCTCCTTCAGTAAATACTCTTCCTTTATGAAATCTTCCTCTTCTTCTTCGCTGTCTCTGCTCATGCCTTTTGTTCAACATTTCCTTAGCCTTCAAGGCATACTGATAAGCCTCTTCCACACTCTACAACTTGATTAAACTAATATCATCCTATATAGACATCCTCATGCCATTAAGATACCATGCAACTTGTTCAACATCATCCTCAATATGTCTATATCTAATGTCCAACTTGTAGAATTATTCAATATACTCCTTCACACTAAATTCCTTATGTTTCAAGTTTTACAATTTCTGAAACAAATTAACATGATAATCTGCAGGTAAGAACTTTTCCTTCAACCTATTCAACATCCTATCCCAAGATTTAATTTTCTCTTTGCCTCTTCTCTATCTATTTGTCTGCAAATGTTCCTACCAAAGTGAATCACAACCTTTCAATTTTGTGCAAGAATACTTCACATTTTTATCTTCACTTGTGCCCTCAAAATCAAAATACTTTTGGACATATCTATAACCCAATCAAGAAATTCATATGAATCCAACTTAATATCATAGTTATGTGGGTTAAAATGTGGTCGATTATTTACCCTTGTTAGGGCCTGTAGGAGTCTCTCATCTCCCTAATTGAGCTTTGATTGATCTTCTTCCATTATTTATTCCTCTTCTTCATCACTCACATCTTCAACATTTTGACCTTTTCTCTAGGCCATTTCAACAACTTCCAATCATGTTGCAATCTATCTCAGCATATCCATCATAGTTAGATCTACATCTCTTTGTGCTCCACCACCTCTAGAATTTCCTCTTCAGGTTATCCTTAGGTAAGTCCTTTGTAGTTGGAAGTCAGATCATCTCTCTTCCACCCCATGAAAAATAGCTTATAGGACTCTGCGAACCCTAGGAACAAAACTCACTCTGATACCACTTGATGTAGCCACAGTAGGAGGGTCTTCTAGGAGAATGGTCCATAACGTGCAACAAGAGTCACACAATGGAAAACAACACAAAATAAAGAGAATGCAAGATTGAACATCCATAATGTCATAAATTCCATTACAACTTGGTCTACAACATTCAGGTTTACAAATAGGCTTGCATACCTGATTACAATCAAATCAAGATTTTATCTTCCTTTTAGAGCTAAAAGCCATTATCATTTCCTCTCCCTCCATAAGGATCAAATACATATATAAATATAAAATCCATGATGCATCTAGGTTAGCCAAGAATGATCACCAACCCCAAGGTGGAAAAACATAATGTGCAAAATAGGTCAGGCCTAAATCTTGAAGAACTCCTCCACCAAGAATTGGAATGAAGTGCATGTTAGTGAACATATTTGTCCCGTTCAAAATACCTTTACAAATAACTCATAAAGCCCAAATTGGAGGACACAATCAGTACCAAAAATTGAGTCACTTGCAATAGTGTTGTGCAAGTGCTCTCTGAATTTTGATATGAAGGTACAACTCCCTTTCGTTTGATAAATAGAGAATAAATTACTGGTTATGCCTTTAACCAAAAGCCACTGAAGGCAAACTACCATCTATCCATAGACATGGAATATATGTGAACATTTATATTTAAAATTAAACAAATGCAAGAAGAAAATAACACCCAGATTACACTTCCCACATTCTCTTAAGAGAAACTCTAAAAGGAAGAAAAACAATCTAATAACAAATTGATCATTCCAGATTCAGATCTAAAAAATATAAAGTCTTTATCTTTCATAATAGATTCTGTATTGAGAATAATCATAAAGACACTAGAATTTATGAATTAAAGAAAACACAAATCCACACACAAATAGACCTGCATTTATCTTTATTTCTTAATACCAGATGAGTACACAGACTCAAAAAATTAATACAACAGAAACTGATAACATAAACTAGAGCTTCTCTCCCTTGTTACAGTTTAAAACTCATAAAAATGTCTCCTTTTTTTTCTAAAGTGCACCGACTCTCTCGGAAAAGAACCCTCACTTCTTGAAAACTTTTACAATAAATAGTATCTCGTGACCTTTCAATTTTGATAACTAATTATTGATAACTGAAGGGTAAAATAATTCCCCTGTAACTTTTTATTTCTCTCAAGTCATTGAAAGGAAATTTTAAATTTAAGATCCTCATAATTGGATGGTTTCAAATTTGAACCCACCCCCAGCCCAATATTATATCTGCATTTGGAAAATGTTTCAAGATCTAATTGTGCCTTTGATTGGGACTACTATGCCACTTTCAACCGAAATAATATCATCCAGACTGGTACTCGAATTTATATTTTCATCTTTAAGTAAAAACTTTGTAGATCTTGTCGATAAAAAATTGTATCTTCCATTAGGGATGTCTATTCACTACCATGAGCTTTTGCACTTTGCCTATTGATATTAGCTTTACAACAGTGCCTCACTAAATATCTTGTACAACTTTTTGATGAGTACTTCTTAAAGCTACAATGTATAAAGTATCCTCCCCACCATTGCATTGTCGATCATGTCAACAGAAGGGCACAATCACTTTCATGTAATATTGAATTGAATCCAAGACCATCACTAATGAGTACTCACAGTTATGATTTGTAGTGTGTTGATGCCTCGAAACTGCTACTAATGCCAAATAACAATGTTTCACTGGATATGATTTTTCTTCCAATTGAAATCTATGTCTGTAACTTTTACTTCCCAACATACTTTGTTGACCAAAAATTCATCCTTACTCATAACAAATTCTCCTGGATTAACACCATTTGCTAGAGTCATTCTTGAGATATGTATTCGGAAGGTACACCTCTTTGTTTTCATGTCTCATAAGGGAAATTTATTCATTTTGATTTATTCATCTTGGGATGGAATAAAGCACGGTCATGGCTTTTAATTCAGAATAACTTTCACTTCACATCTCAAATCAAGCTCATCTAGATGATTTATCAATTCTAACATAGTCTGCTGAATTTCATGTTCACCGCCCAAATGTGCATCACATCTTTTTGTTCCAACCACATCAATTTCATCAATAGAAGTAGCCGAAGGAGGAAGGTCATTGACAACTTGAAACAAATCAATATCCATGTGAATAATCACACAAGTATATGTAGAGACTTGGTGAAACACTTAGTTTTGGATCTCTTTAATACACTGCCATAGTGATGGGTATTTGATGAGGTTGATTCTCTTTAGACATTCATAATCGAATGAAATGCCTCTTTTGTTGATGAGCTCACATGAATTTCATAATCAAGATTTTGACTATGTTGGGCACTGACAGTCACAAGAATCAAGATTACCCAAACTATCCCCAATTTCACAGGCTTTGTTAATAGTTTTAGTTCACCACCATATAGATGACTCCAAGCCACTATCATTTACAATTGATCATTCGATGCTACATCCTTTTCTCTGTCCATCCATGACTTGTATGCAAATTCATCAGTATTTTCATCATGGTGTGAATTTGTCTTAATATATGTATTCAAAGAAACATCATTACCATCATAAAGTAAATGGAGTCAATTCATGTACTCCGAATGGGGTGTGTAACCATTTTTCTTTGAGCTTTCTATTGGGTTCTTGAAATATGTATGTGAAAGTCTTCAAGATGGAGACCCCTCCCTGGAAATTTAATGTCTCACGCTAACAGGGATTTGAGTTTCCTTTGTGTTGTGAACAACATAAATGCAGACACCATCACCATCACCATCACATGCTAGAGTGAGTTACTTGTTGCTCCATCATTTGTCCTTTCCATTCACATGGAGATTCTTTCACTACTTCAGCAATTTGTGGTCCTTCAAATGGTTCCACATCTCGACCCATTATTGAGCCAGCCCCACTTTGATTTGTATTCAAACATCTTATACCATGGATGTATCACTGGTATCTTTGACTTTGAAAACATGATTGATAAATATGTGTACAACCTTCATTTTCACATATTCTTATTTTGATGTCGAAAGAGGACATCTTTAGACTCATTACCCTTGCTTGATTAATGAACATCTATAGATATAAAAGACATGTTTTCCAGAAATAGTGTGTCGACATTACCATTAATGAAGATTTCAAATCAATATTCATTTCAGTTCCATACGTACAAAAGTGTCAACTGCTCAGTCCATGATTGGCATTTGAGAAATCATGATGTTCAATTTCAATTATTTTGGTGTTGGTATGAAGAGCTATCAAGGAGTTAGGAAAAGAGACATTTTGAACCTTTTGAACTGAACCACTAAAATTGAACCTTGAACTTAGGCACTCTATTCTTTTGAACTCTTTGTGTTGAACCTGTACCTTCGAACCAATCAAACTTGAAACTTTGAATTTTGAACCCACATACCCATTGAATCTTGTTGAACCTTTGAACCTTGTCGAACCTTATTGAACCTATTGAACTTGAATGAATTCATTGAACTTGGTTCAAGAGGTTCAACAACCTTTTCTGATGTTACCCCTTATGAAGTACCATTTTCACAAAAGATCATGAGAAAAATCATTGATCAAGAGTGTAAATTTCACTTTTCACCTTCATAAATAAGATAAGGGGCTCGGCTTAAAAAAATTAAATTGGGTGACCATAAGTGGGCCAACAGTGCAGACCAAAAGAGAGGTCAGTGAGGAGTACAAGAAAATCATATGATGAACCAGACATATTTGCAAGTCAAGGAATGCTCTACAATGCGAGGAAACTCAAGTTGGTAAAAAATGAAACATGCTAATAGGTCATACCTAAATCATGAAGAACTCCTCCACCAAGAATTGGAATGAAGCACAGACCAAAAGGGAGGTAGGCCAGGAGACAAGGAACATGCCAATCAGATCTACAATAGAAAATAAACAACTTCATAAGGATTCTGAGAGAAACACATAAACTGTAAAACTAAACTAAACAAGAACAAAACCACAAGAAAATATTTTTGGTTGATGCAAGATTGCCAAAGAACCAAGGATGCTCTTGCTTCATAAAAGAACAACACGAAGCGTTGTTAAAACTTTATCTCCAAGTAAATGTTTTAATAGTTTTTCCAAATATATAATAGGGAAGTGAATCACAAATATCAAGTCATAGAATTATGATACACATGAAGACTAAATCCATTAGATTTGACGGAGCCTTAATGATGAAGACCCAAGTTCAATATGCTTAGGAAAGTGACCAATGAAGATTCTTTGATATTCATTCAGTTAACACACAAAAGAAAGGGCCTTGGGCCACAATATAGGAATTCCAAGACAAAAATAACTTCTCCAAGTTAAGAGGCATTAATTGTTGCTTGATAAAAAGAGAGAGGATCAATATTCACATGTACACATATATGTCTTTCACCTTTTTGTAAATTAAAATGATTAATAATGACAAGTCTTCAAGTACAATTTATAAAGCTAAGAAGTGATTGATATATTAAAATTGCCTAGCCAAATACATACTATTAAGCACGAGACCAATGTTGGCTATCTCTTACTATGATGCAACACATCCAACTTAAAACTGCACACAAAAAAGTGCATCACCGCCAAAGCTAATCTTAACCTAATATATTCTCATATGGATTTGGAAAAATAAAGATTATGTTGGATTATGCTAAACTCCCACTACAACATTTGGGGTTGAATTTCGACGCCAATTTGTGACGCCACTATAATTTGTGTTTGTTTTTTGTGTTTTTTTGCAAGTGCCCCCAACGGTGTCGTAATAGGGATGATGACATCGTAATTGTGACACCCATTTGGTTATAAATAAAAAAAAAGAAAAAGAAAGTGTCATTTGTAATTTTTGTGAATTCGAAGAGCTACCGCGAAGATGATACTGCACTTTTGTGTGGCACGAAGAGGGCATTCAAGTTTGGCATGCGTGAAGAGGCCTACACCATGTGGGAAGAGGGCACTATCACTTGAGGTAGGCATTTGAGCTTTGTCTTCTCATTAACTCAATTTCATTTTGATGGTATTTTTTGATTTAATGGCACAATATGAATGTTAATAGTGGCATTGTTTACGTCTTAGCATTTGGAATGCTCGATGACACACGAGCTTTGAGAGCTAGGGCATCGTTGCTATTACCTTCAAGGCATTGTGTGAAGTGTTTGATCTCTCTTTATTTGTTTTTCTATTGATATTCACTATGTGGTACTCCCTATTTATGATCATTTCATGAGGAAATGTCTTGGTGGCTCACAGGCTACAAGCTAGGGCATCATACATTGTTTATGAGCTCACTATTAAATACTGGCATTGTTTACATCTTTTCATTTGGAATGCTTGATGATCCATGAGGTTTGAGAGGTAGGGCATCGTTGCTATTACCTTCAAGGCATTGTGTGAAGTGTTTGATCTCTCTTTACTTGTTTTACTGTTGATATTCACTACGTGGTACTCCCCATTTATGATCATTTCAAAAGGAAATGTCTTGATGGCTCGTAGGCTACAAACTAGGGCATCACACATTGTTCATGAGCTCACTATTTAATACTGGCATTGTTTACATCTTTTCATTTGGAATGCTTGATGACCTGGGAGATTTGAGAGCTAGGGCACCATTTCTATTAGCTTTAAGGCATTGTGTGAAGTGTTTGATCTCTCTTTATTTATTTTGTTATTGATATTCACTATGTGGTACTCCCCATTTATGATCATTTCATGAGGAAATGTCTGGATGGCTCGTGGACTGCAAGCTAGGGCATCATACATTGTTCATGAGATCACTGTTTAATACTGACATTGTTCATGAGCTCATTGTTTAATATCTGGCTAGGCCATGTAAATGGTACCAGGCCAACCCAATCAGCCCAACAAAATGTGTCATCTTTATGTTTGTCAAATACACTCGTTCACCATTTTGTTCTTGTTCTTCACACAAATATTGCATCAAAAGTAATTGTAAACAATGATTCAAAGAAAAAAGAAACAACTACAATAGATCAAACCCCAAAAGAATATAGTTAAGGAGAATTAGTGCCCTAATTAGAGACAAAATGAACTCTTAATGTAAGCAAGCATGGAACCAAAGAGGGGAAAGTAAGGCACCAACCAGACTCGGGAAAATATAGCATCCAAAATCATAGAGGATGCTGATAGAACAAGGAGGTTAGCAAGTTAAAAACTCAACACCAAATAAAGCATGGAAAGGCACCAAAGAGCATGAGAACTAGCATCCAAATTAATACCAATAGAAGCATCAATAATCTGGATACTAGAAAGGACAGGTTTAGTTTAAGAATGAAAACTTTTACAAACACTATACATGAAAACCATAGCCCAAACAAAATGATGACCGCATGATTCCTTTACTCGCACATGCCAAATTTCATTATCATTTTCATCAAACATGATATGCTAAAGTTGCCTATGGTGTTTGGAAGTCAACCTAATTTACATTTCTTAGTTGTAACACTTAGTCATAAATTTGAGTAAAAAAAAATTATCACAATGATTTGTAAATTATAAATCTCTTTCTATGATGAAGAGCTGAAATCAACTCCAAACAATTTTAGATTGTGACAAGAATAAATTTCGTACCTTGCCCACACAAGATCAACTGTAAAGATCTTAGCCTTCTTCTCCCCTGAATTCACAATAACAACAGTTAAAATTGAATGCTCTTAGTTTTTCTTCAAATCTATTCGAAACTCTTATGAATTCACTATGCATTAGGTATGACATATGAAGGAATGAATTTGAAATAAGAAAGAAATATCTTTTTGTTTAAAAACTAGTGTAATTAAGCCTCAAACAAAAAAAAGTGCAAATGTATAAACTTACAAGCTATATACATCACCCTGATCCACTAAAAAGGTCTTAGCCTTCTTCTCCCCTGATCACAATAGGAACAAATAAAATTCAATACTCTTAGTTTTTATTCAAATCTATTCAAAACTCCTATTAGCTCATTGTCCAATAGTTAAACTAACCTATGACTTCAAATGAGGAATTATGAAATATAGTTGTAGCTAGTTATCTCTTCTATAATGATGGAGGAGTCAAAGGTAATGATCAATGAGGTTGCTGCTATTAGATCATACATTAATACACTTACTATTTTGAATTTGAGCTTGGGCATCATGCAATGTTATTGATGTCATTACATGCTTGCTGCTGTTGTGCACCATATATTGTTTTATACACTATTTATTTCATTGAGACCACGAGCTTGGCATTTGTAATGTATTTTCTGTTATTGGATCAATGCTACCATGTTGTTAAGTCTATGTACAACTTGACTATTCACATGCATAATTGTAGATGAGGATCAATAATAGGGTGCCAGGCATTTTTTAGATCCTTTGGATCTAACCCCATCTTTTCCTTCCTTGCAGGTTTTGGATCATACAAGAGCATACTGGATTGAACCCCGGGTCAACACTTCATTACTTCAGACAATGTATGGTACCTTCATTATTTATGTTCATCCACTAATTATGTATATTTTCATTCCATCATATTCTTCTTAAAGTTGGCTATTAGCGACCATATATGACGATTCTTGATGTTTCTGGGTCATTTGATGAAAAGATGTAAAAGTTTCTTAAAAGTTTATATTTTTTATTTCAATTTTTAAAATCATAAAATGAATAAAATTTAAAGATAAAAAATTAAGATAATCTTTGTCTTCACTTAAAAAAAAACATAAAGCTCATAAAGCATGGTAAAAGAGGGTCCTAATTTTGGTGAAATGGGAAAGTTGCCACCTTGTACTGCTCTTCCTATGGCAGCTGCTAAGGAACTATGTTATAAAATTTCAAGGCATGAAATTTTATACTTTTTGACATCATACTTTTTTCTCCTTAGCATTGAGTTTACAATGTAGGGGAGTCAAAGAAAATATATGTACAGTTATAAAATTTCATGCCTTGAAATTTGGCATGAAATTTTATAACATAGTTCCTTAGTATTTGATCTTTATATGATAGCCATGACTTAAGGTAGGCATTCGAGCTTTGTCTTCTCATTAAATCAATTTAATTTTGATGTCATTTGTTGATTTAATGGAAAAATATGAATGTTAATACTGGCATTGTTTACATCTTTGCATTTGGAATGCTCGATGACCTGTGAGCTTTGAGAGCTAGGGCATCATTGCTATTACCTTCAATGCATTATGTGAAGTGTTTGATCTCTCTTTATTTGTTTTATTGTTGATATTCACTATGTGGTACTCCTCATTTATGATCATTTCATGAGGAAATGTCTTGATGGCTCGCAGGTTGCAAGCTAGGGCATCATGCATTGTTTATGAGCTCACTGTTTGAGCACCTCATGTCCCTATTTGATTGGCTGGTGCTCTATTTGTTATATTGATGCTATCAGATCAAATAGGGACATCTGTAATAAAATAGGGACATTAGTAATAAAATAATACACTTACTATTTTGAATTTGAGCTATGGCATCATGCAATGTTATTGTTGTCAGAATAGTAAGTGTATTAATGTATGATCTAATAGTAGAAACTTCATTGATCTTTACCTTTGACTCCTCCATCATTATAGAAGAGATAACTACCTACAACTATATTTCATAATTCCTCCTTTGAAGTCATAGGTTAGTTTAAAATGGAGAGGGGTCTTGAAATATCGTAAGTAAAAATATTACACAGTGGCATTCAGATTAAGTACAATATGAATTCACATGCCTTTAATTATGATACACTTTTGAAATTATCACTCATTGGTCATTTGACAATTCAAGATATAAGTATCAGAATATAAACTATTGTAAAATGAAGAAACACACATGTATCATCATTTAATACAAAATATAAAAGTATCCCACAGACACACATTTGCTATTATAACAACCATCCTCTAATCTCATGGTGTACTAGTCTCAAGGTAAGAACAATTTACTTAAGCCATCATATAAGTATCATCCTAAAGTTTAAATAGACATTGACTATGGATATACAACACTGAGCCATAATAAATTATAGAGTTTCACTGCAATTTTTATGTCCACTTACAATCATCCTACTACTTACACTGCAATTTCTATGTCCACTTACAATAATAAATTATAGAGTTTCACTGCAAATTTTATGTCCACTACCATTAAAATATATCACTCCTCCTGTTATATAGGCATCCCTCTCATTAAGAGTTGCCATTAAAATATATCACTCCTTCTGTTATATAATGTATATGCATACTTTTTAAAAATGCCATACTTGTTTCTTTTAAATATTATTACCATTTCACTCAAATTTACATGACATTAAAGCCAAGCCCAAAATGTATACATATGTGTAAGTATAGGAGAAGTTGGATTCTATAACTATTGAGAAAAAAAAAAACTATACCAATAGTAGCTTACGAGAAACTATACTTGTGCTTACCACACCATACCTCAGCATCATAATGCTTATCATTTTCAAGCTTCAACGAGGCTTCATACCACACACCATCTACAAATTTGTACGCAACGCTGATTTAGGTTTGAGGTAAACTACATGTGTCATGTAAACAACATGGTTGAATGCAATCTCTTTTGCACATTTTCAAGAGTTTTCCCATGAATACAAGCGTAAATAATGCATTGAACGTAATCTACAAACACTATGTGATATGAAGTCTCGCTAGAGCTTGAAATATATCACTCCTCATGTTATTGTCAAAATTATATTCAAATATTTCTCAAAACATTTATTCTTGTAGAATTAAGATATCCTTATCTCAATAATAAAACAATCTTCCATAATAGCTTTTGAATCACATTAACACACACCCATACTTATGCTTACCACACCATACCCCAACATCATAATGAATTGCATAAGTTGCAAGAGAATAATACAAACTTAGTGAATTCATCACCATCACAACTTGCACCCTCACAAACTGCCCTTTGTTCTATACATTAGGATCATAAAGTGATGCAAAGGGATGTGGTGGACTTCAAGGTCTTTGGAAATTTATAAGGGAAATACAAGACTTGCAAGGTTTTACCCCAAAATGGCCTAAGGACACCTAATAGCGCAAAGTAAGTGTACACTAGACTAAACACTGTCTCAACACTGTACCTAATTTTTAGGCCTACAATGAGGTCATTTTACAAAGGAAGTATACACCAGACTTTGACTCAATCCTCCAAACCCTAGATAGTCTTATGTTTGAACTCCAATTAGAGATTTATGCAATTGATTTTGACCCTTGAATAGTTTAGACCCAAAAGCCCCAAAATCCTCTTCAAGCCCTAAAAATGAGGGTTTTATAATTAGATGGTCTCCAGATGTTTTCTTATTGATCTGATGGATTCAACACCTTGAGTTCAATATATGAACACTTTAGTGTTCATATGTTGAAGTCATAGGTTAGTTTAAAATGGAGAGGGGTCTCGAAATATCGTAAGTAAAAGGATTACACAGTGGCATTCAGATTAAGTACAATATGAATTCACATGCCTTTAATTATGATACACTTTTGAAAAGCTTGTCATAAAAAAAATAAAATATATTTAGTCAAGTAATAAAATCTTATAAAACAACATACATTGTGTGAAGTGTTTGATCTCTCTTTATTAGTTTTGTTGTTGATATTCACTATGTGGTACTCTCGTTTATGATCATTTCATGAAGAAATGTCTTGATGGCTCATGGACTGCAAGCTAGGGCATCATGCATTGTTTATGAGCTCACTGTTTGAGTACCTAATGTCCCTATTTGATTGACCGGTGCTATGTTTGTTATATTGATGCTATTAGATCAAATAGGGACATCAGTAATAAAATAGGGACATCAGTAATAAAATAATACAGTTACTATTTTGAATTTGAGCTCAGACATCATGCAATGTTATTATTGTCATTGCATGCTTGCTACTATTGTGCACCATAACAGCAACAAGAATGCAATGTTACAAAATTTTGGGATTAAATTGGTGAGTTTGTATACTTTCTCCATTTTAAACTAACCTATGATTTCAAAGGAAGAATTATGAAATATAGTTGTAGGTGGTTATCTCTTCTATAATGATGGAAGAGTCAAAGGTAATGATCAACGAGGTTTCTGCTATTATATCATACATATATTAATACACTTACTATTTTGAATTTGAGCTTGAGCATCATATATTATTTTATACACTGTTTATTTCATTGAGACCGTGAGCTTGACATTTGTAATGTATTTCCTGTTATTAGATTAATATTGCCATGTTGTTGAGGTTGTAGATGTCCTTTTATTGATCTTGTATAAACAACATATATACCATCTTGAAGCACAACCCATGAGGTGTTGCTTGATAACACATTTGACATCATACTTTTTGCTCTATTTTGGTCTTGATTTACTCACTACATGCATATGTTTCTTGAGTGCACATGTTTTGTAGCATAGTTCATTTTAGAAGTGTATGGCTTGAATATGAACATGCATAATTGTAGATGATTATTAGTAATAGGGTGTCAGGCATTGCTTAGATCCTTTGGATCTAACCCCATCTTTTCCTTCCTTGCAAGTTTTGGATGATACAAGAGCATACTGAATTGAACCCTGGGCCAACACTTCATTATTTCAAGCAATGTTTGGTATCTTCATTATTTATGTTCATCCACTTATGTATGTTTTCACTCATTCATATTCTTATGAAAGTTGGCTATTAGTGACCATATAGGACCATTCTTGATGTTTTTGGGTCATTTGATGAAAAGATGTAAATAGGGACATCAGTAATAAAATAGGGATATCTTAATCTTTATGAGCTCAAATTCAAAATAGTAAGTGTATTATTTTATTACTGATGTCCCTATTTGATCTAATAGCATCAATATAACAAACATAGCACTGACCAATCAAATAGGGACATGAGGTGCTCAAACAGTGAGCTCATAAAACAATATATTTAGTCTTAATAAAATCTTATAAAACAACATATATTGTGTGAAGTGTTTGATCTCTCTTTATTTTTGTTGTTGTTGATATTCACTATGTGGTAGTCCCCGTTTATGATCATTTCATGAGGAAATATCTTGATGGCTCGTGGGCTGCAAGCTAGGGCATACATTGTTCATGAGCTCACTATTTAATACTGACATTGTTTACATCTTTTCATTTGGAATGCTTGATGACCCGTGAGCTTTGAGAGCTAGGGCATCATTTTTATTACCTTCAAGGCATTGTGTGAAGTGTTTGATCTCTCTTTATGTATTTTATTCTTGATATTCACTATGTGGTACTCCCCGTTTATGATCATTTCATGAAGAAATGTCTTGATGGCTTGTGGGATGCAAGCTAGGGCATCATGCATTATTTATGAGCTCACTGTTTGAGCACCTCATGTTCCTATTTGATTGGCTAGTAATCAAACAGTGAGCTCATAAACAATGCATGATGCCTGAGCTCAAATTCAAAATAATAAGTGTATTATTTTATTAAGACTAAATATATTGTTTTATTAAGAAAAAGTATTTTGGGTTAGTTTTATGTTGTTTTATAAGATTTTATTAAGACTAAATATATGATGTAAACTCATAATTATACTTGATATATATATATACTTCAAAGGAGGAATTATGAAATATAGTTTCAACATAGGTAGTTATCTCTTCTATAATGATGGAGGAGTAAAAGGTAATGATCAATGGGGTTGTTGCTATTAGATCACACATTAAACACTTACTATTTTGAATTTGAGCTTGGACATCATGCAATGTTATTGTTGTCATTGCATGCTTGCTGCTGTTGTGCACTATATATTGTTTTATACACTGTTTATTTCATTGAGTCTGTGAGCTTGGTTTTTCTTTCAGAAGTGTATGGCTTGACTATGCACATGCATAATTGTAGATGAGGATCAATAATAGGATGCCATTCATTACTTAGATATTTTTTATCTAACCCCTTTCTCTCTTTTCTTTGTAGGTTCTGGATCACACAGGGGCACACTAGATTCATACCTGGGTCAAAAATTCATCACTTCAGGCAATGTCTAGCACCCTTATTATTTATGTTCATCCTCTTATGTATGCCTGTACTCTTGCATTTTCTTTTGAAAGTTATTTTCCTTGTATAGTATATACAAGTTATTTTTCATATATATACATGTAATCTTTAGATGCAAAAATTTCTTTTCCTTTACATGTATCTTTGCATGAAATGAACACAAATTAAACAAGATCATCTAATAATGAAAACTAGGGTACTATAGTCACTCATCTAGTAATTAGTTCCCCAAACCATTGCTAAGGATTGAACATAAGTCTAAGTTCTCAAACTTATTGTTCTATGTGTCCTTATTGCCTTCGTAATTTTGGTTCAACCCCTATAGGATGCCCAAGCCTAGAGGCCAAGGAAAGTACCCAAGAGCACCCTAAAGAAATATGAATGAAACCATTGTCCTTATGTGGGTAAACTCATATAAGTGTTCTTCCTTTGCATCACAACTCCTACTCGAGGATCCATAATCATGCATCTATGAAGTAATAATACATTAAATATCTTATTGATGTCCCTATTTGATTGGTTGATGCTCTGTTTGTTATATTACTGCTATCAAAATAGAATGATAATGGTGATTCTATGCATCTACAACCTCAACAATATGGTAGCATTGATCCAATAATAGAAAATACATTACAAATGCCAAGCTCATGGTCTCAATGAAATAAATAGAGTATAAAACAATATATGGTGCACAACAGTAGCAAGCATGCAATGACAACAATAACATTTCATGATGCTCGAGCTCAAATTCAAAATAGTAAGTGTATTAATGTATGATCTAATAGCAGCAACCTCATTGATCATTACCTTTCACTCCTCCATCATTATAGAAGAGATAAATACCTACAACTAGGACATCATGCATTGTTTATGAGCTCATTGTTTGAGCACCTCATGTCCCTATTTGATTGGTTGATGCTCAAACAATGATCTCATAAATAATGCATGATGCCCTAGCTTGTAGCCCACTAGCCATCAAGATATTTCCTCATGAAATGATCATAAATGGGGAGTACCACATAGTGAATATCAACAACAAAACAAATAAAGAGAGATCAAACACTTCACACAATATATGTTGTTTTATAAGATTTTATTAAGACTAAATATATTGTTTTATGAGCTCACTGTTTGAGCACCTCATGTCCCTATTTGATTGGTTGGTGCTATGTTTGTTATATTGATGCTATTAGATCAAATAGGGACATCGGTAATAAAATAATACACTTACTATTTTGAATTTGAGCTCATAAATATTAAGATATCATGCTATTTTGAATTTCTATGTGCTTTGAGCCAATGAAATTTTTATCATCATGATGAAGTAATAATGCATTAAATGTCTTACTAATGTTCCTATTTGATTGGACGGTGCTTTTTTTGTTATATTACTGCTATCAAAATAGAATGGTATTGGTGATTCAATGCATCTACAGCCTCAACAACATGGTAGCATTGATCCAATAACATAAAATACATTACAAATGCCAAGCTCATAGTTTCAATGAAATAAATAGTGTATAAAACAACATATGGTGCACAATAGCGGCAAGCATGCCATGAAAACAACAACATTGCATGATGCTTGAGCTCAAATTCAAAACAGTAAGTGTATTCATGTATGATCTAATAGAAGTAACCTCATTGATCATTACCTTTCACTCCTCCATCATTATAGAAGAGATAACTACCTAGAACTACCTTATCATGCATTATTTATGAGCTCACTATTTGAGCACCTAATGTCCCTATTTGATTGGCCGGTGCTCAAACAGTGAGCTCATAAATAATGCATGATGCCCTGGCTTGTAGCCCGCAAGCCATCAAGACATTTCTTCGTGAAATGATCATAAACAGGGAGTACCACATAGTGAATATCAACAAAAAAACAAATAAAGAGAGATCAAACACTTCACATAATATATGTTGTTTTATAAGATTTTATTAAGACTAAATATATTATTTTATGAGCTCACTGTTTGAGCACCTCATGTCCCTATTTGATTGGTCGGTGCTATGTTTGTTATATGATGCTATTAGATCAAATAAGGACATAGAATTTGATATCAACCTATCATATATCCATTCCAAATGATATAACTCCATTTGAATAAACATACATGCCAACCATTTGATAAAATGTCCATATGAAATCTAGAGCAATACATTAATATTATAACGAACTCATGATTTATAATGCCCCTTGATTTGTAGTGAATTAATTTTATAGTGAATTCATGATTTATAATTCAGTTGTAGTAGCTCAATGTGTTTGAACTCAAGAATACCCCTTGGTTTCTTACAAAGCCTTTGGAGAAATCTGTCAGAAAATGAGAAGCTATGAGAAGGTGACATGAAGCTAATGAAAGGAGGCATCTCCAATTTGTTTTGCAGATATACACATTAAGGATCATGTCAGATAATACAAGAGAATTCAATCAAAATAGGGAGACAATCGCTATATTTTTGTCTAACTTTCAAAGAAAAGGCGATGACAAATGTTATTGTCCATGCAAGAGTTGTAACGGCTTAAAGAGAAGAAGAATTACAATCAAAACAAAAAAGAGACATTGTAGGGAGAATGGTCACATTAAAGGGGGGTTTGATTATAATCTAGTGGTAAGTTATTTGTTATATTATTTTCACAATTAATATACATATGAACCATGGAAGGAGGTTTGATTATCACATTGAAGGGGGGTTTGATTATCATCATTTTTATATAGGTCGATCTCCCCAGTGTGAATATAGAGGAACATGGAGCTGTGAGTATTGAAGTTGAAGATCATGATCCCATGGAAGATGACAATCATGCACCAAAAACCACATTTGAAAATGATGGTATGAATTCATTGATCATTGACACATTTGGTACTGGTGGTGGTGGTGGTGGTGTTGGTGATGATGATAAATATGATGAGGATGACATTGACGATGTCCATGATATACCTCTTCTTGAGAAGGAAGACATGGCTCTTTACAAAGGCTCCCAATCTACTCTTCTCTCTACTGTATTGTTGTTGGTGAATTTGAAGGTTATGAATGGTTTATCCAACACAACAATGTCACATATGCTAAGGTTTTTCATATATGTCATTATAGTCTATAAAAGGTGAAACATGTACCGTTAAGATTATTTATAGTAACAACTTATATTATTTATTACATATTGATAGGTGACTTTTTGTTACCACCATCAAATGTTCTCCCTTGTTCATACTGAGAATTATGTGCCACTATGAAACATATTGGAATGGAGTATCAAAAAATAGATTCTTGTTGCAAAGATCATATTATTTATTATAAAGAACATGAAAATGCAATAGAATTCCTTGAATGCCATACGAACAGATATCGAGATGATCAAATGACAAAAAATGTGCATCATAAGGTTCTTTGTCACATCCCCATTATTGTACATCTGAAACAATTATTCAGGTGCAATAGCTTGGCACAATTTATGGATTACCATGCATGCGACAGGAGTCAAAATGACATTATTTGAATGCCTACAAATGGTTCATCATTTATAGACATAGAGGAAAAGTGGCCACACTTTAAAGAAGAACCTCAAAATCTCAGGCTTTCTCTGGCATTAGATGATGTCAATCCACATGGAGAGATGAGATCCATTTACTCGGTGTGCCCTATTTTTATTATAAACAATAACCTTCCTCTATGGAGCTCAATAAAGAGGGAGCACATTATGTTGGCAATGATTGTTCCAAGTATCTTATTATTTTATAGTTGTCTACATGTAATTATAAGTCTTGGAGTGAAATGACCATAATAATTATCTGATGTTGTTGTTAATTCAACTAGGTAAGTACCAAGTGAAAGATATGAATGTATATATTGCACCTCTTATCGACGAGTTGTTGGTGTTATGGAATGGTTTCACTATACATGACATCTCTAGACCAATTGGACACAGACAATTTCAATTCCATGCAATGCTTGTGTGGACAATTCATGATGATCCAGGGTTGACACATTTATGTGGTATGTTATGGTGAATTCTAGTTGTACGCGATAATTCAAATTATAAAAATATACATATTTAATCCAATTGTATCGTTATCTTGTAGGTATTCAAACAAAGGAAAATTTGCATGTCCAATGTGTGGTCCAAAGATGAAATCTCATCATTCCAAAAGTTTAAGAAAGTAGGTGTTTGATGAGTATAGGTAGTTCCTCCCCAAAAATCATAAGTATCGAAGTGCAGAAAGACATCTTTTCAATGGGAAAGAAGAGACTACATCAAAGCCCCGAAGAATGACACCTCACCTATGTCAATTGGAATATAATAGAATTCGAGGTAATATCATTCCACCTAATGGTCAATGTTTGAAAATTATATATTTTGATTATGTTTTGTTGGCTAATTATGTAGATGATGATCTTGAAGGTCATGAAGGTATCACCGACCAGCTTCCAAAGGGACTAAAATGTTATCCCAAAAATTTAGTAGGCTACCTTACTATGAGAAACTACAAATTGTGAATTTGTTTGATACTATGCATATTGGAAATAATGTAACAGAGACACTGTAGAAAATATTGGACAGAAGGCGTGACAAAGAAAAACTTGGCAAAATTTATAGTGACATTCATGATTCCAATCATGCAATGAAAAATATCATTGAATCAAATAGCAATGGAGACCAAATTAATGCAAGTGCTCTTCCTTGGTTATTAACAGAGCAGCAAAGTAATGCCATAAAAGAAGTGATCCAAAAAATTTGATTTCCTCCAAGAATTGCTGCGGATATAAGTAATCTCATATCAAAGAAAAATGATTTTGGGTCAAGGATGAAAATACATGATTGGCATACCTTCATGAAGGTAAGTCATAGTCTTTTGTATTTACAATATATTTGTGTAATTGCATTCAATTTTCATTGTATGAAATGATTAGTTGACAATTGTTGCATTATTTTCTACCCCTATCTCTCCCAAAGAACTTCAATAATAATATCAAACAAGTGATATATGATCTTGGAAAATACATGAGGTACGTAGTGATATTTGTTCAATATATCAAACAATAATATCAAACAAGTAATATATTGTAAAGTCTCGTATTTATATATTTATGTCAAATCCCTTGTAGGTGGTTGTCATCTAAAGAAATCCATAAAGAAGATATAAAATAGTGGAAAAAAAAAATTGTCGATTAATGTGTGAAATGCAAAAGTGTTTACCTCTAGCTTTTTTCAATGCACAAGAACACTACCTCATACACCAAGTTGAGGAGATTGAATTGTGTGGACCTATACATGCTAGGTCAATGTGGATGGTTGAGAGACACTTAAAATTTTTGAAGGGTTTGGTATGAAAAATAGCACGTCCCGAGGGTTCTATGGTTGAGGGATATATGGTATACTAGATGATGGTGTACATTACTCAATATCTTCCTAATCTTGCTGCAAAGACCCATATAGATTGCATTTGGGATCTTGACTCAATTAAAAAATTTGAAGGGGAGTACTTGGTGGGAAATGGTAGATTTAGGAAACTAAAAGATAATAAGTTATGAGATGTTATTGTAGTAAATTAAATCTTAATCTTCAAAATAAATCTATTGTAAGTTATCTACTTATTTATGTACAACCGCTAAAGAGTGGGATGTAATACATTTGTTTATTGCAAACAATCAAGATTGGATGATGGTATGGATTGAACGATGTCAACATGATGATCATAGATTAACATGGGAATCTATGTCTTCATTGGTTATACAAGCTCATTGTAATGGAGATCCCAATGTCACACAAAAGGAAATAGATTTAGCATATGGTTTAAGAGATCACTAGGTACTTATAAATTTGTTAATTAATCAACCATATGTTTTCCAACTCATGATGCAATAATTTATACATGTTTAACATTCTTGCAGGTGAAACACCACAAGGCTATATTTTGCAATGGTTATAAATTTTGCATCAAAAAGTTGGATGACATGAAGAGAACTTGTGATTTTGGGATAAGTGCAGTGTTCTAGGTGACTAATATTTCATCTAGAAATGACTTACATCCTCGAGAGTTGCAAAATTGATACTATAATATTTTGGTTGATATACTTGACTATGACTTTTATTCCTTAAAATTATTTCTCTTCATTGTGAAATGGTACAGATTACGACTCAATAAAAATGATCCTGATAGAATTGTTATTGAACATGACAATCAATTTCCAATGATTAATACAAGGTTGTTTGAGCCAGTTGGAGAAGAGCCCTATGTTCTTCCAAGCCAATGTGAGTAGGTATTTTACTCAGAGGTTTCACATAAATTAGGTTGGTCATTTTTTGTTAGACATGATCCAAGAGGAAGGCTGATAAAGTATAATGCGATAGAAGAAGATACCGAGGAAGATGAAGAAGTGGAAGATGATGTAGATGATGATCACGATCAAGAATTAGTCAAAGAAGAATATGAAGAAGAAGATGATGATGATGTTGCTACTAATGATGATGAGGATGATGATGATGATGATGATGATGATGATGATGATAGTGGTGGTGATGATGTCATTAATGATGATGATCTTGATGATAAGATGGATGAAGAAGAATATCAATGACATGACTGAAATGTACAATTATGCCAGATGTTTGGCATGTTCTAATGATTGTTTTATATGTACTACTCTTATTCACCTTATTTTATATGTCCTAATTATATATCTTTGATCTTTTGTTAAGAGAAATTTCATTCTAAAAGAGTGTATTTAATCTCTATATGCTTAAACAACCTCACTAGTTAAGACTGTTCTCATTTGTAGTGGGCATGACAAGAATCAAATCACTTGAAAGACACCAGTATTTAGACATGCACAAATTAGTGACATGATTAAGAAAATTACCTTTCTTTATAATTTTTTGGGGTATTTTTTTATATCAACGCATTTAATCTAAATACTATCTTATGAGAGTTGCTTCTGGTAATTTTCTATTTCCTTGCACATCCATGATGTTAAATCATAGGGGATTCTCTTTGTTCCCTGCAATGGAGTGAGCTAATTCTAAATTACTTAGTAATTGATTTTTATTGCATGGTTGTCTTTGGTTTGTCATTTTGTTTTGAGTGTCTAGTGATTTAAACCAAAGACTTTGACTTAGCCAAAAAATGTGCAAGTCTACATTAGTATGCTTCTTTTTATTGTAATTATAATTAGTATGAATGAACACAATAATGACAATGCAATATTTGTCAAAATAGCATCGATGAATTTGGTCAATGTGCCTATGTGTCAATGTGGTGTTGGTCCATGCATGTTGAAGATGTCACACACAAGAAGTAATCCTGGGCGTCAATTTTGGGTTTTCCCAAATAGGAAAAAGGTTTGGATACGTAATTATATTTTATGTTTAAAAATAATGTGACAACTAATAATTTTATGAAGAACTGATGTACATTTGGTATTGTAGGGAAATAGTGGATGTCAATACTTTTGGTGGGTTGATGAAACCACATTTATATCTACCCCATCTACATCTATACTTGATGTAGGAAATGAGTGAAACTTGTGCAAGGCTCGAGAGGTAGCTAGTGCTGCCAAGATTGCTTCAATGGTGAAAGCAGAAATCATATTTCTACGGTGCCTTCTTTGTGTAGTTTGTGCACTACTTTGTGGGGACCATATGCGTAAATGTGGTTAACAGAGGGCTATTGTAGATACTGAATTTGTTTTTAGAATTTCTAGTAGATACACATAAAGAACATGCACATAAACATGACAAATGAGAAACATAAATGTAGATATCACAACAGATGAGAAACATAAATGTAGGCATCATGGTCATAATTTTTTGGAGACACAACATAATTGAATGGTATACCCAGACGATGCAACATAACTATCACTCTTCTGGTTCCAAGCTTACACTGCGGGATCCAAAATCCATAGATAAGGAATAAATTTAGAGAGTGGAGGAGGGCCGTAATGAACAAAATAATATAGGGTCACTATATAATTTTGGTCATTATGGCCCTCCTCCTTCGCTCTTTAAATTTATTCTTTATCTATGAGTTTTTTTAACTATAGTGCAGACTTGGAACTAGAGGAGTAGTTGCATTGCATCATCTGAGTATACCAATCAATTATGTTGTGTTTCCAAAAAATTGTGACCATGATGCCAACATTTATTTTTCTTAGCTATTGTGTCCCATGACCCCTTATGACCCTTTACTATCCCTAAGAATACATCTTAGAGGTCTTAAAATGTCGTAAATGGTCATAAGAGGCTCCTAGGAGGGGTCAGATGAGCTTCCACCTTCACGTGGTTGGCCCTATTAACTAGAGAATGTTAAAATATTCTTGAAACAAAGAGAAGCTCAATAATTTAAGATCTTAATCCACGTACAAAAAATATATATTGATCCATCTTAATGGCTACCAAATCAATAGATCTCTACCAAGAACCTAGTCGCAAAGAAACACCACAGACTGCACCATGAACTTGTGTGAAGAGGTATCTGATGTCTCATAAGTCACATTAAATGACCCACTTTCTATAATCTAAGTCTCTCAGCTCGGTTCACCAAGAAGAAGACTTCTCCCAAGTCATCATGGACACCATAGTGATCTATGAATCTCCAATGTGCAAGTTCTGCACATTGCTCTATTGACATCACATCTAACTCAGTTGAAATTGTGGAAAAAATGGTAGATGATCCCAATGATCTGTCACAACCTGATCTCAACAAAAACACAAAGAGTAGCTTGATTCTGTCTTCAAGCCGATCAATGCACAGTCTACTCAAATTCCAAGTCAAGTCACTGCTACACTCCATAGGAACAAAGCACATCTAATTCAGACCAAAGAATTCAAGAAGTCACTTGAATTAGATCTGAATGCAATCAGGTCTACATATATCCCACAAACACATCAGGAAGAATGCATCTTTGATCATCGCACTAGCTTCTTGTGTTGGAGCAGTCACTGTCACAAATCTTGATTCAGTAGGATCCATTCCAAATCCAAGTATCTAGACTCAACTCAATAATCCATGAGCCACTACCGAATCTACTACAAATTCATCTCTGAATGATCCATAACCAAATCACGAGCAGGAACCAGATCTGCAAGAACACTGTTATGAATCGATTCCCAACACAATGACCATTGATTTTTTTCACAACTACAATGACCATACAATAGTGATGGTTATCTCTTTAAAACATCTGACATCCAGCCGTCACATGTACAACATAGTTGTCGGTAAAAAACTATAAATTATGGATATCCATCATAAATTTTTGACGGGTATCCATCACATGTACAACATCACTATCATTAAAAACTACAAATGGTGGATATCTGTCATAAACTTCCGACAGATATCTGTCGCATTAACATCATCTCCATCAGTAAACATACTACAAACAATGGCGATCCGTCAGAAGATTCTGATAGGTCACCGTCATTTGTATTTTTTTGTGGTGGATAGGTGTCCCAATTGTGATGACCACAAATAGGTCTGATGATAGGTTCACCATGTTGACACCCCCTTTTTGTGACAACCATGGTTTTCATAATTAAGATGCAAATCAAAATCGTCATTTTTTCTAACTACAAAACTGCGATGGCGGGTGGTGTCACTTGATCGATGGTATATGGCTGGAATTTTGACGGTTGGCCATCAGAAAAAGGGCTCAAATGTACTAGTGTCCAATGTATAATTTCTATCCAATTTCAAGAAGGATCCACCATATTATAATCAATTAACAAAGAAATATAGCTTGGAACTTAGCAAATAAATTATAGAATGGAAATGAGTGTCTCCTCTCAAATTAATTTTTTAATGTAAAATAAATGATTGACATGTAATCAATTCCCAACACAAGATAGAATATGATGCAAAAGTGTCACGGTGTTCATTTCCCATCATTACCTAGGGCATTCTATAGGATGCAGACACAAGTCTTGCCATCAAACCTAAGGTTACAACAATTCCTTGCATCCACTAACATATGTATTCTTGTATACAATTGAAAAAAGAGATGATTTTGAATTTTGATGAATTCAATGAACACAATTTTAGTAAAGATGCACCATATCAAAATTGATTGATGAGGAATTATGGCCGAGAAATTGAAAATATTCCAGGACAAGAATGAGTGTTCTCTAACTTGTCAAAACTAATAGGAATTTTCTTTTTGCTTGAGTACAAAAAATGGTGGCCATTGATCATCCTTATGTAGGGCATCTCACTAGGATGCAAACAAAACTCTTTCCATCAAACCTAAGGTAACAACAATTCCTTGCATCCACCAACATGTGTATTCTTATATACAGTTGGAAAAAAGGGACAATTTTAGCTTTTGCTGAATTTAGTAAACACAATTTGTCTATGTGTTCAACAAAGATCCACCATATCAATATTAATTGATGAATAATTATGGTGAAGAGGTTAAGTAAAAAGATTCTAGGATGAGAATGAGGACTCCCTCACTTGTTTCCCATCATTATCTAAGACATCTCACTATAACATATGTATTAGTAAAACCTAAGATTACAACATTTCCCTTCATCCATTAACATATGTATTCTTATGTACAACTGGAAAATGAGACAATTTTTTATTCTATTGAATTCAATGAACACAACTTATTTATGTGTTCAACAATGATCCACCATATCAAAATTAATTGATGAAGAATTATGCACGACAAGTTGAGTGAAAATATTCCAAAACAAGAATAAGCATTCCCGTCACTTGTGAAAAATATAAGGACTTAGTTTCCTTTTTCTTGATTGTAAAATATAAGCCTCACCATTGAAAGATGTGCATTCTCATCAATTACCAAGTTGTGACATGATAAAGACTGATAATTTTATGAGAATCACTTTTTCTATTTCTAAGGAAGAGTTGTTGAAAAGTCTTCAATATCTATTTTGAAGGAGCAGGGGGTCTTGATAAAGCAAAAATAAATAAAAAATGATATAAGATTAATTAGGATATTCCCCTCAATAATAACAACTCATACTTTTTGGTTTGAAAATTTGAGAATGTGCATTTAGGGTAGGACTAAAAATCACTCTCCCCTCCCCACCTACAAGTTTTTCTTGCCACTTGTCAATCATGGGTGAATGCATGAAGTTATTGATTAGAAAAGTGGCCACACCCCCACAAAAACCCAAAGTTCTTTGTAACCTGATCGAGTTATTTATAATTTCAAATAACCTGATTGGGTTATGGCTTGGTAAAACCAAGCCTAAAGTTCTTCAAAACCTGATTGAGTTTCAAAGAATAAAGGCACATTTTAATTTCTTGAGATCTAAAAAGTATTTTTTTGAGTTTGGTCATGGACCAAACTCATTTCTAGTGACCAAAATGGTGAACAATAGTTTCTATATAGCCAAAATCAACATAACCCGATCATGTTCCACCTTGTTTTTTTAGCATATACACCAATTTTTGAAAATGCCACATCGTTGAAGAAGTAAGAATTTGGTTTTTTTATTGTTTTTTGTTTGAAATTTAATTGAAATAGTGTTTTTTCAATTGATTTAAGTTTTTAATAAATTTATGCCAGATTCTCAAAATAATGCCCAATGACTAAACATACAACAACAACCTCTTCTTGGCATACCACCACAACCAAACCCTCAAAATTTTTCACCTAAAGAATAAGAAAATCATCAAAGCACTACCCCGCAACAAGAAAACCCATAAAATGTTGCTCCTCACAAACAACCACCACCCCAAAACCCTCTACCTCCTCTAGTAGAACTTGTACAGGGCACACAAGAGGATATTATAAATACCCTCACACAAAACGCTACTCAAATTTCTATGATAATGAATAGGTTGAGGTCCTCTACTCATGAGCACTACTCATCCCTTGCCACAACACTAGAATCAAAGGCCAAATGTGCCAAGAAGGTATCTAGACAATTTACAAAATGGGGCACATATAGGGATAGATGTCATGCAGTTTATGTTGATGGGTTGTCATATGATGAGGTGAAAAGAAATTCCATAAGTAAAGATGACATATGTGCTCTTTTTATAGAACCTAAAACTAATAAAACCCTACTTCATGATTCAAAGAGGTTTCCTATACATTGGTGTAACTAAACTGGGATGCAAAATGCTTTTTGGGATAGGTGGTATATGGTCTTTGACCAACCGCCTTGTAATAATTATGAGGTGCCCCTATATTTCTTGAGGAATTTATATTGTGAGTTTATCCTCGACTTGAAGTTGAACTACTTTGACATGCAAAAATTCCAAGGTAGAGGGAGAGGCTCTATGCAAGATAGACCTAGGGCTTAGAGGGTGGTTGACCCCCCAACATAGGATTGCTTTAGCCCCTAAATCCATGGCTTACATCATAGTTCTAGTAGTTATGAAGGAGTCTATGGAGTTATAAATGCTTCAAGCAACTACATCGTTGATTTATGTCATTGCTCAACATGAAACATAGTTAGTTAGACTAGAGGATGTATATGCATATGCACCACCTATCTCAACATCAAATGCACCATTTGGCTTAGCCTAGCCCATCGATCATATATGTGCCAACTACCAGAATATATGTTTCAGGGTAGATAATAATGTGAATGAGGATGGTTCCACATCCCATTTTTGGTGTGCATTGTGGGAGTAGATGCCATGTTTCCACTATAGAGGATGTGGCCCTCACCAATGATGAGATGACCATGGTATTTTCTGGTGGAGAGCATATGCAGGTGTGTTTATGACATGTTATTTATTAATCACTTAATTCTTATAGATGTAATTAAATTTTAATTTATATAACAATTTAAACTGATATATGAATAATATGTATTGCAAGGTACAATAGGTGGTGCAATTACACCATGTAGTGTTCATTCCACTCCATGTGCACATGTAGATTCGACACCATAGGTAAAGATTTTAATTAAAAATAGAATAATACCATGATTAAAAAAATATTTTTTGTTAATAATTAGTAAGTCTCTAATGTATATTTATTTGGTATTTTATAATGGTTGTAAGGGGCTTAGATGTCCCAAGTTGATGGTGTCATGCTTTTGGCCATTGACTTTGACTTAGAAATCTTTGTGGTATCATATTTTATAGAGCTCTTCTTTACAATTTTAATTGAATCTATGTGAGTGATTTAGATTTAAATTTTTTTGACTTAGATTTAATATTATATATTCATTTCTCTTATGTTAATTTTGTTTCTCTTATGTTACCCCTCCTTGATCCAAGTGTTGGGGCTCAAAAATGCTGGTCATTTTGAGGCCAACTAATAAGCACAATCAGTGCCTCTACAATTCTGGTTCGATTGAACCAAGGCTGGTGGGCCTAGATTGGGTATACTAACAAATTGCATGAACTACGCGCATAAACAACAAAAATCCCCCCAAAGGGGTTACTGATCCCTGGAGGATATATTAACCTAATATCCTAATTAGCAGGTGTTTAGATATTCAAATTAATGCTATGAACTAATATGAAACTAAAATTAATGCTCTGTAAATAAGATAGTGGATTGAAAATGTATTTAACAAAATGAAATAAATGATAGGATCAAATGAACAAATAGACTAGTGTCTGATATCCATTGGGAAGAGAGTCAGATACATTCAATATTGCGTATAACTGGAGATAGTTTTCAGATAACTCATCCTGCAGAACGAGACCATCACCCTACAAATTTCTATTTGAATCAAAATTTATAACAATATATGCAATAGGTCCTATGGTTTTTCACTCAACTAAAGAGTCCGAAAGGAAACAATATCAGGTTCTCAGACCTTGCTATCATCATTCAAATTGCATTTATTAATTATAAATAATTTCTCAAAATTGAAAACACAGTAGGGTACCCTGACTAAGAGTAATCTGAGAAATCAATTGAACATAAAAAACTATACAAACAATAGGATATAGGCACTTATCAGATATCTGTGCATGAGATCTTAAACCATTACATTCCAATCTGTCTGAAGGTATATTGCCGTAATAAAAATTGTGTCCTATGTTTACAATTGACTGATTATAAATATAAATCTTAATAGTCTCCTATGAAAGGACATGCCCTTTCATAGGGTCTAATCACACAACTAACCCTAAAATGTGCATAATAAACTATTACAATGATTGTTCAAAAATATTTCCCGTTCAAATTTATTTAGTAATGTCTGGTGTTCCGTATATAACAATATTGATATTTCCTGCATACACAAAAATACTTATTATTAGTTTATCTTAAATAAAATAAAATAAATAATATATGTAAGATGTTGATCTTATAAAAACCATTTATTATTTATTAATAATTAATTTAAGCTAAGTATCATAAAAATAAAAATAAAAATAAAAATATAATTATACTTAAGTCCCAAAAATTATTAAATTATGAAGGATCATAATAAGAGAAATAAATCATTATGCTCGTAATTATCCTTTTATTTTGAAAATAAAAATTAATGATCTTATTTAAGAGTAAAACCTACTTAATGCAAAATAGATTTAGCCCTAAAATAAAATCTATTCACTAATAGGCTAACACATTAAGATAAAATAATCACCCTAATAAAATATTTCAAAAATAGAATGATAATACAATTATGAAAATGATATAATTAGGGCATCCTAAAGATTTAACTTTATAAAAGTAACCCTAAAAACATACCTACAAAAGATTAACTAAAAAGTGGTAAATGAAAATACTAACACCCTAAAATTTAAGTAAAAGAAAAGGTGAAAAATTACATTAAGGGATTTGAGATTAAAAGGAAAAAAATAATTAATCATTACTCAAACCCTAAGAATATATGAAAAATTCAATTTACAAATTATACACAACTAAAGTTCACTAATAATACAATACCACTTAAAATCTTTTCACTCTAAAAATATTAATGTTAAACTATATGTGAAGATATGAAAATGAGGAAGTGATAAGAAATTAGGTCACAAAGTAAACAAATTAATACATATCAAATAATGAACTCACTATGTCATATAATTAAAAATTTTTAGGGTAAAATACAAATTAGGAATAAGTGATTATAACATGCAAAAAATCTCCCTAATAAACAATATTAATTTTAATAATTTATTTTGAAGGAAATATGATTATCTTATGTTTATATATTTATTCACACATATACTCTCGAAGAATAATGTAGAGTAGTTGGTAAGGGGGGTAGATTTGGGTAGTTAGGTAGGAAAAAAGGAATGGGTCAAGAGGTCGAGTGTTCAACTCCCTCTCCCCATTCTTTTTTTCTTTTAACATTAAAAATAAGACAATATATAAATAAATAATAATCACATTATTACAAAAGACAATTAAGAGATAGATAACTCCCTGTGTGAAAGGTTATTTTAATCTCTCACCTGCACATACAATAAAGATAAATAAATACTTTCTCCTAACCCTTTCGAAGAAATGAGTAGCCTAACTGGTTAGGGGGTGAAACAATAGATAGGTAGGTAAAAGGTCAGCTCGAGAGGTTGAGTGTTCAACTCCCTCTCGCCACCCTTTTAGCCTAATTTTATACATATTTTTATTTTTAAAAATTATTAATATCTAAAACAAATATGCATAAAATAAGACATTTTACAACCTAATACATGAGAGTGGAAATAATAAATGCACACGCCTTTTATCCATTTTATTTTTTTTATCAAAGGAAATTTATAAAATATGACCAATATGTGTTATACTTCCCTGACGTCCTATTCCTTTAGGAGCTGAAATTTTTGGTGTCAACACCAGGACATCTCAAGTGCAAAATGCTTCTTCTAGCACATCGAGATAGAAAGAGAAATCCTTGGAGACACCCAAACACCAAAACATAATTTAGCAAAATTTAAATTTATTTGTTGAAATGTATTATGATTAAATGTGTACATGTATATTGATTTAAAGTATTTTTTGTCTTTGGTATCTACAGAAACAATTGGGGCTTATAGAATTGATGAATGTACCTAATGTCAGAGAGGTTCAAGAGAGGGAAGAGGTAACATTTTCATCTTCACTTTTATCTTCCATTCTTAGCTGAAACCCTCTTCTCAACTCCTCTTGGATTGCATTCTTGTTCGTTCAAAAGCTCTAAACCCGCTTCGATACGTATTTGTTCTATATATGTTAAACATATGTATTCAAATATAAGTACATACATTTTTAGTTTTTTAGTGTTTGTCAAAAAATTTGGGTTATTAACTTGTATTAATTGTCTTTTACCTATTACTTCCCCCTTCATGAATTCCCATAGATCATTTACCATTCCATTTCATTAGGAGTCATGTTCATCCACTAGTAAATTTTAGCCTCATCTTTGATGCTCATTGGTCAATTTTTCAATGCAAAATAGTCAATAGAATGACCATTTGTGTTATCAAACTTTCTTTGTCCATTTTTCCACACGTTCCCTTAAAAGTCAAATATTCGACTTAATATTTGGTCAAAAATTTGACTAAAAACAACGTCCAAATTGCCAGCTATGATATTACCAGCATTCATCATTTTTGACCAACCTTGGTCAAATTATCCACTACTGTATACGTCATGAGTATGGCTTTGACATAAAAGAAAACAGTCATGTTGGTCAAAAAATTGATGACAAATTGAGTATTTAAAAAAAAAAAAATATTAATCATTGTTTGTAAAATCCCTCCATGAGGTGCACAATGCATATTATTGCATATTAATAGTTTGGCTTACTATGTCAAACAATCATGCATTCCTCCAAAGCGATATTATTTTGGTTTACTAGTTTAATAGTGATGTCAAACAATCATGCATTCCTCCAAAGTGATATTAGTTTGGTTTACTAGTTTGGTTTCCTCATTAAGAATCGTGACTCTTCAAATTCTCTTATTTCCTTTAGACCTCCAGTGTTCATGATGAGCTACAGATGCACAAGTTTGGACGATTTCATAAACTAAAGACTATGAACAATTTTTTTTGTCCATGGGACCTTGAAATATTGAGCTTCTCCTTATTTTGAGAATGTTTTAACACTCTACTTAACAGGGTCAACCATGCGAAGGTGGAAGCTCATTTGTCCCCACCTAGAATCCTCTTATGACCCCTTACACCACTTTAAGACCTCTAAGATGTATTCTTAGGGAGCGTAAAGGGTCATAAGGGGTCCTAGGACACAAAAGCTAAGAAAAATAAATGTAGGCATCACGCATAGTCACGCTTCTTTGGAGATACAACATAATTGAGTGTATACCCAGATGATGCAACATAATGAATACTCCTTCAGTTATAAGTTGACACTGTAGGGTCCAAAAAATAATCAAGATAGGGACCAAAATCCATTGTTATCTATAGTTTTTGGATCCTACAGTGTTAACTTAGAACCAGAGGAGTATTTTTTGTGTTGCATCATCTGGGTATACCACTTAATTATGTTGTATCTCCAAAGAATTGTGACCATGATGCCTACATTTATGTTTCTCAGTTGTTGTGAGATTAAAAGTCTTCTAAGGAACATGTCATGTCTATGTGGAATTGTGTAGGATCATCAACAAAGGTGCACAATGCATATTATTGCATATTAATAGTTTGGCTTACTATGTCAAACAATCATATTACATTCCTTCAAAGTGGTATTAGTTGCACTTACTACATTTATTTGTGGCTCATTTATTTTCACAACACATCAAGTTAATGAAATTCAGTTTGTTGTCCTTTGGTTTACTAGTTTAATCTGGATCACTGGTTTAAGAATGGTTTGTTTCATGTTTGAATGTACCATTGAATGAAGTTTGGCTATATTAAGTACAATCTTAAGACTTGTGACTCTTCAAATTCTCTTGTTTCCTTCAGACCTCCAAACATGTGTACTATGATATTTCCTATAACAAATGGAATTGTGATGATTTTCACAATAGTACATGTGTTGTAGGAAAGCTCATAGTATTGCTTAGGAAAATCTGAATATTCATCACCTGTGCATATAAGAGTTGATCAGAGAAGGTATATGCATAGGTGAAAAACATGCAGATTTGACCAAGCAAAAAATGGACTTGTGATGATTTTCACAATAGTACATGTGTTGATGGGTAAGGTCCCAGTAGTGCTTAGAAAAATCTACATGTTCATCACCTATGCATATGAAGTGGCTCTAATGGCAGATACAATCACTGAATTCTACATACTCCTTATTTTGTTCTGGGTTGATATTGTTAGACATGGTCTTTCTTGAATGGACTGACTCGTTACTTGTACATTGAGAAAAATATTGGTGGAAGAAGGATGATTTATTTGCAACCTATAGATACAAACATTGAACAACCATTTTCTCAACTCTAATTTTCTCAACACAAAGGGACATTTATCATAGCCATAGAAACATGATTATTTTTAAATGGAATACACCAAGGAGTACCATCAGAAATATTGACCATTTACAATCATGAACAGTAAACCTAAATCAAATAGCTCACTTTTTTATCAATATGTGTAGTCTCTGTGTTTATGAAAAATGAATGAAATATCAAGCTGAAATAAAAAAGTGAACAAAAATTCAAACTTGATATCCCTATTTATCAAGAGCCACAAACAATGCAGAACCCCACAATCAAAAAAAGAAACATGCTTTGTCAACAATGTTCAAAATCTTATCACTAAGCACAGACATACAAAATAAAAAAGGGACAAAAGACAAGAAATAAGAAAAAAAATTATTGGGACTATATAAAAATCATTAAGACTATAGAAAATCAAGTTCTAGAAATGGACGGTTCTGATGCTTTTCCATTACAACAATTGAGCATTCATCATTTGGTATTTGAACAGGAGAAAAACATGCAGTTTTGATCAAAAAATTCTAGGAACTAGACCCAACAACAAATGGACTTGTGATGATTTTCACAATAGTACATGTGTTGCTGGGTCAGCTCCCAGTATTGCTTAGGAAAATTTGCATGTTCATCACCTGTGCATATGAAGTGGCTCTAATATAAAATACAGTCGATGAACAACCATTTTGTCAACTCTAATTTTCACAACACAAAGGGACATTTATCATAGCCATAGAAACTTGTCTCAAAACTGTCCATTTCTCTGTGTATATGAAAAATGAATGAAATATCAAGCTGAAATAAAATATTGAACAAAATAGTATTCCACAAAGAGTGAATCAAGTTCTAGAAATGGATGGTTCTGATGCTTTTCCATTACAACAATTGAGCATTCATCATTTGGTACTTCTTGGTGTATTCCATTTAAGTATGTCAGGCAAAAAGTATTCCATTTAGATTTGAAAAACATGCAGATTTGACCAAGCATTACTAGGAACTAGACCCCGCAACAAATGGACTTGTGATGATTTTCACAATTGTACATGTGTTGCCGGGTTAGCTTATAGTAGTGCTTAGGAAAATTTTCATGTTCATCACCTATGCATATGAAGTGTCTCTAATGGAAGATATAGATGCTACAAAACTTGATTGGGACAATGAAATTTACAAAGTAAGGAAATGTGAGAGGACCAATCAAATAATCAAAAAAAGAAACACACTTTGTCAACAATGTTCAAAATCATTAGGACTTTAGAAAAATCATTAAGACTATAGAAAATCAAGTTCTAGAAATGGACAGTTCTGATGCTTTTCCATTACAATAATTGAGCATTCGTCATTTGGTACTTCTTGGTGTATTCCATTTAAGTATATTAGGCAAAAAGTATTCCATTCATATATGTTCAAAATTTTTCCATTAATCTATTTGGGGAATTAAATCATGTAAAACAAAAACTAATAATATTATTATGTTATATATGTAAAACACAATCATGTAAAACTTGTGCATATACAGCCTTCATGTGTGCATATAAGAGTCGATCAGAGAAGCTATATGCACAGGTGACAAACATGCAAATTTGACCAAGCATTACTGGGAACTAGACCCTGCAACAAATGGACTTGTGATGATTTTCACAATAGTAAATGTGTTGCAGGGTAAGCTCCCAGTACTGCTTAGGCAAATCCAATGTTCATCACTTGTGCATATAAGAGTTGATCAGATAAGGTATATGCACAAGTGACAAATATGCAAATTTGACCAAACAATACTAGGAGCTAGACCCCATAGCAAATGGACTTGTGATGATTTTCACAATAGTACATGTGTTGCAAGGTAAGCTCCCAGTAGTGCTTAGTCAAATCTGCATGTTCATCACCTATTTCTTTGAAGAGTTTCCAAATTCTGAGAAGAGGTATGAGTGGAGGCTAACGAAGGGATATTTGTGAAGGTTTCATAGACCTATGTTACTTTTGCCCCACCTCAACTCAGTAAAGAAGATATTCTCTAGAATTTAAGAGATTTAAAAAATCTCCACAAATATCCCTTCTAGCCTCCATTGAATATACGTGATCTCAGGATATAAAAACTTTGATCATTGATATATTTGGTTTTGACAATCAATTTTATGACTGTTATGGAACAATTTTGGGCAGTTAGGTAGTTGCAGTCGGGTTTCTTTGAAGATTTGGAGTCTATTTCTTTATTGATTTACGTGAGTGGAAAGGGGGGGGGGGGGGTGTAAAGTAGATGTGTAAGAAAACCATAATGTAATCGGTTCAGTCAATAAAACAAACATTTTTCTTTACATACTATATTCTGTCCCATGGGTACAATCAACATCCTTGTGTCTTCAAACAAGTTTTTTGGTATGTTAATGTTTTGTGAAGGAAAAGTGAGAGTTTAAAATGTGAATGAGGAAGATGCTAAGTCATCACAATTAGAAGATGCATAAAATTGAGAAACACTTGTTATAAGAAGAGTCTTGATGAATACAAGACAAGAATACGTTCAAAGGAAAAGCTTATTTTAGACAAGATATATGCAATGTCAATATAGATGATAGGAATACATAAAATATTGTTTTAAAATAAATGGTCTGTAAGTTGTAGTTATAAATAAGAAGGAACTTGCATCCTTATTAGATTGCTTGGTTGTAGGATGAATGAATTTTTTTTGCGAGTGAGCAATGTTTAGCTAAATTTCAAATAGGAGATTACCATGATGAGGTTTAATGTGACAATTGAATATTCTCATTGATAGTCAAAATAGAGTCTAGAAATTTGTGCCCAAGCACAAAGCCATTATGTTGAACCAAAATAACCTAGAGGAAGATTTTTTTTTAGATAAATAACCAAGACCTTCAAAAATATCTTATAAAAGGAATTGCAAAGATTAATCAAGGACAAAAATATTGAAATAAGTCAACTCTTGTCTTCTTTGGAATAATAACAATAAAAGTTGCATTTAATTCCTTGAGGAAAAATATTGATCCAAAAATTCTTTAACAAAAGGAATAAAATTATTGGCTAAAATATCCCAATAAGTCTGAAAGAAAAACATAGGAAATATATCTAGGCCTAGAGCCTTGTAACCATAAAAATAAAATAATACATCACAAACCTCATTATCTATAGGGATTATTGTAAGGGCATTATTCATATCGATAGTCACCAAAGTAGGAATATCAAAGATTAACTCTTGTCGACATGTAGGATCCATACGTTGATCATTTCACAATAGGGAATAAAAATAGTTCATGGCTTCCTAAATAATATCCTCATCTTTAAAAAAATATCCTCCCATTGTAGCTAATAGAGTGGAATATATTAGTTTATCAATGTTTAAAAGTGGACATATGAGAAAACTTGGTGTTACGATCACCACTTTGAAACCAAATAGCATGAGATCTTTTTTCCCAAAACTCCTCTTCCTTAGAAACAATATCATGGATATCTGTAAGTATAATAATTTCCTTAGTATTTTAATTATTGGAGGCCCCCTAAGCTTAAATCTAGGCTTGGACATCATCAATCTTACTCTTCAACTGATTCTTGGTATTGAAAATATGTTTGAATGATGACTTGTTTCATTTAAATACATTAGCTTTAACAACTATTTCAATTCAGGCTTTCCAAGGTTACAAAGTAACATGGACATTACAAACAATTTGGTGCAAGGAGATAGAATGGTCACAAGAATGGATTGAGATGTTAATGAGTGTATTGGGATCCTTAGAGGATTTAGGGTCACCATGGGAAGCATAGTTCATGAGTGTGGTTGCAGAAGCGTATTGAGTGAAGAGTGCATGTTGTGAGCACGGAGCATGATTGAATAGTTTGGGTTTAAAAAGTTTTTTGGAGATCCAAGGTGTGAAATCTAGTGGGGTTTAAGGGGATTGAAGATTAACCTCTGATAGGTCTATGGAGTGGGATGGGTCTAGGAGTGATCTTAGAATGAAGATTGAGGAAGTTGGTATCAATCAAAGAAGGAAAACAACACTACAACGAAGGTAAACAACACTTAACTCTATAAACTTACAAAGGATTGACAAAAGAAATTAGTGTTTTGGATACTCTTTTCCTAGTACATTGTAATATCAAAAGGAAAGATATGGTTGTTTTGGAACATGTACTGTTGCTCACACCTTGCGACTCCCAAAATGCACAAAAATGGGTAATTTAACAAAGAAACCTTGTGTTTCTTGTACTCCCAAGACTCCAAACTATATATAGTGTCATATTATGCTATCAAAACTCCAAATCTCAAAGGAATTAGACTCAGACTTCTTAGAACCCAAAAGCCCCAAATTTGGTGTTCCAAACCCTTGTTTCTAGGGTTTTCTAAATCTCTATCTTTCAAGACCAAATTGAAGGTTGTTTCACCTTTAATTCAACATACAAAAGCATTCCAAAACCTAAAATATACCCCTCATTTGACTAGAATGTCTACTACAATATCCTTTCCATCAAATTCAATTCTTTTTCTAGTATTTGTTGACTAATAACCCTCTAAATGGCGACAGTGCTGTAACAATGAATTGGATTAGCTTCAAAACAATTCAAAGTTCATATGAATGCCTCCAATTTAATAAGAAAAGATGATGGTTTTTAGGATGTATTTGTAGGAAAATTTACCCTCGATTAATTTTGGCCTCAAAAAACTCAACCTCTTAAACCTAATCAACTCATCCTATTACTTTCTTATCAAAAGTTTAAAACCAATAGAATCTTTGACCTATCCTTCGATAATTATTTGGGATCTACTTTTATTGCTACCCCCAGGAATCCTTTTTTTATCTATGGATATGGAAGTAGCTCTTCTCGATCTACATCATAGATTGAGACTCTTTAATACTCCTAATATGCTCCTATATATTTTTTGGTTCCACCTCCATAAACCTATAAAGAAAAAAGAGGAAAACAAATGGAAGCTTCTATCTCTCAACCTCTAGTGGTTCCTTTCATTCCTAGATCAAACAAAGAAAAGGAATCAATGTTGAGTGATCTCAAAGCTTCTTCTACTTAATATTCAAGTCATAATAGATGAAATTGTAGTATGAGATAATTTCAATGAAATTTCAGTGTCACTGCTTGTGAGATTACTCAAAAATTAATTCCTCTGCTAAGTAGTTGAATGCAGATTTGATCTTGACTTCTTAGATTTCCTTACCATCACCTAATCCTAGAGATTAACCTTACCTTTACCAACCACATTTAAATTTGATTTTTTTAAATCCATGTGATTCCTCTTCTTCTCCTCATCTTATCGAATATATAATCCCTTTGGAGGGTGTGTTTGTTTGTGTAGGGTGTTGCAAAGGGTGTCCTTATGTTCCATGGTGAAGGTGGAGGATAGTAGATCTAAGCTAATGGTTTGTAGGATGTATTTTTGAGTGAGGATAGTGACTATCTAGTTAGGATAGTAAACAGTTGTTTTGTGTTTATATTTATGTGAAAGATTTGGTAGACCATATGAGGGTCTAGAAAGGGGGACATGGCCTAGAGAAAAGGTGTGAAGGTGGCTAATGGTGGTTTAAGTTAGAAAGAACAATACAAGGGTTATGTAAGTGTATTTTGGAGAGAGTTCTAAGAACTTTCATAGAGGACAGAATGTGTGGTGTCTAGTTGAGAGGAAGGGATGTTGCGAGGAAGATAGGAAGGTGTAGTGGACTGGTCAGATAGGATCAGGGCTAAGACAGTGTGTGGAAATAAGGACTAGGAAGTAGGTAGATTCAAATCATATGACATGGACTTGAGACAATGGTTCCCTCTTAAACTATACAACTATAATACACTTGGACAACCTAGACTATCTCTAAACGTGTTTTTCTATTTGCAAGATACAATTAACTAACATTGTTCTTCTATTTGCAAGATACAATCCAAAAAACCCCCTAATTTGCTTCAATTTTAATCTAAGCCATTTAAGAATCATAAATTAACATCACTTTATGAGTCCTTATGTTCCATTATGCTTTAATTGACTAACAACAATTTGATGCATCTTCCCCTTATTGAGTAAATTGGGTCAAATTTACTCTAATGGTTGATCAAAATAATTATACTTATTTAATTATTTTTACTTCCCATTCATGAATTATTTAAATCATATTCAATTTTTTATTGCAACCTTCATCCATCACTAATTAATTCAAGAAATGCTTAATTAATGTAATTGCACATTCCTTTTCTCATATAAAAACAAAATAACAAATTAGGATAGGATTTGAATCTACCTACTTCCTTATTTCATATGATAGGATCAAGACTAGGAGAGTGGGTTAGTGACTATAATAGTGGACAATAAATATTGAAGTTTGTTTGAGAGGTAAGGTATTGTGTGTTTTGTGTACCAAAGAAAAGTGTGTACTATGTGAGGACCCTAGGGTGTATGGGTTGTTGGTTAGGGGTGAATGTTTAAGCCAAGGAAAATGAATTATTCTAAGGTAATAGTAAAGAGGTAGTAAACTGACAGATTGAATACAATTTTCATGGCTTAACTCCAAGCCCATCTCAAAATTATAGGGACTGGTAACCAAAATAGTAGTGACATGAAGCTCATATATAATTTTCCCTTTCTCTTCACCTTCTCTCCACACCAAACCCTCTAACTCCTTCCTTGTTTAGTGAAACATACTGCCCTTAGGCATTTCTAAATGATTGTCAAGATTTTGGACTTTTTAGTTTTTAATGCTTCCCATGTCATTCCATGAGATGATATCTATTTGGGGTGGTCTAGTAAATACTTCACATGCATTGAGTATGATTCCAAATTTTTCATACACATCTATTAGAGAATTTATAGTTATGATATCTGAAAAAAATACACTTTTTATTATACTTTAATGAAGGCTCGTGTCTAGTTCTAAAACTTCCTTTTTTATACAAGTTGGAGAGATGATGGAAATGGTTGTAAAGTATGGCATTATATCCATTAATATCATTTTGATTAAAAGTTTTTATATCTAATTAAAAAAATTTATTTATTTTTATTCTTCAATAATTGCAGTCCATGGGATGACATCTCTTTTTAAACAATTAAGGTGCGTTCTCTATATTTCCATATTTTGTACCATTTTTTATATAGAAGAAGAGAGAGGAAATATTAGATTAACATGGAGTATGCACCTAAAAAAGGGATCTTTTTTAAAGTCCCTTTGGGAGGCTTGGCTATGTGCCTATGGGCATGTATCTATAGACATACTAGATAGGGAAGTATATAAACCATTTAGGGATGTTATGAAAAATGTTTTGAATCATTTTGTAAGGTATTCATGCCAAATTGATCCTATGTACTCATTCATGACCTCATTGGTCAAACTATAATCAAACCCTCCAAATGTGTGGGAATGGAGTGGAATTGACATTTTTACATTTTTAATCCATAATTAGCATATTGGAATAATTATAGGGGTATAGGAGGTCATTAGATAGTCAAATGGAAAAAAATGACAAAATTGTAAAAGTTACTTGAGTAACTTGTCTTCAAAACTGAACATTTTGTATTCCAATAGTCAACTGATTTGAAAATTAGTTATGGAGGTTTGTTTTATTCTATTTTTGCCTCTTGGGGTCAAAGAATACATAGTTGTTGAAGCTTTGAATGAGATCAATAAAGATTTGTTTTGAATTTTCCTAGTATTCTATGTTTTCCTTGTAATTAGTCAATTCGTATGACTCTATGCGGATTGGAAAACGTATAAAAAATACATGGATGTGTAGATAAGTGAATTACCTTACTTTTGGATTTGGTTTGACATAAACCCATTTATACTTCAAGGAGTTATAAGAAATTTTGTTCAAACAAGTCTGAAACCCTAACTGGATAGGGTTTTGTCACAAAAATGCCCTTAGCTCTACATTCCACCATTGAAAAATTATAATTCTTGGTGAAATGATAGAGTTTAGGGTTAGACATCAAATTTAGGAGGTCTCATAGTGATCCCGTATGGTGGTAATGATCAAATATACATTTTGAAGGTATGACATCTCTATTTGGCAGACCAATTTGTAAGGGATTGAATGCTAAGTGAGTAAAAATGCTAAATTTGAGAGGTTTAGGAACTATAAGATGATGGATTGTGTGGTTTTATGATCACATTTCATAATGAAATGTGATATCTCCATCTTCATCCTCCCACATCGATACCATATTCAAATTAAAGAGCATTCAAAAATGTTCAAGCCCACCAAGAATGAGAATTTTTCTGCGGTGGCATTGTGAGGAAGAATAAAAAAACTCCAAAAACCCTAGGTTAAGGTATAAACCTGACTACAAAAGGACTGTGATAGCTTCTCTCAATCAATACTCAACCATTTAACCTCAGACTTGTAGGATGAATTTGTATGGGCTCGTACAGATCGAGAGAGCCAAAGAAATGAGAGTTTTTTATCACTTCAGCCATTCATCTATTTATTTAATTACTATGATAGGAATCATAGATAAAAATGCACTGGATTCAATAACAATGCATATCACTATAATACAACCAGTTGTAGAAATAAGAATATAAACCAAAGTATGCAACAAATAGAGTAACAAAATCCCAAAGGGCGCACGAGTTCAAGCGGTCCAAATGAAAATGAAAATGCAAATGCAAAATGTAGGAAAACCCAAATCAAAATCCTTACAAGTGGTCCAAATGAAATTGTAGATAATCCTCTTTGCGTGCTGCCCTTCTTTACCATGGGGAATAATTTAGACCAACACAGGCATGAATTAAAAAAGATAAAGTTTTTCCTTCTATAATCTGACAAACCAAAACTTTTTTATTTGTTGGTCGATAATTTTGGTGAAAAAATAAGGTCAAATTTACTAGTGATCGAATAGAGGGTCAAACACAATAGAGGGAAGATCTAACAATTGGTATCGAGCCTTGGGTCATGGGTTTGAGTCTCCCTTCAGTGGGTACTAAGGGGGAGATTGTTGACTTAGTGGTCAACACCTCCTTGGTGTTTGTATTCTTAGTTGAAACCTTCTTGTCAACCCTAATTCTTTCCTCTATGACTATAACATCTCTTATCATTTACCATACATGAAATGATCATAATTACTTCATAAGTGATTGTGCCTCTTACAAGTATAGGAGAACCATTTGAGGCTCTGGTACACATTTGTATTTTAGTCCATTGATTTTTAGTGTTTTAGTATTTCTTGACATATATGTTATTAACTTGTATTAACTTCTTTTTATCTATTACAACCCCTTTCACGACTTCCCACAGATCATCTACCTTTCCATTTTGTTAGGAGTCCTAATAATCCAAGAAGGGGTCCATTAAATTTACTACATGTCCCAAGAGAAGAAGAAAGACACGAGGTAGTCAACAATTTAATTACAAACAAATTACAATTCATTATTTAGTTATTTGTTATTTTGAGAACTCTAGTCTATTTTTTGACCAAAGATATCTGATTCAAAATTTGAATTATTTTTGTGCAACAACCTACCCATGTACTACTTCGAGGAGGCTTGATTTTGATGATCCACCATAGTCATAGATATTGATAGAGACATATAGTTCTAGTTGTGGTAATTAAAGGAACATTTTATGTATATATTTGAAATTTGTACTATATATATCGGCATTGATATGGTACATGCCACATTTTTGTAACTCTATTATTGACTTGGCATTTATGTTATTTTTGTATATGTAAATAATTCTTGTTCATTTTCATAAATTATATATGAAAGTTGATATTCGATCCAATTTGTTCATTGTGTGTATATCTTTCCACTTGAAAACTTAAATATTTGCAATTGAAATGTGATCCAATTTTTTCATTGTGTGTATGTCTTGATACTTTGAAACGTAAATATTTACAATTTAAAAGTGATCCAATTTATTCATTCTATGCAGGTCATATGGTGTATAATTTTAAATAATTATTTAATATAAAATAATGCAAACCTATTTATTATTGGATTCATATTGTCTTTTTTGGCAAAATTTGTCAAGTTGCAAAAAATTTGTCAAGCAACTTTTCTTGCAATCAAATTGCCATTAATGTTCATAAACTTATCTACATTGGTGTTGAAGGTACTCATTTGGATGTAATAAAGCCTAAAAAATCCATTTGTCAAGATGTAAGGTTTGTTGTTGATGCAAAGGAATCGAAGAAAGGTTTACAAATCAGTCAAGACACCTTGAAACATGGACACATGTTTGAGACTTTTATTGGATTCCAAGGTCAATTCACCAAAGCAACATGAGAATATACCAAACATGGTTACAAAGACCTCCTCAAGGAAAAAACACTTGTTCAATGACCATCCTAGGGCTTTATATAACTCAAAAAATGATTTATTACATCATGAATAGACATCTTGACAACTTTTATCAACTCGATGGCAACATTTGCACTCAATAGACAAATTGCACCAAACTTTAACAAGAAGACTCAAAAATCCTATTCTCACCCTAGACATATTAAAAACAACCCAAAATGACCCTTTTACATCCTTAAAAATTGTTTATTTTGTCTATTTGAACCTTTCCTAGGATATTGGAGTAACTTTTTTGGTTTGGGAGAGTGTTTAGAGGGTCATTTCTTTGTACAATAGGCCTAATTGGCCCTTGAATACCTGAAATAAATAATTTTTGACCAAGTTGTTCCAAAACATGGCATGCCAAGTTTGATATATGTTATATGTCTCCCAAAAATTTATCTAAAAAGGTTAAGATTTTATATCAGAGGTGAACATGTTAGAAGTTATGAACCAAAAACTCAGTTTTGAGGGCTAATAGGAACAAATCCTCATTATGAAGAAAGTCTATATCATATTTTGTGCATCATTGGAGATAACCAAAACCATGATCACATCTAATTGAGTGGGTTTACATTGGGTGTGGTCCCATTTTGCCTCTCAAAATGCCAGAACGCTTAGTGACATACCCTACTGATGATGTCCCTTGTGTGCCCTTAGTGCATAAAACCATCAAATTTTGACAAAATATTTATTAAAAATCATAGAACTTGTGCATGAATTTTGTTGGTCATGCTAAGACCCTCTACAATAACCTATCTTGGATTTTAAATACTAAGAGTCATTTTTTTAGGGAAATAATTTTTCTGTTCATGTAAAAATTGTCAGATACACTTAGTGCAAAGTTGCCAAGTAGCCCATATCACATTTTGTTCATCATGGGCATGGATAGACACTATGATTGCATATGGTTAGGTGGGTTTACCCTAGGTATTATCCCACTTTGCCTCTCAACATGTCAAAATGCTCAATGACATATTCTACCGATGATGTCCCTTAGAAGTGCATAAAACCGTTGAACTTTGATGAACTATTTATTGAAATTTTTTTGCACATGAACATGATATATTTGAACCTATAGGGTCATGTTAGGACCCTCTACAATAACCTATCTTAGTTTTTAAATACTCATAGTCAGTTTTATAAGGCAACAATTTTTCTGTTCATGTGAAAATTGCCACATGCACTCAGTGCAAAGTTGCCAAGTAGTCCATATCATGTTCTATTCATCACGGGCATGAAATGACATCATAATAATATTCAATTGGGTATATTTACCCCAGGCATGGTCCTACTTTGCTTCTTGACACATAAAAAAACTTAGCGACATACTCTATTGGCGATGTCCCTTGTATGACCTAAGTGTATAAAATCATCAAACTTTGATACACTATTTCTTGTAAATTGTGGCACCTGTGCATGATATATTTGAGCCTATAGGGTCATATTAGGACCCTCTACAATAACTTGTCTTAGTTTTTGAAGACTAAGAGTCATTTTTGTAGGGTAGTACTTTTATGTTCATGCAAAAATTGTCAGATTCACTGAGTGCAAAGTTGCCAAGTAGCCCATATCATGTCATGCATGTCATGGGCACAAACTAACACCACAATCATGTGTGGTTGGGTGGGTTTACCCTAGGCATGGTCCCACTTTTCCTCTCAAAATATTGGAACACTCAATGATATACCCTACCGATGATGTCCCTTGTGTGCCCTAAGTGCATAAAATTTTCAAACTTTGATGGAATATTTCTTTCAAATTGTGGTACTTGTACACAATCTGTTTAAAACTATAGGGTTGCATTAGGACCCTCTACAATAACCTATCTTAGTTTCTGAAGAATCAAAGTCATTTTTGTAGGGCAACATTTTTTTTGTTCATGCAAAAATAGTTAGATGCACTTAGTGTAAAGTTGGAAAGTAGCCCATATCATGTTTTGTTCATCGTGGGCACAAACCAACACTGCGATCGAGTCTGTTTGGGTGATTTTATCCTAGGCATAGTCCCACTTTGCCTCTTGACACGTCAGAACGCTCAACGACATACCCTATCGATGGTGTACCTTGCATGCCCTAAGTGCATCAAATTGTAAGAAGCAAGATATGTGTGTGAGCCTATACTTGTTAAATGTTGGATTACAATAGTAAATTTGAAGCTTTATACTAAAAAACCTGAATACCATAAGATACAATATTATAAATTTGAATACTATTTTAAAATATATAAAGTTTTTAAAAACCTTGCAAAATAAAAAACCTTACGAAAATATTTTTAATTCATGCCAGATTAATTTTATACCTTGAATGCTCTTACACCAATTTATGCCACTGTCACTTTATAGGATAGATGATGAGGGTACGATGGCTCTACATCCGTGTGAGATTTATTTTGCAGAGTTAAAAATTCAATTGATTATATTCATTAGAGAGAAATCCATTTAAATCTACATATTATTAGTATAGTAAGATTGTCTTCATTACAAGGAGCCTAGAGAAATCTTGTATTGGATATTTTAAGATTTGGGATGAAACTATGTGTCATCAAATCAACTTTTTAGGTATTAATGGAAAGTGAAATTGTTGGATTGGACATTGGAGAAGCAAGTCATTTCTTTGAAAGGAAGAATAATGGAGGGAACATAGATACAAATTTTGAAAATAAGACACAAATACTCATCTTTGTATGTTAATGATCTTAACAAAATAATGAGAAGCTCATTGCCATGTTTGGAAAGGAAGCTTCATTCCTCATTTTACAACAAAGGGTTGTTGTCTATAGTCCAAGGTTTTAACTTAACTGAGAAGTGGAGAGCTTCTCAAGGTACTTATCTATTTCATAGAGATATTCCTCATTCATCTCAAGGTTCTAATTTAGGTGACTAAATCTCTGGAGGTCCACAGATAGAGCCACTGACTTCCAAAGGCTCGAGTTTAAATGGAGACTATTAATTCCCAAACATGTCCTAATCGAGTAGGTGAACCTAGATGTTTCCTGAATAAAGGAGATACTAGTTTGTTAAAGCATCTTTATGACCCCATTTTCAATCAGTTACTACTTTTTGAGTAGCTAGCAACATGATTTCTATAATATATAATGTCCTCATGTAAGTACATTCTAGTGAAGGCAAAAGTTGCCAATGAGACTCCCATGGCACTTTATAATGTAACAAGGCCAAATTAACCCCTCTTAGGAATATTTAGGTGGTTTTAGGTATTTATGAAGTGTTGGTACATGATTTTATTTATAAAGTGCAAAGATTGTAAAAATTGCAAAAATTGTTGAGCAACTTTTCAATTTTGAAAAGTTGCTTAACAAGGGTTTAGAAAAAAGTTATTTCCAACTTTCCCTTAATGAAAAAAATGTAGTTGGAAATAGTTGAGAGACATGAAAACATTTTATATAGGCCTCAGGAACTTGAGGCATGGTTATTGATGCAATTAGAATAAGTTCGATCAATAAAGAGGACTAATTTTATGCGTTTTTGTAAAAATTGTCTGTGATTTTTTATTGGCATGTGCACATCCTTTGAAATCTTGTCACAAAGATTAAAAATTTGGAAACTAGAAGGAACCCTCTTTCTTTTAAGACCAATTTGGTGATTGGCCATCGATATTTGAGGGGGAACCAATCAAATTTGTAAAACCTATCTATAAACCCTAGTTGATAGGGGTTTTGAGAAAGAAATGCCTGTAACTCCCATTTTCACCTTGGGAAATTTTTTTAAATGGGTGGAATGGGAGATGAGAGGGTCATATAAAGGATCATGGTGGTCTTAAACCATAAGGTGAGATTTTTAGAAAATAAATTGATGCCCTAGGTCAACTTTGGAGTGGAAAAATGGCTGATTTTCATGTGCGTAAATATATTTCTCAATTATAATGAAAATTTAAGAGGTTTAGGCTCTAAGGAGTTGTGAATCCTTTATTTTGGAGACAAGGTGGATGTATCCATGACATATCAAGGAAAGTGTGAAGTGTTAATAAGGTAGTTGCCTAAAAATTAGTCAAATAGGCATAATAGACCTAGTGGTACTCAAAGAAGGAATGGTCAATTGGAGTTGTCCAAGATGATTGCCAATGGTTGGAATGAGTTATTTGGGGTCTTTGAATGCATAAAAAAACCTTAGATTAGAGAGAGAGAGAGAGAGTTCATAATATATAGAGATGGTGATGGAGGAAGGAAGACAAGAGAGAGGGAATGAGGAGAGACATGCATATAAACATATATACATATATCTATATAAACACACACACACACACACACACACACACACATATATGCACACACATATTATATATGTAAGTATATGCATATGTGTAGTGTATACTAAGCTTACAATCATATGTTTTTAATTCTGCAAAACCTGATTGGGTTCTATAGAACTAAAAGCATATATGCTTTTAGTTCTACATAGCTTGATTGGGTTATGAAGAACTATGAAAGCATGTGTTTACTCTTACATAACCCAATTAGGTTTTTTAATAATTAGGAACTTGATTGTGTTATGGTTAGGTAAGAGGTTTGGACAATGACCATAAGGCTTGGGAGCCTTTTTTCCCTCTATTTTTGTCCCTTTACGTGTCTTTTGTTCTTTTAGGATGATTTCTCAACTTCCTCATCATCAGGTTTACAAATCATTAAGTGGGTATTTGTGAAATTAGCACCATAATTCACACATATTTTAAACTTTCTAACCATATAATTTTTTCCTTCTTTGGACAACATTAGCATAGTAAACATTAATTTTCTTTACCAGTGTCTTCATAGTTATCAAAGACATATGTCTACCATTTTCTAAATAACTTTTGGTCTACTTGACCAAATTCAAAACAAATTACATATTATTGTTCTAGACTTTCTTTTACACACTTTTAATTTTTTTTTTGAATTTTTATTATTTTGATGCAAGTTATGCCCAGCACATGAAGAAACACATGATTTTCAGGATGCACCCACTTCAAAAAATCATAAAAAAATGCTCAACATAAAACATTACAAAAAAATACACAACTGCTAGCTCTCACTCTTACCTATCATTCTACCAAAGGGTTTCTCAAAATACTAAATCTAACTATATATTTTGTGAAGCGCACGCCAGACACCGGGTTATGTTTTTTTGAAAAAATCAAGAAAATTTTTTCGCAACATGTTTGACCATCTTGATCTTATCTATTTTTTAAAAACTTTAGTAGTTTAGAAACTAGATTTAGAGTACTACAATTCTTATTGTTTTCACATCTCCTTGTTTTGAGTGCATGACTCTCAAATTTCTCTTTGAAGTTCAGGTTTTCCTGATTTTAGAAAAAAAAGTGGCCATTTATACCCCCCTTTTTGTTCACCATCTTGGTGCACTTACCCTCATCTAGGGTTTTTAAATTCTCACCAATTAATTATTTTATTATTTTATATTTATTTACTTTGTTGAATTGAGCATGTAAAAATAATAAAATTCATGAGACCTCTCACTTTGAAATATTCCTAAAAATCTTAGTAGCATCCACTAAAACTCTTTTAGGAAGCCCATGTTCATGGGGCCCCACCCTAAAGTATCCCCAACAAAGGCTATGGTCCCATTGGGGGGACAACTAAAACTTATTAGATTACACTGCTAAGAAAACTTAGAATATTTCTACAATCATGTGGTCCTATGAATTTTAAATTCTAAAGAGTTTAGCTTAGAGTTTTTAGGAAGTTGGTGGTCTTGTGATCTTTATTTTAAAACTGCAATACTGCATCCTAGTAGTATAAATTCATAAGAGAAAAGACTTCCCTCCTAAAATTACCTAAAATTTTGTGAGTGTATAATAATGTCACAAGGATAAAAATCACCTAAAATAACGCGGGAGACTCCCACCCCACAGTTTGTCATTGAAAACCTAAGAAGTAAAAAGTAGGGGCTTCTATTTTGTAGGACAAGATTTCAAAATTTTTTCCTCATAACATGGAACCTGGTGCTTCATACTTGCTAGAAACAAAGTCCTCCTGTATTGCACTACATCCCAAGTGTCTCTCTTGAAGCCTTCATAGCTCCCATAAAACCAAAATTAGGTTTTCTGAGTTGCCATTGTCATTGATACATATTTTTTACAAAAATTGCATACCTTTGTTGTGTGCAAATGTATATAATTTTTAGCAATTTAGTAAAGCCAGAATAAATTATGCTTAAACATGTCCACAAGGGTCCAAACCTATTATCTATTTAAGGTTGGGTTTTTTTATAGTTAACATACCCCACAATCATTACTATCATTTTCAAAAATATCTTTTGCCATTTTTGTCTAGATAAGTGATGCTTTTTAAGAAAATAGCTTGTGATTTTTTGGTCTAGATAAGTGATGCTTGCATTTGACTTAATGTATGTGTACATGCATACTACTTAAATAGTTGTTATCATTATGTTAGTGAATTTAACTGGTCCTTTTAATTCGCACAAAGTACTCTTGCACTGACTTAGAATTATGTGTAATCGAGAGACAAATGAAAACCCGTCATCAATTGACTTGTTACTGGATTAGCAATTTCAATTTTAATGTACTAGCAGTTGAGCGCAAGTATCTCTTTTGCAGAGCACAAGCTACTTGGTAGAAGAAAATAAATATAAAGAAGTTTAATAAACAATGATTGTAATTACATTTATAGCTGATATTCTACAAAGGATGAAATTGGCTAAATGTCAGAGCTTCTCACTATAAAGAGATCCAAAAATCCAAAATACACTATAATGTATCTATAAATGCTATCATGCGCTAATTTACTTTACATCAGCCCTTGAAAAATAGATGACACTTCAGTCCCAGTTAATAAATAAAATGATAACATACATCAAACCCTTATGCACCACAATATAGAATTTCATAGCTAATTCTGCAAAGTGAATTAGATCTAGTTGAAAGAAGAAAAAAAACTTGTAGGGAAAATACATAAAAATATAGAGCTACCAAGAATAAATTTTTATTAATCATCATGTCAAATGTGTAAATTACAATGAATATATATATAGAAAGAACAAAAAATTATGCAATAAATGCATGTAATTTATGAAGAGGTGGAGAAAACAAAGAGAACATCTCTTTAGTTAGTCTTTACATAAATAATGCATGCACCATAAACCTAAAATCACAAGAAAATCTACCATTCATAGATCCCCAATTTAAGGAGTGAACTGATGCATGTTAATGGTGACTGAATCTAAAATATTTGCATGTTAATGGTGAATAGAGTGAAAAAGTAACACTAACACCCCTTAAGGATAACTAAGGAGAAAAAATCTAATGAACAAAGAGAGGAAAAAAGGAAATCCAATGGGAACAAACCCCCCCTCAAATTAGATGCTAATAAAGAAAGAGAACTGTATTTTAGTTTCTTTCACCCCAAGAAGATCTTAGAGAAATTTAAATGGAAGAAAAGATAGATCCCTCCTCAATGTGTAGTCAATGGTATATGCTCAAAATTGGATGTAGAAGGTGGTCCACGATCTTTGAACAATCTTCTTCCTTTAGGAAGAAACAAAACCAAAGATGTATGAATATTGTAGTCTCCCCAATCCCAAAAAGAATATGTAGGAAGAAAAATCTAGATGTATGATGTCTTTGAAACCTTCTCTATATCTTCCTTGTTGATCCTAAAACTTTTCATAATCAAATCAGGCACTGCTAAATATGAAAATCTAGAAACTCTTAGAAATTTATGTAGAGCACAATAAAAAATCATGTACCTCCTCAAAAGGAAAATAGATGTCCTCAAAATGTTGTGCAAATGTATCCAAACTCATACCAATCTATGAGGAATGATCATGTAAAGAATGAAGAAGAGGGTCAGAAGGTTCCCTCACAAAAACTAAAGAAGAATTACCCTCATCAAAGAAAAGATGAACTTGAAATCAATAGTGTCATATAGATCCAAAATGAGGGATTCTATAAACAAAATAGAGATGTCTAATAGAAATTGATCCCAATGAATTGAATCTATGAGATATAAATGATCCTACTGCAAAGAATCATTGAAATATTTCAATGAAGAAACTCTAAACTTTGAAGAAATAAGTATATATGGGTTATCAATAAATTGATCATCCAAGAAGAATGTTTACAAACAAGATGGGGCATAAAAAATATTAGTATCTAATGCAGAGGGTATTAGGTTCACTTCTAGATCCTTAGGGTATTCATTTTAAGGGCTTCAACAAGGAACCATCCAATGGTCCTTATCCTATAACCTTTCCAAGGTTATATCTTTATTCTTGAACTTTCTCTTGGTCTCCTCCTTGCGACCAGCCCACTTAGATCAATTCAACACACAAAGGAGATATAACTCCTTACAACAATCCCTTAACCCCTAAGACCTTCCAAGCAACTGATACCCCTAGCATATCAGGATCTTATCACCATGGTTACAAAGATTATGTGTGGATTTTTTTTTTTCGTGTGTCAACACTTCAACTTGTTCAACTTACCCTTTTGGAAACATTGACAAAGACCCACAACAAGGTTTTTCCCTATTAGGCCTATTAGGTGACCTAATAAAATTAGCCCTCCAAATTGACTATTCATCCTATTACTTTAAAACTTCCTTAAAAAGACCCAAATAAAATCCAGCTTCAGACACCCTTTTGGACATACTTTGAAATATCAAAAGATTGGATCTGGCTTTTAGGTTTGACCTTGTCAATCAAGTTTGAGACAATTAGGCCTAATAGGGCTAATACTTTAGGATTTGATTCAAACTCTTCACTAGTCAATGTTTTATGACAAAAGGGTAGTGTTTCGTAGTTTTTCTATTTCTAAGGACTCTAAAATGACTAATGGTTAACACTTAAACCACTACTGGTGTTCTCTGCAACTCAAACTCTCCCCTTTCCTCGCTTGTCACATCCACATGCCAAACCTAGGGCATCATGACAAAATTCACTGGTTGCCTTGCCTGGTATAAAATAAACTACAACATATAGTACACACATGGTCCTAACATTCCCCAAAGGATTGGCCAGATCTTACGATGGAATGTTAGGTTAGGGCCATGAGAATCCAAACCCTTGGGTTTCTAACTCCTCTGAACCCATCTTCACCAAACTTGTTAGATCTTCCTTCTACACGAACCAAATGACTCCAAATCAATTGAAAAGTGAAACTAACTCATCAGACTATAGTTCCATGGTTGAGGATTGAATGGCCCAATATGTAAACGTCGGTACAAATACTAAGAACAAGGGAAAATACAGGAAAACATAAAGTTTCGGCAAATCAACACCTTCTCATTCATACCAAACTTCATCATTACCTCCCAAATTGACATCAAAGGTTTTAAAAACCTTTGTCCAAGTAGTCCAACCTAAATTTGAATTGGTTGGCCATTGGTGTGAAACTAATCCAAGTTGTCAAAGTTGCATTGACAACATTTTTGCAACTTGAGCAACTCTTTACATCTTTATGCATTTTTTGGATTCGTCACATCCAAGTGACTCAAAAAACCTTAGAATCATTCCAAAGGACCTTTAGGACCCTAAGACACCTTTATCCTCCATTTGACATGTTTTGGAGGGTTTTGACCCATTTTGACCATAATTTCCCAATTAGGACCAATTAGGCCATTACATCTTATCAGGTCTCATGAGCTTATTACAAAACATAAGGCCCAACCTCAATATCATTGTGAAGGATTTATTACAATGAAAAGACAAAGTAAAGGTTGATCTTCAACCTTGAGTCTAAGGAGGTTGCTCCTCCACCATACTCCTTAGGACATACAAAACTCAAGTCCCTTGAGTTGGTAACTGTTGCAAACTGGTTCCATGCTTCAATATATCTGCTTCATTCATCTAGGTGGCCTATGACACTAGTAATCCTCCCCATTTAACCAAATATTCTTTGCAAGTACCTCACCTATTTTTCTTTTATCATCTTAGTGTCCAAGATGCATTCCAACTGAAATGGTTTTCTTGGGGGTAGGTCCTTGATCCATTCTACATAATTTTCCTCATTCTCTACCATGTTGTAACCACCTATACCCATAGGTTCTCTATAGGGAAAGAGATATGAAACATTGAAAATTGGAGAGATTCCTAATTCAAGTGGAAACTCTATTTCATATGTGTTTGGCCCAAACTTAGGTACAATTCTGTAAGGTCCTATCATTTTCATTAGAAGTTTGGTGGGTTGTAATTTTGTAAATATTTCCTTCTTGAGAAAGACCATTACCAGATCTCCCTCGTTATCATGAACATCTCTTCTTTTAAGATCTGATTTGTCCTTGTACTTAATAGCACTCTACTCCTATGTGGCCTTCACTTGGTTATGTATCTCCTTCATGGAAGTGGAAAATTCTTCACCTTGGGAACTTCTCCTCTCTAATCCTTGAAGATCTCTGAGTTCCAAAACCCCTCTAGGGTGGAAGCCATAAACGACCTCAAAAATGATCTTCCTTGTACTTATGTTGACCGAATCATTGAAATAAAAATTTTCCTCACTTATTGCCAAATCCCACACCATGCCATGTTACTATTAGGAATAATAGTCCACCAATACAATTGAGAGGGGGGAGTGAATTAGTTGTATGATAGATTATTAAACTTTAAACTTTGAATAGCAATAATACCAAATAAAATGAACACAATGAATGCATACACAATAACACAATATTTTGTTGTCGAGGAAACCCTATTAAAGGTAAAACCTCGGTGGGAATTAACACCCACTAATGATATACTGAGAGTATAGTATCCTTGTTAGAAGATCTGGCCATGTTAGGAGCTGATTAAAACATTATAGTACATAGTCCTTGTTAGAGGATAGACCCTGTTAGGAGTCAATAAAAAGGGTAGGCTCACTACCCAAAGAAGGTTATGTCCACCTTCAGAACTCATTGTTCAAAACACAACTGTATGTAAGAAATACACAATCTTTGAGCTGTCCAATAGCAATTATCTTTGCTTGATCAGTTCCAATGAAGTACACAAGTTATCCTCTTCTCTACATCTAGCAGACACAAGCTGGCAGCTTCCACAATCCTCTTTTACATCACATACATTCTACCCATGTCTTTTCAAAAGAAAAGATCTTACATATATATCCTATTATATAAAAATGATCAGGTCGGCTAATTAGGATTTCCTAATATACAAATAATTACATAACTCCTTGCTAAGATACACACGGTATCTAAAAAAAGCTTACAACAATTATAATTTAATAAATAAGGACCGACATCCATAATTCATGCTCTCCATCCATGATACATGCTTCAACTCTGAAGTTAGCTTCCAAATAGGTCTTCTCCAAAATACACATCACAATTGATGTCATCCATCTTTCCATACCTTGCTAAGACTAGAAAACATTCTTCAATACACCATTTGTCATCCTTTAAGCTTGCATACATTGAATCCTCATCGCATGTAAGCTATACCAAAAACTCAGAGACTTACTATGTCAACTTCCACTGCCACTGTCCAATAACTAGTCTTCACCAAATGTTCTGTAACTCAACCAATATGCAATATTACATCATTCGATATTAGATATAAGATCAAAACACCTTCTTCTACACACAGCTGACTTCACACAATCTGAAGCATCTATACAATATCCGTACACTGTAATAACCAGCTAGTTCTCCTCATAGAAACATATGTTGACATCAGTGATAAAACATGAATGACAACAATAGTAATTCTGACATCACTCAACATAGTGATTAAAAATATTAGTTATATCCAACAATCTTCCCAATGCATTAGCAATATCCAACAATCTCTCCCTTTGGCATTGATGGAAACATATGGGAAAATCCATCAACCCAAAAGTATTCTCTCAGTATCTTTACCCCATAGTCTCTTTCCTGTAGTATTTTCACATGGTCTCTTTCCCCCTTTGATAACAATGGCAAAGGGTACCATAAGTCATCAACTGTCTTCAACAACTATCTTCAATCAATCACTCCCCCTGAGGAGTAGATCCATACCTCAAGTCCATAATATGATAAGGCTTTGAAAAACCTCTGGACTGATGCATCCCTGCATCATTTAATTCTCACTAGGAGGGGCCTGCACCCCAAGCATACCTCTGAGATACTCTAAAGGCATCTTTTGGCAATGACTTTGTAAAGATGTCTGCTAGTTATTCCTTTGTGCTAATGTACTCCAACCTTATTTCCTTCTCTGCTACCTTGTCTCTCAAGAAGTGATACTTAATAAAAATATGCTTAGTTTTAGAGTGCATCATAAGATTCTTTGACATGTTTACTGTACTGGTGTTATCACAATGGATAACCAATGGTTCAAAAAAAGTTATTCCAATATCTTTCAACATTTATTTCATCCAAACAATTTGAGTACAATTAATAGCAACAATAACATACTCAGATTCAGTAGTAGATTGAGCTATACAATCTTTCTTTTTACTTAGCCATGAAACCAACTTTTTCCCTAGGAAAAATGCACCTCCACTAGTACTTTTCCTATCATCAATATTCTCTATCCAATCAGCATAAATATAAGCATGAATTTCAAAGTCATCATTTGTATCATACCATAAGCCATATTCCATTGTTCCTTTCAGATATCTAAATATACTTTTCACAGTAGCCAGGTGTGTCTCTTTAGGTTCTACCTAATATCTAGTCACAATTCCAACAACATTAGCAATATCCGGTCTGGTGTGAGCCAGATACTGTAATCCACCAACCATTGATCTATACTTGGTCCAAAAAAAAAACTTTGTCTCATCGTTATTTATCAGTTTATGTCCAGTCACCATGGGTGTACCAACTGGTTTACAGTCTTCCATTCTAAACTTTTTCAACATTTCTTTAAGATACTTAATTTGAGAAATAAAAATTCCTTTCTTGCTCTGATTTATTTGCAGTTCAAGAAAGAATTTCATTTCACCTATCATGGACATCTCAAATTCATTTTCTATCTCTTTAGAAAATTTCTTATACATTTCATCATTGCCTCCAAAGATAATATCATCAACAACAACTTCTACTATCATAATTCCATCTTCAGTAGTTCTCAAATATAAGTTATTGTCATCATTACCTTTTCTGAATCCAAGACAAAGTAGGTATTTGTCTAACCTTTCATACTAGGCCCTTGGTGCTTGCTTTAGTCCATACAGTTCCTTCTTCAACTTGCATACCATTTCTTCATCTTCAAATAGAGGAAATCCATCAGGTTGTTCTATATAAACTTCTTCTTCAAGATCCCCATTCAAAAATGCACATTTGACATCCATCTGATATACCTTGAAGTTCTTATGTACAACAAAAGTCAAAAATAATCTTACAACTTCTATTCCAGCAACAAGAGAAAATGTTTCTTCAAAATCTATGCCTTCTTGTTGTGAATAACCTTTACAGACACATCTTTCTTTGTTTCTTACAACAATTCCTTCTTCATTCATTTTTTTTATGAAAACCCACTTAGTTCCTATCACATTTTTGTCTTTAGGTCTAGGAACCAATTCCCAAGTGTTATTTTTCTTTATTTGATCTAACTCTTCCTTTGATCCAAGATTCATCTCTAAAAGCTTCATCAGTAGTCTTTGATTCAACTTGAGAAATCAAACAAATTTCTTCCCTTGTCTTTGATCTAGTCTTTACTCCTTTACTTGTACTACAAATAATTTTTTTTTAAGGATGATTTTGCTCGACATACCTCAGAGTCTTAGGAATCTTAGTAGCCTCATTAGTATCATCATCACAAGTCTCTTTTTCACATTCAGTCTCAACAATTTATTCTTCTACTGTAGTAGCAACCTCCTTGATCTCTGTATTCTGATTACAATAATACATTCTTTTTTGTATCTGAAACTTTTCATCTATCTTCACATTGTTACTTTCAACCATCTTCCTTAACCTCAAGTTAAAGAATTTTTAAGCCTTTCTTTTAGTAGAATAACCTAGGAAAATTCCTTCATCACTTCTAGAATCAAACTTCCCTATTTGATCATCTCTTTTGATATAGCCTTTAGTACCAAATATTTTGAAATATTTTACAGTAGGAGATTGATTAAACCATAATTCATAAGGAGGCTTACTTGTACCTTATCTGATTTTAATTTTGTTTAATGTGTACACTACTATCCTAATAGCTTCTCTCCAATGCACATGAGATATATTTCCTTCAAACAACATTGTCCTAGCAACATCCAGTATTGTTGTGTTCTTTTGCTTTGCTATCCCATTTTGCCATGGAGTCCTACGAGTAGATGTTTGCCTTTGTATTCCATGCTCTTCACAATATGAATTGAATAGATCTGAAGTAAATTATTCACCTCTGTCTGATCTCAGACATTTTATCTTTAAGCCTGATTCATTCTCTACTTTTTCTTTGAATATCTTGAATTTGTCAAATGCTTTTGATTTTTGTTTTAAGTGGCCCACATCATTCTAGAAAAGTCATCAACAAAAAGTATAAAGTACCTTTCACCATAGTATGATCTTTTCCTTGTAGGTCCACATAGGTCTATATGTACCAGATCCAACTTTCCTTTTGCTGTATATGATTTACTTTATAGCTACTTCTAGTCTATTTTCCCATACACATTCTCTACACATGGTGTTAGATGGTTTTACAATCTTTGGTAGGTCTCTCACTACATTAGTCATGCTTGCCTTCATAATATTATCAAAATGGACATGAAAAAATATTTTGTGCCATAACCAACTATCATCTATCTTCACAATAAAACAAGAAGCTTCAAATGTATTTAACTTAAATACATTACCTCTGGATTTAGTACCAGTTGCAATCAAGTTTCTTGTCTTACCTCTGATAAAACATTTCTTATGAATGAACTTTAACTGATATCCCTTATCCATCAGTTGTCCAACACTTAACAAGTTATGCTTAAGTCCATCGACAAGTAATACCTTGTTAGTATTAGTCTATCCATCCAAAGAAATAGATCCTACTCCTATGATAGGTTTAGGAACATTGTTTCTGAATCTTACAACACCCATTATACTTCATTAATTTAACAAACTTGTTTGTCTCCAGTCATATGATGTGAGCAACCACTATTTATAACCCATTCAGATTTCTTATCAACATGAGATACTAAAGCTTTTTCTTCATGTACTATTTTTTCATCTTTAATAGCAATAAATCCAATCTCCTCATAATCACAATCATCATCATCAAAAATACCTTTACTAGAATAATAACATTCCTTATCATTTGAATACATAGGTTTGAAAAACTTAGGTGTGTGCTTAGGAACTCTTGTAGGACATCTAGATGAAAAGTGACCTATCTTATTGCATGAAAAACATTTCAAATGTAGCTTTCCTTCAAATTTACCCTTACCTCTCTTTTCTCTTCTAGCGATCAGTGCAACACGTTCATCTAGATTTCTTTCTTCTTCTTGTATTTGTTCTCATTCATCAACATATTCACCAAGCTCTTCTTTTATGTTCTCACTACTAGTACTCGGAATTGCAGACATTATCTTCTTCTGTGTAGATGCTTTAAATGTTATTTCAACTTTAGGTACAAAATCTCCAAATTCTACAGCTTCAAAGGTAGTTAGCTTTGCAATCAATATTTCTCTGCTAAAGTTTGGAATCAAAGGTATGATTTATTTTATAGCCTGAATTTTGGTCTTGTAAATAGGTGTCAATGATCTAAGAATTGTCACAATGATTTCTTCCTCTTCATAAGTGCCTCCAAAATTTTTGATTCCAATCACAACCTCTGTAACTCTTTGTACATAAGCCCTAGAATTTTCATCATCCTTCATCAGTAGCTTCTCCATCCTTGTTTTCCAGTTTTTTAACTTCACTTGCTTGGTAAACTTGTCTCCTTCATACAATGCTTCTAATCTTGTCCAAATCTTGTGTGTTGAATCCAGATCTTTTACCTCAGTAAATTCTCCTTTTGAGAGTGCGCTGATCAGTGCTTCCCTTGCAACCATGTTATATGAAAATATATTCTTTTCATCATCAATAGCTTTTTCCAATTCACCCTTAGCCTTCATAGCCACTTGATTCTTTGTAATCATCTAGTAGTCAATGCCCAAACATAGCAAATGAGTTCGCATCATGTTCTTCTAACTGTCAAAGTTCTCAAGATCAAATTTTTGACTATCCTTCCTATAGAGCACCATCTCTACAATCACCTTAAGCTGTTAAGATTTCTCTCTAAGGACCAGTAGCTTTGATACCAATTGTTAGGAATAACAGTCCACCAATACAACTTAGAGAGGGGGGGGGGGGGGGGTGAATCAGTTGTATGATAGATTATTAAACTTTAAACTTTGAATAGCAACAATACCAAATCAAATGAACACAATGAATGCCAACAGAATAAAACAATGTTTTATTGTTGAGGAAACCCTATTAAAGATAAAACCCTAGTGGGAATTAACACCCACTAATGATGTAATGAGAGTATAGTATCCTTGTTAGAAGATCTATCCTTGTTAAGAGCTAATTAAAACATTACATTACACAGTCCTTGTTAGAGGATAGACCCTGTTAGGAGTCAAGAAAAAGGGTAGGCTCACTACCCAAAGAAGGTTATTTTCACCTTCAAAAATCAAAGTTCGCAACACAAGTGTATGCAAAAAATACACAATCTTTGAATTGTCTGATAGCAATTGTCTTTGCTTGATCAGTTCCAATGAAGTACACAAGTTATCCTCTTCTCTACATCCAGCAGACACAAGCTCATAGTTTCCACAATCCTCTTTTACATCACATACATTCTACCCATGTCTTTTCAAAATAAAAGAACTGACATATATATATCCTATTACATAAAAAATGATCAAGTCAGCTAATTAGGCTTTCCTAATAAACAAATAATTACATAACTCCTTGGTAAGATACACACAATATCTAAAACAAGTATACAACAATTACAATTTAATAAATAAGGACCGACATCCATAATTCATGCTCACCATCCATGATACACGCTACAACTTTGAAGTCGACTTCCAAATAGGTCTTCTCCAGAACACACGCCACAACTGACATCATCCTTCTTTCCATACCTTGCTAAGACCAGCGAGCATTCTTCAATACACTATCTGTCATCCCTTAAGCTCGCATACACTGAATCCTCATCGCCTATAAGATATACCAAAAACTCAGAGACTTACTATGTCAACTTCCACTGTCACTATCCAGTAACCAGCCTTCACCAAATGTTCTATAACTCAGACAATATGCAATATTACATCATGCAATCTTAGATATAAGTTCACAACACCTTCCTGTACACACAATTGACTTCACACATTCTAAAACATCCGTACAGTATTCGTACATTGTAAGAACCAGCCAGTTCTCCTCATAGAAACATATGTTGACATCAGTGACAAAACATGAATGACAACAATAGTAATTCCAACATCACTTAACATAGTGATTAAACATATTAAATGTATCCAACAATATCCCCAATGCATTAGCAATATCCAACAGTTACTTAGTAAGAAATCTAAGAAGGTTTCTTAATGATCTATTCACAACTTGCGTCTGACCATTAGTTTGTGGATGGTTGGCTATTGAGAAAGACAATTGGGTGCCATGTCTCTTCTACAACGTTCTCCAAAAATGTCCCACAAACTTGGAGTCTCTGCCAATCATAATTATGAGTGGTAACCCATCTCTTTGATATAATCTTTTATGAACTTCTTCAGGACATCCGGGTCCGTCAGTTCATATCCATCATAATTACATTTGAGATATGCTTCCTTTTGCAAGTTGGACCAATCCTGCTCCCATTCGGGGACCTGAAATAATAAAGTACGACCAATATTTTTAGCTATTATCAAAATAGGGAAATACAATCTTTTCCTTAAATACGTATGAGTGAACAAGAGAGCAGCTCTGACATAGTGAATCACTTCTCCGTCGAAGGTTTGCTGTGTTCGACGGCGACGTTCTTCTTTTCTCCTTTCACGTCTCTCTAAATTTTTTTCGTACATTCTTAAAGATCTTGAAGTTTTTTTCATTTTTGTCTTCTCTTTGACTTCCTTCTTAGGAAAAGGTTTGTGATGTGACTTTTGAGTAGTCATCCCCCCTGGCTTTTGCATTTAGACAACTTTCTTGAAGAATAGGTCTGCAACGTGAGATGCATCATTTGTGCATTTACAAGGCACAAAATGGACCATTTTACTAAATCTATCAACAAGTAAAAAAACACTATCAAATCCTCTAGGCATTTTTGGAAGATCCAACACAAAGTCCATGATAAAACTTTCCCAAAGTCCTACACCAGTAACTTCCATAGAAGTCTGGCTATCCAAGGAAACGTTACTTTTAGATGAAGAATCAATGTCTTCATACAATTGTCAAGTGATGGTCCAAGCAATGAAAGGGAACTCAACGTGGTCTATGTGATGTAGAGTATCCTCTAAAATATTAATGCAATCCGCAGACCATGTCATTACTATTCAACAATGCAATTTCATAGTCGCTTGGCTCATTAATGTGTACAAGGAGACATGGAAATAGATCTTACTCAATGTAATGATTCTCTATCCCTTCTTTTGAAGACAAATAATTCTCTGAGGTTAGCTTGACAATGGAAGGATGAAAATTATTACTAGACATGAGTAACCCCTCCATAAATGGAAATTTATCTCAGTTCGTGCTTACAAAAAACACATTATGAAACAACCCCAAGCTAATGATAAAAAAATCATTCTGTCTAAAAATTCTGGTATGCAATACTTGCAAAGAAAATTGATCTCCTTCTTCCTAGAAACCATGAGATCTAATACCATGTAGAATTTTGCATCTAATCCTACAAAGTGAATTAGATCTAACTAAAAGAAGAAACAAAACTTGCAGAAACTGTCAAGAATAAAATTCTATTAATCGTCATGTCAAATGTGTAAATTACAATGAATATATATAGAAAGAAATAGAAATTATGCAATAAATGCATGTAATTTCCGAAGAGGTGGAGAAAACAAAGTGAACTTCTCTTTAATTAGCCTTACATAAAGAATGCATGCAACATAAACCTACAAAAATACAAGAAAATTTACTGCTTCTTCATCCCCAATTTAAGGATCAAATTGATGCATGTTAACAGTGAGTGAATTTGAAAGATCTACATGTTAACGACGATTGGAGTGGAAAATTAACACTAACACGCAAAATCCGCAAAACTCTCTTCTTTAAAAAAAAACTTTCCCGTGCAAATCGTTGAAGTTAATGAGGCATGAACAATCCAGACTTCAAATACAAAATGAGGAGTTAATAGTAATTTCTTCTGATAGAGAAAAATAGTTATATCCTTTACACTTTGAATGTAGAATAGTTGTTAGCTTTAACCAACAGAGTGTTTCTCATGCTCAATGGCATAAAGCTTCTTTTGATTGATAAGTTTCAACAAAGTAGATCTGAAATAGATCAAATTTATGGCCATAGATCCTAAATAACAATATCAACATCTATGAGGTACTAAATCCTAATTTACACTCACAACTAACAATGCCACATCGTTTGCCCTTTGGGTATAAAGATGGTCTTAGTTTTCTAAAGTTTATGTCAAATAATCATATCATTGAACTTTTAAATGTAAACAAACCAGCCAAAAACACAAAACAAATCAGAAACAAAGTATTTCTCACACAAATTTCATAGCTTTGTTCAATTTACATCCATCCATCAAGCAACCATTAAATATAAGAGCTTCACGGTCACAGATCCAAAACTACTAAATCATCCTCCAAACAAGCCATTGCATCCCCCCTCTCTCTCTCTCTATATATATAAGATGCAAAATAAATTCAGTTCTAAGCAGAAAAAAACATAAAAACAGTGAGGTTTCAGAAAAAAACAGCCCGTTACTGATCAACATTCCCCAATCTGGACTTACAACACAAAGAAAAGACTTCTCGTCAGCCGCAATCACAATGCTTCCATCTATTTCACTAAATTAATCTATTTTTAACTAAAAGATAAACAAACGCACCTTAAATACAACCAAGCTGAGGATCTAGGACCTCAGCTTAGACACTCCCATGACAATGCCTTCTTCCAGCATCACAGACTTAGAACAACCTGCCTGGACTTTTCCCTAGTGCAGAACAACATATGAATTCAACACACCTCAGAACATAACTCCAAATCACCAATCCCCTGCAAGAAATGACTCGACTTTCACTCCCGCACTATTGAAATCTGCACTTATGGTCTCAAGCAACCAAAACTTCTTTTGAGCGGCCATCAAAATCAACTATCACGCAACCAAAAGTCTCAACAGACCCCTCTTCTGCATTGCCTTACAACTGGACAATCACAAATACGTGCTGAGATAAATGATGGTGAAAACAATCTAAGACATTAGGCAGATATACATATCGATTCCCATTTTTAATCATTCATGTCAACTCATCAAACACTTAAAATTCAACTTCAGTAATCCTGACACTTAAATTACCTAGGTAATCCACCTTTTAGATGGAATCCATGAACCTACATGCAATGAAGAGGTAGAATATTTATATCAACTTTTCTTATGATAAAATACATTAGTGTAATACAAAGTGCCTATTATTGAAAATATAAGAGAATAATAATTTGACATTACTACCATGGGAATTGAGGAGAGTCCACACAGTGAGACGGGAATTGAGGAGAGTCCACACAGTGTCTCATTTTTCATCAAATTAAAATGATAACTAAGTGACCATGCAATAGTAAATAAAAGTTCAAGTTTTGTTTTTATCAAAACAATAATATTGCATGAATGATAGCAAGAACACATTGAATAACCAAATGTGATGACTATTATTGAAGAGGTGAGTTTAACAATCAACAATCCTAAAAAATAAAGATGTAATGCCAAAGCAAAAGAAATCATTGTTATAAATTAGAACAAAGAATCAATTATTAGTGTGATGGATAGTAGCTAGGGACACTATATTGAAGATCAATGCTCATTAACAATCAAAGTACAAGGGTTACAATGCAATCACAAAGAGCGGTCATTTCTATTAGAAAGATACATGTTGATCAAAGGTAGCCCAAAGTTGTTATGGAGATGATATATGAATGCTCTCATAAGGAACAATAACAAATTAAAGGAAAAATCTAACAACTTTAATGCCACATCAACAACTATGTTGAGTAGCAAGTGGAAATTATCTATTGAGAGAAACAACATCAAAGGACCCAATACAATACAAGTTATCATGTTTTTGTGCACAAGATTTTTCCATCCATAGAAGCATTAGAAACAATAATGTAGTTCTAATAAACAATGAAACACTTAGTGATATCCAATGACAAAATGTTGTTCATTAAGAGTCAAAACTACAAAAGTAATGCAAAATAACAATCATAATACCAGATAATAGCATGAAAAGACATAACATCTATGCTATCAAAGACAATCCTGACGTATCATACACATAATGTCAGAGTATGTAAAATGCACTATTTTACTGTTACATGGGGGTGATAATGATCCATCAATATGGACAATGACATCTATAAAACACAATCAAAACTATCATGATAGTGAGTTGCAATAGTCATCCATGGATGTGTAAAGGATATTATATACCTATTTTATAATAATGAGCAACAATATCACAAGGAACTCATCAAGAATGTATAGAGGTAAGAAAAAGGATGATCAAGGTATAAAGTAGCAGTATAGAAAAGATAATGCTGTCAAACGATGATCAACAACAAAATTAAAAAGAAATCACTCTAATGTATCAAGACAATGACAATGACATGGAAATACGATCCTTAATGATGTCAAACTGTCACCCAAGTACATTAAAATCAAGGATCAAGGGATTACTGTTATTTATAGAGGGTTTTACTATCATAATACTATACATGGAATGATAGTGTTGCACTTACATGACGTGAAGCATGTCATTTATTGTTAAAGAAACTACCAAGCTTAGAGTAAAATCAACCAATGGTTTCTATAAAGATAGTGTGATATAATGAAAATTCAGTGAGGTTAAGGAGAAAAGAAGGAAACTGTAAGTCACTGTTGGAACACATAATTATAGAGCAGCTATCCTTAGAGATAATTCATGGAGGTTTAGGAAATTCATTTCAAAATTACTAAAATAATTGTTGCAATTCACAAAGGAATAGTATAATATAGGAATAGTATAATATTTAAAACACTGATGATGATGTATAAAAGATAATGGAGACAATCTAATATTGATAAGGAAATTAAAGTATTATCAAAACCAAAGAAAGAGCCTAGGAAAGTAGATCAAAGAAGAGAGATAGTGACAAAGTATGTCATGTTAACAATAGTGTTCATGGATTCTAAAATAGTTTGATGGAAAGGATGTTTCATTTGATGAAATATTGAAAAGGAAGTACTATGCTTGATACCATTACAGTGCCATTTTCAAAGGCAAAGGATATGGACAGTACCATGCACAAATAAACAAATGTTGTTATCAAAGGAACAAGGATTTAGGAAAGTGCCAAATACAAATGTGAATTTCAAGAGGTTGTTGTGTTGTAGATCAAGAAAGCATGCGACTTTTGTTGAAGATCATTAAAAGTGTTGACACAATAATAGCAAAAACTATCATGAATGACAATGCCATTAAGAGTAAAGTCAAAAGAAATAGTGATTATGATGCTTAAAGATAGTGCTAGTTGTGCATGTGAATTTTGTACCTAGCTGTGGACACAAAACTTCAGTAAAACATTAGAGGTTAAAGCAAATCAAGAAATCTGCAAATGAAAACAATATAGCTAACTAGGCGATTTACTGCCTTCTAGTAGGTATGAGTTTGATATTCTCAGATTATGACTGAGACTAGTGACAATGTAATACCTAAACAAAGGATTTGAAATGATGAAAGCAATGAAATTATGGATGCAGATTAATCTATATTTTTGGATTTTCTATGCAATATGATGAAAAACTGATATGAAATTGATCTAAAATGGATTGAAATGAATTGCAAATCTAATCTAACAATGCTATGAAATGCTATGAATGAATTGAAAACAATGAATTGAAATTACAAAAATCTCACAATCGCCTATTCGCAAGAGCTTGATTCTCCAAGTATTTGAAAGCTTAGTTGAAGGATCGTTTGTGAAGGGCTGATTCTTGTTTATATAGAAATCCAAGATTTTTGAGAGCTCATGCAAAGCAAAAAATCTCTCCCTGATTAATTCAGATTGATTGTTGAGTTATCGGGAAATCAGAATTAGTTAACTTGCAAAATCATGCAAAATCAGCTTTTTAACTCAAATCAGAGTTTAGATCACCTTTTTAACTCGAAATAGATGTTGAGTTCAAAAAGATAACAAATTGAATTGATTTATTGATTTAGAGTTTAAGTGCTTTTCTAAATGTGCATGGATAATTATGAATTAATTTAATAATTCAGATGAATTATTCTCAACTTAACTGATTTTTGAATTAAAATAACTAATTTATGGGTTAATCAATTATTTAATCAAACTTTATTCCAAAACTATATCATTAAATTTGACAATTGGATTTAATTAATTAAATAAGAATTTAATCAATTATTTGTAGGATTTTTGATTTATTATCAAAATTAAATAATATTAATTAGGAATAAATAGGATTAAATCTAATTAAATGATTAAGTGACATAATTAAGTCTAATTAATTAAATATTATTTATATTCAATTAATCAAATTTAGGATAAATAAAATAATATCATTTATCACCAAATAATATTTAATTAGAGATAATTAGGATAAATTAGGAATATTTAGGAAATATTCCCCAATGTAGAATTTAGATAGAATTGATTAGAGTTCTGATGATTTGATGCACATATGTGCCTTAGGTTAGGACTTTCATGTCGATTTTGATTGATCTGTCGATGTAGGAGATTAATGGTCCTATAGCCCATTTTTGGGGTATTACATTTTGCCCCTCTTTGAATTACTATGCGAAGTGCAGTGGTTCAAAGATTAATCTATTTTTGATGACGATGCAGACTTAGTTATGTGGTGGAGAAATTGATCCTGAAAGATTAACGGATTCTAAGACAGAAACCAATTGATTGATTTGAAGATTTGGTGATTCAGGTCCTGATTGACCAAAGAATCAAGATGATGTTAACTATAGCAACAATGAACCAATGATTACGAAGAAGTGTCAAAATGCCTGATTCTAAACCTTATGATTACGAAGAAGTGACTATCCTGATTCCAGATCTGATTGTCCAAAGGAATCTAAATGATGTCAAATATGAACCCTTCAGTTATGAAGGATCAAGGAAATAAAATTAATGAACTGATGGTTACAAAGAGTTGATACAGTTTACAAGTTTGTGAGAGAACATCAGATTGATATGGATCTTGATGAATTTGATATGCCCCAAGTGACGAGGACTTTTGATGAATCAACAACTAGACGTGGTTGTTGTCTTGATTACTGAAGAAAATTTGATTGAAAAAATTAGTTAATGATGTGCAATACCATGCCCCCTTCAGGATGAAAATCAAAATTAGACAAGAAAGTCAGCGTTGAGAGATTGTTGAAGCATGTTAATTGAGTATAGAAGTGATTGTGCATGTCCAGGGATGCGTTTTGCATTGTTTGGAGGTCTTGAAGGCCAAGTTTGACTAGTTTGACCATGGTTGACCAGGTTGAAATTTTGATAGTTTGATGTTAGGTAATCAATTAAGTTGAATTTTGGATTTCAATAATGAAAGTAGGTCATTTATGCAAGTAGTCAGCCATCCTGGGTCTGAAAATTTTAAATCATGATGTTGACAAAGTAAATGATCTCAGATTTTGATTTTGATCCCAAAAATGGGTTCAGAACATTGAAATTAGCTAGGGGTGTGATTTTCATGCAAAACGGAGCACTTTGAAAAATTAGGTCAAAACCTATATAAGGCCCAAAAAGGTCATTTTCAAATCATTTGAACCATTTGTCTTTTGTGAATTTGTGGATCCCTCTGAGTGAAGATGCAAGTTCCCACATCCTCTCATCATTTCGAGCACAACCGACGCTACCAGCGACCTCGCCAGTATGGCAACCCGGTAAGTGGACCTTTGTGTCTGTCCTGCATTCAAATTTGTCCATGTTTTATGCATTTTTTTGAATTTTTTTACACGTTTGTCAAGTTGTTCAATTTTTGCCTCACAAATACTTGTACGATAGTCTACCAGGGCTCGTACAAGTTTTCAAGTCCAAATTCAAAGTCATATGGGTTACTTGTGTAACTTGTATGAAGAGGACCCAAATGTCATACAACATTTCATCGGGTCCCTCATGTATTGTACAGGAAATATCAAAAACTCGTATAACCTTCAAATGTCGTATGAGACCCTGCCGTAACTCGTACGAGTTTTGTTGCTAGTTTGAAAACTTGTATGAAAAACAATGACCAAATTTCATGTCCTTAGGTCAAAATTTTGACTTTTTTAATTTCATAGTCTGATAGCTTAGTCATTAATGCACCTTCTAAAGTTGTCAATTTCTCATTTTTTGTGTGTCAAGCCTGATTTTTGACCAAGTTACTAATAGGTTACCCTATTTTGTGTTGTGTAGGTCATCTTTCCTAACGTTCATGCGTAGATCTCACATCCGGCTACTCAGAGATTGTGTATAGTGCTTCTTGATCCACTCAGAGTACACTTAGTTGCCTGTGGCTTTGAGTATTTGATTCCATTACTTGACATTCAAGTAAACCATAGGCTTATCACTACACTTGTTGAGTATTTTCATTCTAAGATGCAAACCTTTCATCTCCTAATAGGGGATCTCACTATTATTCTAGAGGATGTGTATAGGATACTACAGATTCCATTTCATGGCCCTCACCTGGACTACATTAGTTCGGGTAACATAAGTATAGTTTCATTCAAATCATTGTTTGATGCTAATGAGAAGGTCACTCAACAAATTCATGGGAGACCTTAGTGCAGTGGTATGGACAGACGCACTGATTGGAGTGCATTATAGTTGGGATGATCGGAGGGATCATCATGTCAAATCAATAACAATGTGGTCTTCTAATGGGTTGGGTCCCTATGGTAGAGCGATTGATGGCCGATCCCATTGAGCTTGGTTGGGGTCAGTGTCTTCTTGCACACATATTTTCTGAGATGCATGAGATCATCTACCATGAGGCAAAATCATTTGCATCATGAGTTCTTGTACTATAGATCTGGGCCTGGGAGCACATCTCCATCTATAGGCCGATAGGCAGAGATGAGCGTAAGCCATAGGAGCCTATGATATATAGATATTCAGGCTACATCACACATGTTAGGATGGGCCGTACTAAGTATTGGAGGTGCATGCTTGATGATATGACTATTGTTACTTGGTGGTCATATTTGCAGGTAGAGGCATGGCCTGCCTCTCATGTTTAGTTCAGATACTTATTTTAGAGTCAGATTTTGATTGGTTGATCTTCTACTATTTTGGAGCATTTCCTGATTACTAGAGTATGGAGACAGTACAACATCATTTAGGATTTCCCTCAGGATTTCACTTCATATGCTCGGATGGTACGAGAGCTTGGACTCGGATGGTCACCTCGACTGTCTTATGCAAAGTGCAGTATGGAGTACAGGGGATATATCAGCCGTGATTGGGACTATAGGGTATAAATCTTAGATGCTAGAGTGATAGATGCATTCATGGCATGGTTAGAAGAGCATCCTATCAGGAGATTCTCAGACCCCACAGAGCACATTCCTATGATGGAGGATGTAGAGGATGTCATAGGTGTCCCTATGGATAGAGGCCAGAGATAGAGAGAGGTACATATCCTGGTGGTACAACCTATTCCTCCTCGGCCATGAGTTTTTTTGATGACACCAACCAGACCATCTGGGCAGATGAGGCCACCTTGAGGACAGACTACATTGGTAGCTAGGCCAACAGTGTTGCAACAGTGATACACTAGAGGTGAGGGTGAGACCCTAGGTGGAGTTGGTAGTGTGGATGATGTACTAGGTGCCCATTAGGATGTTGGGGGTGCTGATGCTAGGCATAATGTAGATGCTGATTTTGATTTAGGTGTAGAGGTTCGACGCCATAGGGCCCGCATTGAGGCTAGCACAGATCAACCTATGGAGGAGGCAAAGACAACAACAACGGAGGCTAATCTTGGTGTGAGAGCAATGGCACCAGATGTGGTTAGGTGAATGAGGTAGCAGTTACGAGATCTGAGGTTACACAGTGCCACAGTGGAGGCTGCACTTAGATTTTTTGAGAGATAGGTACGAGAGTGGGAGGCTAATGTGAGACGACTACAGGCTGAGGTGATCCATTAGACGAGTCAGGCCTCATATTATGTTTTTGCTTATTATTTGAGGGTACCTATTGATCAGAGAGTGCCATCATATTTTGAGTACATGCTTGCTTCTGAGGGAGCTAGGGCACCATGTACCAACCCACCACCAGACGCACTTGTCAAAGGAGGAGCACCAAATGTTGAGGACCAAGCAAACAGTTGATCTTTCATAGTGTTCTCATTTTTTTGTCATTTTTGTTCATACATTGATCATATATGATAGCTTAGTCAAGCTCATTCTTTTGTATACAGTGCCATTAGTGCACCCCATTGTACTCTTTCGATATTCCAAAATATATATATATATATATATATATATATATATATATATATATATATATATATATATATATATATATATATATATATATATATATATATATATATATATATATATATATATATATATATATATATATATATATATATATATATATATATATGAGATTGATTTTTTGGTTGTGACTTCACATGCACTTGTCATTTTTGTTTATGATTATTATACCATGTGATGCAAATGTATGAAATGATTTGATTAGTGTAGAATGTATGGATTATGCAATGCAATGTTTACTTTCAAATGTGTGGATAATGCAATGCAATGATGAATGATAGATATAAAATGTAGATGTTATGCTTATGCTTCATAGATGCACATGTATGTATGCAAATGGATTTATGGAATGCTTATGATATGTAATGTAAATTCAGCGATACACATGATATCTTTTGCAGGTACATAAAGAAGACAAGTGCTCAGTCATTGTCAAAAATGGATGTTTAACCCAGGATGGTGATTGCTTACTGATCTGTTAAGGAGACCTTCATGCGATACTTAGTCCTTGTGTCATGTTTAGCATAGGTTTTGGAGAATCATTAAGCATCAAGTGGAATTTGAAATCATGAGATAAATACAATTATGCAAAGTGCAAAATGAAATAAAAAATGAAATGCAGACCTAGGATCTAGGACTTAGTCACTGATCATGTGTTGGTCTTTTTCATTACTGAATATTTTATTTAGGTAACATCGAATAAATCGATACAATTTTCACTAGTTAGGCAACCATGAACATATGAATATGGATTTTTGTTTTGTTATGTCAGATTTAGATATAAGCATCAAGGCACAAAAGCCAAGATGACCTGAATATCATGTCCATTTTGATATAGAAATTTGTATAAGCATCAGAACATAAACATTGTGATGATTAGAATATGCCTTGTGGACAAACACACCAAGAAAAGGAGAGATCATTCTCATTCTTATGTGAATTTCCCTGCAGTGACCCTTTATTGTTCACATCCTTGGGTATCAGCATGTTTCACAATAGAGAATTATAAATCACTCAAATTGATAAAGTTAGATCAAACTTCCTTGAAGCATCTGGGTATCGATGGTCGAGGTACACGTGGCCATCCAATACATGATGGAGGCACTTATAGTGGACACCAATTCAATCCAAAATTTCCAAAGTTATTAGATTTTCACTCAAAGCATAAAAAAAAGAAAAGATTATGCCCCTAGTCATCACTCTCTAAATCCTATGAAGGACATCATTGAGGAGCTCAAGGGGACAAAATATGCAAAAATAGCGATGTGAATCAGTTAGCATACAAAAATATTTAAGCATGTCACAGAGATTGTTTTCAGTTTGTTGTTGTTGTTTGTGTTGTTGTAAGGTGCAAAATCCTTTCCTGGTGAGGAGACAGACAGACAGACTCAGACATAGCTTTGGAAGGACCTTGACTGGAAATGACTCGTGTTAAGATACTTAGGGCTTTAGGATAAGACATTGATTTCCCCCAAGTTGAAGCTTTGATAGGATACCGATAATTTTCTAGATGATGCTCATACTGACTTTATTGAAAATAGGATGCGAAAGAAAACCAGGAGATATATACAAACTAAAGTAGACTGAAAGCTGGGAAAGACCAAGATTGTGCTGATAGATGGAGCATTTTGACACAAGTGGCACCTGTTTGCCAAGTTTTCACCATCTTGGTAGAGATTCTATTTTTTCTACCAAGGCACCTGTTTACCAGGTTTTCACCAAGGCACTTTTTCTGTTTTTCCCTTTTTTCTTGTATTTTTCATCTTTTCAATTTTTTTTTGTATTTTTCCATTTTTAAATTTTTTTTGTATTTTTCCATTTTTTTGATTTTTTTGTGATACATCAAGGTGCCTATTGCTAGCTTTTCACCAAGATGATCATTTTTTCAGGAATTTTTATGATTTTTATGATTTTTTTAGGACATTTTTGAAGACTAAATGCCTCAGGCATAGAATTTCTTCAGATGGAGAACATTGATTGGTTCTCAGAGTTGTTCTCCTTCAGTCATTGAGAGTTGATAGGCTCTAGAGCCAAAAATAGTAGTGATAACAAAGGGACCCAACTAGTTGGGTTGAAACTTCCCCTTGCGCTCTCAATGTGATTGATTTTTGGGATTTTCTCTCAAGACTAGATCACCAACCTGGAATTCTCAGTGTCTGACTTTCTTGTTGTAGCCTCTAGACATTCTCTTTTGATATACTCTGAGATGATCATATGAAACTTATTTGCGCTCATCTAGTAGTTCAAGTTCTTGCAACCTAGACACTCTGTAATCATCATCGGTTACTAAACCATGCATTCTGATTCTCAGTGATGGGATTTCAACCTCAATAGGTAGTACCGCTTTAGACCCATAAACTAAAGCAAATGGTGTGTCCCTTGTGGGAGTTCTGATACTTATTTTGTATGCCAAAAGAGTTGTATTAATCATGAGATGCTAGTCTCTTCCTATCTTGTTGACTGTGCGATGTAGGATCTTCAATAGATTTTTGTTTGATGCTTCTGTTTGCCCATTCCCTTGAGGATAGTATATGAATGACCAATGTTGTGTAATCTTGAATTTAGAGCACAAGGAATCTAAGTCCTTATTCTTTAATTGGCCACCATTATTTGTGACTATCGAATGTGGAATTCCATACTGACAAATGATATAGTTGAGAATGAATATTGTGATTTGTTTGCCGGTTGCTTGAGTCAGAGGAACTGCTTCTACCCATTTTGTAAAATAGTCTGTAGCTATGATGATATGAGTATGTCCATTGGAAGAATGTGGATGTATAGCCCCTATAAGATCAAACACCCATTGTTGGAAAGGCCATTGTGTAGTAAAGGGAATAAGATCTCTCCCTGGCACATGAATTAAGTTACCATGTACTTGGCTTTTTTTTATAGTTCTTAGCATATTTGATAGCCTCTTTTTCCATTTCAGGCCAATAGTACCCAACCCTAATAAGTTTTCAAGCTAGTGTTAAACCATTGGAATGTGATCCACATATACCTTCGTGGACTTCCTCTAATGCTTGTTGAGACTCCTCACATTCTAAACATTGAAGGAGTGTACCATCTAGACTACGTTTGTACAAGTCATTACCTATGATGACATACCATGATGCATTTAGGATAAGGTATCATTTCTCATGGTGGTTGAAGGTATCAAGGATGATTTGGTCTTGAAGGTAGGATAAAAGGTGTTTGTATCTGGAAGGATCATGATCAACAATAGTGCCGATCATGTGGGTTTCAGGGGAATCATATGAAGGAAATGACATTGCTTCCACCAGGAATTCATAATGTAGCTCATGTTTAGGCTACTGTAGTAGAGATGATAGTGTTTCCATAACATCAGCAGCCTTGTTCTCCATTCTAGGAATTTTCTCAAAAGTGACTGAGATGAAATACTTCTTAAGGTCATTGACCATGCATTTGTATGAAACTAGTTTCTCATCTTTTGTCTGATATACATCATTGACTTGGTGTATGACTAGCTGTGAGTCTCCATGAATGTGCAACTCTGTCACTCGCCACTCAATTGCTATCTTCATGCCATTAAGTAGAGCTTCATATTAAACAATATTGTTTGTACAAGGAAATTTTATTTTGAATGCTTTAGGTATTGAGTAACCTTGTTGTGTTATGAACAATATGCCTGCTCTAGATCCATTCTATGTGTAAGATCCATCAAAGAAAAGATGCCAAGTCCTAGAAGATATGTGCATGATGGATGAGTCAGGAAATTCCATCTGTAATGGTGTATAATCAAACATTGGTGCTTTAGCCAGCTGATCGGCAATGACTTGTCCTTTGATAGCTTTCCTTTCAAGATATTCTATGTCAAACACACTCAATAGCATCACCCATTTAGCTAGCCTACCTATGAGGGCAGCTTTTCTCAATAAGTATTTCAATGGATCTATCTTAGCTATCAATTGTGTTGTATGAGCCAACATATAATGTCTCAATTTCTGTGATGCAAAGATCACAGCTAGACAAGCTTTCTCAATCATTGAATAGTTCTTCTCATAAGCTACCTGTGTTCTACTGATGTATTAGATAGCTCACTCCTTGTTTTCATCATGTTGCGCTAGTAATGCCCCCAGTGATGTATCTATTATGGAGACATATACAAAATCAATGGCTTCCCTTGTATAGGAGGCATCAAAATAGGAGGATTTGATAGATATTTCTTGATGTGGTTGAAATTATTCTCACACTCCTCGTTCCATGCAAAAGTCACACCTTTATGTAATGTCTTTGTGAAAGGTTGTGATATATCTGCTAGCTAAGATATGAAATGTTTGATTGATTGCACCCTTCCTTGTAAGGTTCTCATTTGACTGATATTTTTAGGGGGTTGCATCTCCATGATAGCCTTGACTTTAGAAGGATCTACTTCAATGCCTTTCTTTGAAACAATATAGCCCAAGAGCTTTCCAAAAGTGACACCAAAAGAACACTTTTTAGGGTTCAGTCTGAGACTAAACTTCTTCATTTTGTCCAGTATTTTGCTCAAGTCATTTAGATGTTTAGATCTTATCATTGATTTAGCTAATGTGTCATCAACATAGTCTTCCATAGTTTGATGCATCATATCATGGAAGATAGATGTCATAGCTCATTGATATGTAGCACCAACATTCTTAAGACCAAATGGCATGATGTTCTAGCAAAAAGTACCCCATGCACAAGTAAAAGCTATTTTCTCTTGATCTTCTAGAGCAATATTGATTTGGTTGTATCCAAAGAAACCAATCTTGATTTGGTTGCATCTGGTTTTGAAACTAGAACTATGTTTGAGATCCACTCTGCATAATCTACGACTCAAATAAATTTGGCTTATAGTAACTTTTCTAGCTTAGCTTTGACTAGGAGTGCAATATGTGGATGCATCTTTCACAACTTTTGTTTAACAGGTTTGACTCCTAGAGCTATAGAAAGATGATGGATGATGAGATTAGGATCTAACCCTGACATATCTGAATATTTCCATGCAAAGTTGATTTTATTCTCTTTTAAGAATTTGGTAAATGCTTGCTTTTCTTCATCTGATAGAGATTGAGCTACATGAATCAGTTGTGGTTCCTCTGTTGTACACAAGTTGATAGATTGAGTTGGTTCTATTAGTACTAGAGATATGTCCTATAAATGAATCAGAAGGACATCAAATATCTCATCCTTAGGTGCCTCAGGGATGTTTTCACCTTTAGATACGTTATTTATTTTTACTATTTTAGGTTCTAAGACTGCCACATAGTGGTTTTCACCCTCATAACTCTTTTTATTTTTGTTTTTGTTTTTTTGACTGAGATATTTGATATCTGACTCTATCATGCTAAGGCTAAGTTCACCAATGGAAGTTGTCATAGGTTCTACTGCATTGAGGTAGCAGGCAAGAGCATAGTCAGTTTGAAAGGTGTGGATATCTCAATTTGGATTGGTAGATGTTTAGTCAATAAGCTCTGGATGTTGGATAGTCAACGTAGGGGAGCATTGGGAAATGGTGTTCACACATATGGTGTTGTCATCATTGGTCCTAGCCCAACTCTCAAATTCAAAGGTGATATTACTACTCAAAATGTTCAGTTTGTGAATCATTTCAATGTCATTATTGGATTCCACTTCAGCAGTAGGTGGATCAGACTTGTGAAGTTTGTCATTTCACTCTAGACTCACGTCGGATTTAGGTGAATATTGGTGAATGACATCAATGAATTTTTTAGTGATAAGCTCATCTTCTTCTGGAATAACTCCCCATTCATAGTCATTTGATTCTTCATTTGGATCTCTGGGAAAATCAAGAATATGTGTGAAGTTAGGATGAATCCCCCAAGTAGGATTACCTTTAGATTCTGAGCGGAATTCATATTCGTGGGAGTTTGTCTCAAAATCACTGTTGTATCCCAAATGTTTAGCTATTGTGAGAGGTTTACCTTCTTCTTGTTCAGTAGTAGGTTCTTGTGTACCTACCACATTGATATTATCCTTAGATTTCACTTCATCCTTAAGAAGATCTAGTATGTTTTGAGGTAAATGTGCATAAGAAATAAGATCAGTGGTGTCTGAATCATCACTGCTTGATTGTTGTATTTCTTCCTTTAGGTGAGTTTCTATTGTTCTAGGATGTGGGCCGAGTTACCACTAAGGTGGAAGGGCTTCTTGCAATATCCAATTCCTGTAGTTTCCTTATTTTTTCTCCCACAATGTTCAATAGGTTGTATGATTCCTTTGCCTCTTGTTCCTAGAGGTTCTTTTCCTATATATCCCAGTTTAGACATGAGTTTTTGACCTGGTCCATATGACTTTGAAGGAATCTTATTTGATTTGTAGTCACATTTTTGAATTGATTGAGAGTCATATTTGTATAGCCATGCAAGCATAGCTTCTTCCTCATCAAACTCTTGCTTGGACACTTTATCTGTGACAAAAATTCCATTATAGATAGCTTGAGGTTCTTTAGATGCTTGTTTTGTCTATTTTAAAGGCTTCCCATAAGATTTAGATGAGACTGGGAGAGATGTTAGAGATAGGACTAGTTCCATAGTATATTCTCCCATGCCTGTGTCCTTTATTTTGACCTCTTTGGCAATGTCTTCCATCTTGGATGTAGATGATGTGTCTTTTTGCTTAGTGGAAGATTCCCTATTATGTGGAACAAGTTTGTCAGCACTTTCTTTCAAAGCATTACAAGATGTAGATATGTCAACTAGAATTGTTACCTCTATTCCATCATAAGGAAATTTCATGCATTGATGGTATGTTGATAGAATAGCTTGCATTTCATGTATCCAAGGTCTCCCTAGAAGAATGTTGTAGGCCAATGGAAGATCCAGAACTTGATAGGTGATGTCTCTGATAACTGGTCCTATTTTGATAGATAGTACAATTGTTCCCTTGGAGGATCTTTCTTGTTCATCATATTCTTTTATGGTTATCTTCTTTTTAGGATCAATAGCATGTTTTGATAATCCCAGTTGTGTGACCAATTTGTAGGAACAAATGTTTAGACCAGCGCCTCCATCTATCAACACATGTTTGACACGATGGTTTTGGATTAAGATTTCAATGTTCAAGGGTTGGTTATGTAGATGACTCAGTGAATTGTCATCTTCCTCTGAAAAGGAGATATACTGGGGTGATGTCAGATGACCAACCATAGTCTGAAATCTATCTAGATCAAGATTTTCAGGAACATTGGAACCGAGCAGAGCTTTATCTAGAATAGCCCTATGAGCAGGAGATATCCAAAGCAACTCAAACATGGATATTTTTGCATTGGTATGCTGTTGTTGTTGGACAATACTATATGATGTTGCACTGGAATCTTTAGGGTTTGATGATTTTGAGGCAGCCCTCTTTTTAGAAGAAGATGAAAGATTGAAAGGTACCTTAAGGGCATTTGGTGAACCCAATTTTTGTCCTTGTAGATGTACCTGAGCTTGTGATCAAGTTACTGCATTTGCTAATTGATTATCTCTATCTCTTCATACAATGGTGATGGCATTGCAATGTTCAGATAGGCATGGTTCAACCATGTTTATGACATCATTGTTTCCAGAGTAGGCATAATTGACTTTAGCACCCATGTTAGTTTAAAAGATGAATCTCCTTGATTATGCTTCAGAAATGGTTCCATGAATACTGGTATGATCATTATTGGTTTTATGGTTGTCAATTATAATTTCTCCATCATCAATTTTGTCTTGTATGATATGCTTTAAGCGCATGCAGTTATTGGTTTTATGACCCTTGTTTCAATGGAAGTCACATAAATTGGTCTCTTTCCACCATTTAGGTTTAACTTCAGGATCATATGGTTTTATCTCAGGCAATGTGATGATTTTGTTTACCAATAGTGTTTTCATGGTAGATTCTAAGGACTCACCAAAAGGAGTGAACTTGTGCTTTGGTTTTGTAACCCATTGTTTATAGTCATTAGAGTTTTTAGAAGATTCAGATGCCTTTAGTTCAAAAGATTTTATGGCTTGGGTGCCAATGGTGAGATTGAATGTTGGTGCCTTTGGTGGAGCACTGATGTGATCGACAACACCATATGTTACAACATTTTTGTTCTTGTTCCAGAATTTGACTTTATCTTTGTTTTTGGAACTAGAACCTAATTCATACTTGCTATCTTTATTAAGCGATATATCTCCGTTATGAGAAAGAACATTTTCAATATTTATGGCATTTCTACCATTTTCTCAAAAGAAGTATGATTCTACATTTGTAGGTGATAATTGATTTTTGGAATTAGGTTATTGATAAAGATCTCTAATTTCTCAGTTTCTGGGATTTGTCTAGCATAGAGTGAAAATTTATTCCTCCAACATTTGAGGAAGGTTAGGAAGGGTTCTCTTCACTTTTGTTTGAGATTGCAGATGTCGATCACAGTGACCAGATGTTGAATATTATAGGAGTATTATTGGTAAAATAGTTTGATCAGCTCAAAATTCTTGATTGTTGGAGGCATTTTAGAGAACCAATGAATGGCTACTCCTCCCAGAGATCGTGGGAAAAGATGCATTAAGTAGGTTGGTTCATGCATAAACTCCATGGATGGAGTAAAAAATTCTCTAACATGATCTTGGGGGTTAGAGTTTCCATCATATTTGTCATATTTTGGTATCTCCACTCTTTTTGGGAATGGTGGCATGTACAGGTTTTTATCAAATGGAAAAGGGCATAGAGCCTCCATAGAGAATTCTTTAGGTTCCTTCTCTTTTTCTAGCTTGTTGAGCCTAACTTGCATGGCATGCATCTATTTCATCATGGCTATGATGGGATTTTCTTCCTCTTGTGTGATGATATTATCAACATTAAAGTCTTGAGAAAGTTTGGCTCCTTGTTGAGTTAGGTAAAAGAAATAGGCCTCTTTCTCTTCTTGGAAGAAGTGTTTCATCATTTTTCAAAAGAGATCATCATTTCTATATCATTCAAATTTAGATGGTGTTGGTTTGGGATCTCCACCATGATTAGAGTGATGACCTTGGGAGCCTTGGTTTTCTCCTCCTTGAGACATTATGGTTTTGTGAGGACTCCAGGGGATCGATTGATGTGGAATTGATTGATTACGTCGATGGGTTGATTAAGGAGGATTAGAATAACCTCCTTTCAGATGTAGATTACCTAGAGCATCTTCTTCGTAATGAGTTGTATCGTAAGGTTGATTAATGGACTGAACAACATAAGAAGATAAAGGTGAGAATTTTGGTTATTCTCTAGGTTTTCTATGTGAGGAAGCTCTTTTTTCCACCATTAACCTCGAGTGAATCAGAAGAGAAAGATTAAGACAAGTGATGAATAACTTGATTCGGGAAAATCAAATGATGCAACCTTGTCAAGATTGGATTGGTTGATTGATGAAAAGATTGATTAGATGTAAGTGTAGGATGCTGTGCCCTAGATGTATGGGTAGATGCCCAAAAGATAGCAGACACAAGCTCACAACACTTAGCCATTTTTGAGGATTGAATTTGAAGATGATTTTGACAAGGTTTGGACACAAGATGAAATGGGATTCAAATCGATAAATCAAAAGGCTAGATCAAACTTAAGAGACCACTTTAGGAAAATGAATTGGATCTTTTTGGTTTTTTTGCTCTGTTCCTGACATAGTAAATATTCTGATAGAATCTGGTGGTTGACTGTAATGATTGAATTTATGAAAAATTTTAAGGCTTTCTGAAAATTTTGACACAACCCTTGTATGGCTTTATCCTGGCTCATACAAGTCAGGATGGGGTCTGATATGACAATTGGAAAAACTTGTACGACAATTGAATCTAGTATTGAATTTTGCTTAGGTTTTCTGACAACAGTGGTATGACAAAGTATAGGTTACCGTATATTTTTTGGGGGTTCTAAAATGACAATTGTGAAAACTTGTAGGACTTTTGATTTTCAAGGATGACAATTGACACCAGAAAGGATTTTTGCTTCAAATTTGGTCAATTTTTCAGTTGTTTGGAGTTTTCAGTATCAAGTTGATTGTAAATTTCTCTGTCTAGGTTATTGTAGATCTATCAAATGGATTGTCTAAGGTTGTTTAACATAGAAATAGGCTCACAATCATAGAAAACTAAGTGAACTGACTCGATGAATCAATCACACCTATCTTACCCTAGCTAAGAGAAGAGATTTATTACTTTCTCATTGAATTAGGAACACACTCATGGACTCCTCAGAATATGTAGGTCCAACAACACATAATGGATGTTGAAGCCCATATTAGCCAAGTTCAAATGTCAAAGAGGGCTAGATATGATGAGTTTCTTGGGGTGATTACTATTCACCTCGCACAAGCACTACAAATCCTTTGGGGGTGGATTGGTGGAAAAATGGCTTAGTATTTTAATCAAGGCATCCATTCACAACTGTCTCCCATAGTCCCATAAGTAGGATTGAGGTTGTTAACCCTATGAGCACTTTGACAAGTGTAGTCTCAGAAGCAAGATTTAAGCGGCTCCACTCTACACATTATCAAAGCGTGTTCATGGCACAAGGCCAAGGAACAAACACAACTATTTCTTTTGAGGCTTTAACCTCAAGTAAGCATCAAATTTTATAGTGGGGTGGAATACTCGGCGTAAGACTGGTCCCCACTTGGGTCATTCCTGGGAGCTTTTTACCTCTCCAGTAGGCCCTCTAAAGGATTAATTGAAATGTGAGGTTGGGGACCACAAAAAATAGGTTTCTAATTCTCTGAAAGAGAAGAGAATAATACCCTAACCTTTTCCTTTTCCCTATCCAAGACACACCAAGTAGTATTAATCCAGAGACAATACACAAACTAGCACCAAGGAAGACACTTTTTGGGTTTTTGGTTCTCCTAAGAAGAAGAAGAAGAAGAGCATAATCACTTTTTGGGTTTCTGGTTCCTTTTTATTGATGAACTACAACTGATTTAGAATCTAATTGAAGATCTATGATTAGAGATCACCGAGTTGCTGATTAAATATGTCATATGATTAAATCAGTAATATGTTGTCATTGATGTCAACTAGTTTGACAACATTTATTTTGTAAGTTACTATAACTAAACATCTATAGAAAAGGAGTAAAAGAGATGAAGAACAAAAATATCTACATGAGGAAGATGCATATGATAGATGAGGATAAAGAATACATTGAGTAACTTGCTGATGAGTCTATGACCTTATGTTATTGACTTGATTATGTTTCATTCATCTATGATGAGAAAAAGAGCTGAAAGACACAAGGCAGTGTGGTCAGTTGATGAAGCATTACAGTATGCACCGAGCAATGTAGTGTATGCTGAGCACAGTATAAACTGAGCTTATGTTCACCGACGCATTTCTTTGTTAACCAAGTAGGAGAAAAGAACTAAATGATTAGTTTAGATGATAAGGATTGATGAGCTGGAAAGTACATCAAAATAAATGATGTAGATAATATTTGTTACGAAGATCAATGACTAGCATAATTCAAGGAAGATCTAAAGGATGCAATCAAAACATTTTACTAGCACAACTACCAAGGAAGGCTTAAGCGGCAAAATGGATGAAGGAGAATAAGAGACAAAATCTAATGGAGGAAAATAAAATGGTTTACTTGTCTATTTAAGAGATCAGAGTTTCATTATGAAACTAATGCCGAAAGAAGGACTACAAAATTATCACATGAAAAAGCTTCATGTATGCCTGATCAAACTGGTTAAGGAGAACTGAACTGCAGAGTTTACCGAGCATCAGAAAGCTATTACCGAGCGATAGTAAGTCATTGAATATTGTTGATACAGAATTGTTATACTAATTAGAGGATTTGATTGAGCATAATATGGATCTGAATATATGCAATTAAAGTTGTATTGTAATCAAATCAATTGTTGTTACATTTTAACCATTGTAAATAGAGAAATCTCTTAACAGAGTGGACTTGAAAGTCTTATATGTTTCATTCATAGAATGAGCATTGTTATCCTGTTAACCCCATAGTGAATGTTGGTTGGATGATAACAGTTGGTCTAAAATCCTCTAACAAGGTCACACCTAGCAGTGTGTTTGTAACCTTTAACAGGGTTGGGTCTTCACCGACCTCACTTCAGAAGAGTGAACATTTTTGGGTTGTCAGTCCTAGGTGGTTTTTTCCTTCACAGGGTTTCCACATTAAATCTTTTGTGTTATGTGTTCATTGTGGTGATTGTTTGTTATCGTACTTTACATATTACATGTTAGATTTGGTCGGTAATCATTAGTTGTTAATTTACTAGTAATCAGTAAAAGCACAGACAATAAAGTATTTTATGTTACCGAGCTGCCAAAGTTTAAGTAAATTGTTTTGGATTATACATTTTGATTTGGGACTGTGGATAACTGATTCACCCCCCTCTCAGTTATTCTAACAATTGGTATTAGAGCTGTGGTTGCTTGGAACAGAGTTTTAAGGACTTTAACACAAAGGTCTCAAAATGTTTAAGAGGGAAGTGCCAAAGCTTAACAAGGATAACTTCACAATATGGCAAAGTCAAATGAAGCTGCATGTATCTGAGATTGGGAATTCTTCCCTAGACATGATGGAGAATGGATACCTTGCACCACCCACTGGTCCCTTGACCCTTGATCAATTAAGGGACAGGCATGAACATAATGTTACTATGATGGAGATTGCTGCTACCTATTCAGATGCCAAATTTGAAGATATCAAGAACTATACTACTGCTAAGCAGATGTGGGATAAACTAGCTCTAATCTATAGTGGTGATGCGAATGTCAAGAGAGAAAGAGCCAAAATCTTGAGAGGAAGATTCGATGACATGAAGATGAAAGAAGGTGAAAACATTCACTAGTACATTTGAGGTCAAATTTTGATGGCCATTTGTCAGATTTGCAATGCTCTTTGTCAGCATTTTGACACATGTCCATCATAGTTTTTGCGTTGGAAATTGTGACAGAAGAGACATTCATCGGTTTACTGACACCTCTTTATGTTGAAAACTTGCACATGATAACAACTTTGTTATGGCATTTCCTACAGTCCATCTATCAAAATTCTGACACAAAGACCTATTAGAAATATACAATCACTGCCGAAACCAACTGTCACAAAAATATCCTTTGCGACATTAGAACTATTGGAATAGTGACAGATCTGCCACCAAGTTCTGATAGATAAACTCATCGATGACATAGCATTACTGTTGGAATATTCTGTCAAAAATTAGATATCTATGATATTTTACCTGTTGGAAGAGTGACGGTAGTGCAACATATCTCTGACAGGTTGCCCTGTCAGACGTATAGCATTACTGTCACAAGAATTGTTGTAAAGTATTTTTCTCTGACATTGTATCTGTCGGATGTATAGCACTTCCATCGAAATGAATTATAAAGTGTCAAAAAATTAACAGATATGCACATTAAAGATAACATAGCTCAAGAGACCATCATAGATTGTCTCTTTCTTTGGTCTATATTATTGACCGAATGTTTTACCTTTCATTAGCTCATCAAATCCGGGGATTTGAAAGAATTTAATAGAATATTTTCATGACAACGTATATTATTTAAGTTGACGTTGCACGAATTTATCTACTTCGCACACTTGTAGACACGAAGAAGAAAATATTTCTAAAATTCACAAAATAACATACTCATAAGGAAAATCAAACCCTACCTCAAAACTAAAGGAAATATTCAAACAAAGACTAGATTTGAAGATAAAACCCAAAACCTTCAAGCTTTCCAAAATTGAATTCTCCACAAAAATCCTTTATTCTGCTTGCCAAAATTCCTCAACCTGTGTGTCCTTAAAATCCAATCCTTGCCAAATTCTCTCCAAAAATCCATCTGTCAAAATTATGACAAAAGTCTCCAATATGTAGGAATTCTTTTTCCACCTGCTAGGGTTTGAAAACTCAACTCTCCAAAAGCTTGCATGAATTTAGACTTTGATTTGCAGTTCAATTTCAGTTGAACTCAAGTCTATTTTCACTTTGCCTTTTGTTGAGAACACTTTAACCAAAATTAACTAAGACCTTTAATAACATTTACTCAATTTCAATTGTGCAACTTTAGTGCATTCAATTAAAATAAAACATTTAATTCTTAAATAGTTTTCACATGCACAATTAATCTCAAATTAACAAATACATTTCAATTGAACATAGGTCAAACTTAAAATTAAATAGTTCTAGGGTGAAGATATTTAATTAATTCTCATTAATTAAATATTTCAACCACACTCAATAATTGCATTTAATTAATTTCCATATAAATAAATAAATAATCTCTCATGGCTAAAAATAGCAAAGATCTAATTTATTAAAATTGCACTATTTAATCAAATTAAATAATCTAATTATAGAAAACATGCCAAGCACCAAAATCGAAAGCATCACAAGGACCTAAGGACCCACATTCAAATGCAAGGATAGGGTTATAAACTCACATCAACTGGATGAATTTAGGAAGGGTAGGAATAACATAATCTTGTCCACTATTTCAGAACAATAATATGGCTTAGGTTAGGATTTGGACCCATGTTATCTCCCCTCTCTTACCATTTGAGATATTGCGATAGAGCACGCTCATCCTGACAATTTAGGAAAGTTGATGCCTGGTACTTGCAAACCTGCATACAACACCCGCATGTACATACATATATAAATATATAATAGACAATGGCAGGGATCGGCCGATTGTGTGGATCTCGTAAGCAAGTAACTACGACTCCGTCCCTCAACCACATCAGGCACATCAAACATACACATGAAAGTATGGGGTCAATATCAATGATTTCCTAACATATAATCTTTCATCCTAAAATAATCATGACATTTATAAAATTGGACTAGGGGCGGGGTACTACATCCACCCCTCCTAGGATTAGGCTTACTCCTTGAAGCCTAAAAATAGATGAGGATATATATCCCCCAAGCACGAAGCATTTACTAAAACAAAACACAACATCTGAAAACAAGCCATAGAATAAGAACATGGTATACAGTCATTAAGGACAATGTAATTCTAGTTTAGGAACAAACCAAAAATCACATTGATCAATCATTCATTGATAATTCAAAAAGATCTAAACTTTATTCATTCATCAATATAGAAAACATCTAGCAATCAATTACATAAAGAACACATTCATATTTACATCAATTAATCTGTTAAAAGGTTCATGCAAACATAGCTAATGCAATACTCATATAAACATAGTACCATCTCTGTGATGTTCTCCCTTATACATACTATTAGGGGTCTATGATGAACATGAAATAAATAACACTTATCACAAAATAGGGCCAACAATATCAAACATTCAGAGTAGCCACTGTAAAACTCAAAAAGGTAAAACCCAAGTGGGGGAATCACAAGTCCAACATTAAATCATAAGAGCTCAATTTCAATAATAAATTAAGTGTGACTAGTGTCACAAAATAGATAATGAAAAGAGAGTTAGGTGACTAATCCAATCATAAGAAAGTTAAAAAAAAATCAATGCTAGCCCTCACACATCACGAACAATTCATAAATCAACCAAAATAAGATATCAATTATAAAACATTCACATAACAAGGTGACTAGTGGTAGCCACACTCAAGGGAGTAATCGCTTCATGACATCCAAAGGTACTTCACCCTAGATGTGTTAGAGAGGGTACCTAACACAATAGACAATAAAAAAAAACATCTAATGGGCACACTACTTCCTAGAGTTCCTAGTGTAGAAATCGACGCTTTGATACCAAGTGTAATGCCCCGCTAGGGAACCCCGAAGACTTAACCTAAACATGCAACTAAGTTTGTAGAATAATTTTTTAAAAAAAGTGTTAACATTCAACAACATCAAAGTTTTACAATGCGGAAGCAATACAATGAAATGAACAACTCACATAGGTTACAACTCTCAAGGATTCCATGACGAGGATTACGTGAATATAAAGATTAATTAATTTAGATTAGACATAATTACAAACTCATATAAACAAATGAAAGACAAATGCAACATCACATAAAAGATAACATTGATACAATTGGTACCATAAGGTAACCATAATAACCTACATCCACTACACATGTCGCAGGTTATGTAATACAATAACCAAAATGAAGTACAACATGATAACTCTGGATAACTGATACAATGATACAAGATCACAAAAAGGAAGAAGAATAAGAACCCAACTCCAACAATGAAGATCAAGAAGAATCAACTACCACAAGGATCATCCAGCACTGGTACATGAATGTCAAAATCTCAAATGGTAAAAGAATCACTACCACCTGACCTCATGAACCTAAATAGTCCACTCCCACCGTGTTGAGGAGATAACATCAGATCTCACTCGGATAACAAACAACAATAGAACAAACTAAGGAAGATATCCTAAAAGCTTCTAACTCCAAAGGTACAATAAACACATCAACCATACACATGCAAGTATGTGGTTAATATCAATGATTTCCTAACATATAATCTTTCATCCTAAAATAATCATGACATTTATAAAATTGGACTAGGGGAGGGGTACTACAAACCACCAGAGCCTAGCTTGTGTTGCCTGTGCTTTTGCAATCTTGCCTTTTTTGCCTTTGATGTGTTAGGCAATTTATAAAGAGATTGAAATATGTTAGTACATATAAATATGAAGAGTATTTAGTACACAATTACATTCTTAATAGTATCACATACCTTCTTCTGTTCTCTGGTGGTGTATTTCATTTTTTTACTTTAGTTTTCTCATTCACATCCAGAATAAGAGATTTCGACTCTAAATCAAGAATGCAAGGGGGGCGCTGGTAATGTGGGTTTTTGGTTAATGTACACTTGTACTGGTCCCTAATATAGCTCAAACATATCCTGGCTCTTTGAAGGAGCTTACCCTTCTCAAATGCACGAGGTCCAAATTTTTTTGTCATACTCTCTACGAGATCATCCTTTAACTTTTGATTTTGGGTTTTCCACCTTTTAAGAAAGAAAATAGTGTTAGATTAAAAAATGGATGTAATGATAACTATCCTAGCAATGATATGAAATTAAAATAGTGTATTGGGGTTTTAGTTCAGATATGATGTTCCACCTTGTACGGATGGTGGGCCTGAATATCCGCAAACACTCATCATTAAGTTTACTATAAAGAACATCATTCCCTACAAAATAATCATGGGATCATTAGTCGAAGGACATAATAGTATAAAATAAGAATGCAATAGATGTAAGCTTCTCATATTGAATGCAAGGTGTAATTAACATACGATTGTATAGTAAAAGAAAGGTCCAATATTTAAAGTACCTTGAAGTTTTTATATTTTCAAGGGAACTCCTTCTTCTTCACTCACAAGCAATATGCAATCCTTCACCATTCCCATACTAGCAATACTAGTACATCTAGGAAAATCACCATCAAGTATTGCATCCCCTGTTGCATAAATTGAATCGATTACGAAATGGCCCTAAGAAAGAACACTTTAAGGGAAATAAACATATATATAATGATAGAGAAAATAAAATCTGTGTATGAGTAGGTGGTGCCATGGTGTCTGTGGCCATACTATGTGTTGCCGACATTGCAGGATGTAGTACATCTGAGCTTGCCATCGTATGAGGCAATGATAGTAAATGATCATTGACACGTGATGAAGAATAAGATTGTTAGAGCATAATAAAACCAATGATTAGCATGGAAAATATTGTTAGAGAGTAAAAAAAAAAATAGTCCAACATGTGATCTACCTGAACTAGCTGCAGTACCCTCATCATGGCCGTGAGGATCAAAATTATGCCAAAAAAGTTATAAAAGAAACACATCCACTTATTTTTTAATGACATAAAAGACTACTATAACATAAAAATTATTATTGAAATTTTTTTATAATTAAAAATTACATTAATACTTGATAATTTTGAGATAGGTGCATTAGTTTTGTTGCCCTCTTTTGTGACTCAAGAGTCAGAGGGAATATAGATGCCAATTTAGCCAATCTTTTTCCAATTTTGTGGAGGCATTTTTTAATTGTAGAGACTGGCTCATCACAAGCACCAAAATCAACAACTAGGTCCTCGTGAAATGACTCCTCTTCAGGGACTACGGGTTCCTTTCCCTGTCTCTGCTAACCACCTATTTGCGACAAAAATATTACTAACACTATTAGAATTAATTTGACACAGTGATGAAAAGAATATAATAAAAAAATTTATTTAACATTTTGCTTCTATCTAATTTGTAGTACAATAACAAAGAGGTTTAACTGCTGGGAAGAAGTGCATGCATGATCATCATTGTCCCCACTACGTGGTTGCTCCATATTGTGGTCCTGTGTTATTATTTAAAGTTAACCAATAATTAGAAAGGACTACATTAATAAACTTCATTAGAAGATGATGATGGAGATGAGGTGGATGGTGAGGAGACTCTCTAAATGTGGTTGGCAAAAAAAATCAATTATTTAATGGTACATAGTATGTACCTGCACCCTAATGATAGTGACATCATTTGTATCTATGCAATTCAAACTGTAATCAATAAGCAACTCTTCCCTTGCACTTATTTATTTTATCGCACATACAAATACATGATTTCCCTCGCACACCTCAAATATGCATTTGGATTGCTTAATAGTTGACAAAGGTCGCGTGCTATTTATAAAACCTACAATATTCCTGGATGATTTTGGCCTTCTGTCAATGTATATAGCCACTATTTTACTTTTCTCATTGTTTTTTTGTTGAATATAATTTGTCAAGAGTGCATACCTATGCATACTTTTTTAATATTGAACAATTCACATCCAACTTTTGTAATCATAACAAGGTCCAACATACTCCATCAATTCAACAACTTTTTTGTAAGAGACCTTTATGCCATCTATGGAAAATAGGCCCAAACCATGTATTGACGATGGTGCAATATGATATATCTTGCCTTTAACACTAAAATCAATGTTTATTGGAGGAAGTTCCTTGGGGATCCATTATTTCTGTAGATTTTGGTACCTAGAGGGAACCTTGATGTCGCCTTTGCTCTCATCATCATAAGAACATGACCCCCATTGAGAAAGGAAAAATTTCATGCATTTATTGAATTTCTTTCTAGTCTTTTGACCTCTAGTTGATCTTCCTAATTTAGACATACTAAATGACTCACTTTCTTCGCTCGAGAAAAACACATTTGACAAATACCTATTTGCTGCTACCTACACTCCATCAAATGAGAGAGATAGCGAGTAATGTGAGATATTTTGCAAATTGTGAAATACATTAATCTCTATAGGGTGTATTGACTTATACCTGTCGATCCATGAGACTGTGTGAGATGCTCGTGAAAGGAGTCTAGGTACCTACATATGTAATTCAATTATCTAATGTTAGCTAAAAAATTCATGATACATATACTCAAAACCACATAGTAAGTACATTAAAAACCATAAGCATCCCATAAAAAGTACATCATGAATTAATTAGATTAAGCATTGATTGCATAACTGCACATTTCTATCAAGAAATCAATATTAAATAGATTAAGAAATGATCACATAATTGTACATTTCATTCATGTCATTCATCTTCTTCTTAATCCAACTAATCACCATGATCATCGTTGACATCGACATCATCACCACCATCATCATTATCATCATCTTTGTCTTCATTTTCATTGTCATCATCATCATCAGCATCATCATCAGCATCATCATCATCATCATCATCATCATCATCATCATCATCATCATCATCATTAGTAGCATCATCATCGTCATCATCTTCTTCTTCTTCAAGAAAAGTTGCGTTAGGAACATCATCGACTAACTGTTGTTCGTGATCATCATCTACATCATCTTCTAGTTGTTCACAATCTTCTTCTTCCATCGCATTATACCTCATTAGCCTTCCTCTTGGATCATGTCTAACAACAAATGACCAACCTGATTTATGTGGAACCTCTGAGTAAAATACCTGCTCACATTAGCTTGGAAGAACGTAGGGTTCATCTCCAACTGGCTCAAACCACCTTGTATTAATCATTAGAAATCCATTGTCATGTTCAATAACAATTATATCAGGATCATTTTGATTAAGTCATAGCCTATACCATCTGATGATGAAGAGAACTAATCTGAAAGAATTAAAGTCGCACTCAAGTATATCAACCATAATGCCATAGTATTGATTTTCAAACTCTTGAGGATGTAAGTCATTTGTAGATGAAATATTAGTCACCTGAAAGACCGCACTTATCCCAAAATCACAAGTTTTCTTTGTGTCATCCAACTTTTTGATGTGAAATTTATGACCATTGCAAAACATAGCCTTGTGGTGTTTGACCTGAAAAAATATGTAAAACATGTATAAATTAATGCATCAAGAGTTCATAAACGTACGAGTGATTAACAAATTTATACATGGAAATCTCTTAAACCATGTGCTAAATCTATTTCCCTTTGCGTAACATTTGGATCTCCACTACGATGAGCTTCATTAACCAATGAAGACATAGCTTCCCATGTTAATGTGTGACCTAAATGATGACATTGTTCAATCCATTTCATCATCCAATCTTGATTGTTTGCAATATACAAATGTATTGCATCCCACTCTCGAGCAGCTGTACAAAAAATAAATAGACTACTTACAACTGATTAATTTTGAAGATTAAGAATTAATTAATAGTTACAATAACATCTTATAATTTATTACCTCTCACTTTCCTCATTCTACCTTTCCCCACCAAATACTCCCCTTCGAATTTTCTAATGGTGTTGAGATCCCAAATGCGATCTATATGGATCTTTGCTGCAAGCTTAGGAAGATATTCAATAACGTACACCATAGTCTATTATACCATATATCCCTCCATCATAGAACCCTCAAGACATGCTCTTTGCTGAACCAAAGCCTTCAAAAATTTTAGGTGCCTCTCAACCATCCACATTGATTGAGTGTGTACGGGTCCACACATATCAATCTCCTCAACTTGGTGTATGAGGTAGTGTTCTTGTGCATTGAAAAGGGTTGAAGGTAGACACTTTTGCATTTCACACATTAGATAAGGAATTCTTCTCTTCCAATATTTTATATCCACTCTATGGATTTCTTTAGATGACAACCACCTACAAAGCATTCAAGACACAAAAATATATAAACATGAGACTTTACAATACACACACACACACACACACACACACAATAAATTGAACAGATATCATTGCTTACCTCATCTATTTTCCAAGATCATATATCACTTGTTTGATGTTATTGTCAAATTTCTCCGAGAGAGATAGGGGTAGCATGTACTACAACAATTATAAAAATAATCATGTCATTCTTTTCTCATATAATACAATGGGAAGTACATGCAATTTACAAATATATTGTAAATACAAAAGAACATGACTTACCTTGATGAAGGTATGCCAATTATGCATTTTCAACCCTGGCCCAAATTCACTTTTCTTTGATATGGTACTGCTTATGTTTGCAGAAAATCCTGTGGGAAATCAAGTTTTTTGTATGACTTCTTTCATGGCATCACTTTGTTGTTCTGTTAATAACCAAGGAAGGACACTTTTATTAATCTGTTCTCCATTTCTATTTGATTCAATGAGTTTTTTCATTGCATGATTGGATTCATGAATGTCGCTACAAATTTTGACAATTTTTTCTTTGTCACGCCTTCCATCCAATATCTTCCACAATGTCTCCGTTACATTTTTTCCAATATGCATAGTATCAAACAAATGCACAATTTGAAACTACTCGCAGTAGGGCAACCTAATAAATTGTCTGGGATAACTCTTTAGTCCCTTTGGAAGGTGCTCAATAGTGTTGCCTTGACGACATTCACAATCATCAATCACATAATCAACAAACAAAACACAATAAAAATATACAAATTCCAAACATAAACCATTAGGTAGAATGGTAGTACCTTGACGATTAATTCTATTATATTCCAACTTCCATAAGTGAGGTGTCATTCTCTATGGCTTAGATGTAGTCTCTTCTTTCCCATTGAAAAGATGTTTTTTAGTAATTCGATAGTTATGATTTTTGTGGAAAAAATGTCTATGCTCATCAAACACATTCTTTCCTAAACTTTTTGAATGACGAGATTTCATCTTTGGACCACAAACTGGACATGCAAAATTTCCCTTTGTTTGTAGACCTACAAGGTAATGATACAATTAGATTAAATATGTTAATTTTTATTTTTAGAATTATCATGTGCAACTTGAATTCACCATAACATACCAAAAAAATGTGTTAGTCCTAGGGCATCATGTATTGTCCATACAAGCATTGCATGGAATTGAAATTGTCTGTCTCCTATTGGTCTAGAGATGTCATACATAGTGTAATGTTCCCTTCTTGGCTGGGTATGAGATACTACAGGAATCCCATGTTTCCAACTTGATCAACTCAAGTAGATTGCATACAAATATTATAAGTGTTGTGTCTAGTATAGCACATTGAACTGAGCTTTATAACCTGGATGGATGTCTCTGTCATACAATGAATGGCTCATGCTGCATACACAGGCTAAAGAATGAAATTGACCACAGAGCTATAGGTTGTCCTTGATGTTCCCTTCTTTTATATGCTCTTATTCTGATGAGAGAAGTTGTCTCTAATCTTAATTTGAGGATTTATGCTTCTAAGGATATTGTCTCTGATATAGAATGTGAATAGGTTGCATACCGTTGGTTGCTAGGATAAGTTATTATGCTCTTATCGAGTACTCCACAAAGGAAACATATATATTTATCCCATCCAAACATATCCCCCTGCAATGATATAATATCCATATATATATATATATATATATATATATATATATATATATATATATATATATATATATATATATATATATATATATATATATATATATATATATATATATATATATATATATATATATAGACACACACACACACACACACACACACACACACACACACACATCATCTAGATTAAGTGAGGAGGCGCGATGGAATGATTGCTTCTCATAGAAAATTAATAATAATGAAGAGTCATGATGTATCATCGTAATCATCATAATGAAGAGTCACTGATTATTATGATAATCATCGTAAGCGTAATCCCTTACTGATTATTATTATAATCTTTGTATGATATCGCAACTTGGTTGTTAGCAAGTCTTAATTCCAATGTCACACTGTCATTAAGTAATGGTTGTCTGTGATTGTCGATGCTTGGTAACAACATATCTAGATTTAAGATCTTCAACGATTCCTTAATATTGTCGGTGACTCAAGGAATTCTTAAGTCCATAATGATCTCCATTAATAGGGTCGTTTCCATATATTTCCCAGGTGTGCTCTGTCAATAATATGGATTCTTGCATGGACTCTACCATCGGCGACACTAAGAATCGACTTATTCACTATCATTTATTATATTTTATATTATGATATTCTTATATTATTTTATTTAATATTATGATTATTTTATTTAATATTATAATAGTTATATCATTATATTTTATTTTAATTATATCTTATAAAATTAATAATATAAGAATATTATTATTATTTATATTATAGTTATATTATAATATATCATTATGTTTCATTTTAATTATATATTAATGTTATATCACATTATTACGATAATAACATATTTTCTAATAGATTCAATATTATTAATATTTGATTTTTTTTAATCTTTATTGTATATTATTATCTTAATGATTATAATAATAATATCAATAATAGATCATGTCATATTATTAATTAATTTATTTTTATATTATAATATTTGATATTTTAATCTTATAGTCATTTATTTTCACTAGGTTCCCATTTCAAAATGGGTCATGACACATAGTGACACCTTTCCATAACTCCACCAACTCATCGATAAGAGGCTCAATATAAACATTCATATCTTTAACTTGGTATTTACCTAGTTGAATGAACAACAACATTACATAATTATTGTGACCATTTTACTACAAGATTTATAATTACATGCATATAACTATTAAATGATCAAATACCTGGAACAATCATTGTCAACATAATGTGCTCCCTCTTTATTGACATCCATGGAGGAATATTATTGTTGATGACTGATGCAGGAGCATCCTGGGTGTAAGAGCAATCTTGCATCACCCAAAAATATTTATGTTTTTGTATTCAATAAGGGTTATTTTGTGTAGAGCTGCTATTTATGGAAAGTTGCTATTTTTGGTAATTTTCGTATGTGCTCAGAATGATCTGATTTCTTTCTTGGAGGTTCATTTTGGTCATATAAGTTTGCCAGTAAAGTTTCATTGCCAGATCAAGTGTATATTGGAAGATATTGAAGATTTTCGGTATTGGCAGCAGGGTACAGAAACTTTGAACTCAGTTTTGAAGGCTTTAGAGGCCCCGGATGAGGTCAAAAATTTGGGTGACAAGCGCTTGCGCCGGTCAAGCCTGTAGAGCGCTTCGTGGCATTTCCGAAATGGGGTTATAATAGCCGAGCGGGTCAACTGGTGATGACTTATGGTCTTCGGAAGTTGGGCCACCTGAAATGGCGGAAAATAATTTTCTTCAAAATTTCTGTTCGGGTTTCAAAGGTTATCTTGAGCCGACTATGATGTAATAAAATGTAAAATCAAATAATTCTAAGTTTGGTCGGCCTTATTGGCTAAAATTCTGGAACCTTCCCAGGCGGTGGAAAATTGCCTATATAAGGAAGGCTGTATTATTGTCTTAGGAGTTCAGAATAGTTCTGGGTAGTAGATCTGGGCAATAATTCGAGGCTTTGTCCTACAGAATATTGTAAGGGAATGCCCATGGGGCTTTTCATATTGTAATTCTGAAAGTTTGTAATTCCACATTTGTGGAGATAATAAGAAGCCAATTTTCTGTTCTTGCATATTGTTGTTGTTTCTCTATTTCTATTAAGCGTTTGTGGTATTAAGGGGAGCACCCTTCATCAATGACAAAAATAGGCCAAACACTGTAAACAGATCTTAGCTCTCCAAATGGATTGACATCATCTGCTGCCACTAAAACCTTGCGATTTTGAGGTTCTTTGATAAAGTGCGGCCACTTTTCCTCTATGTCTTTAAATACAGAACCATCTGCAGGAATTTGAATAATGTCATCTTGACTCCTATTGTGTGTATGGTAATCCATAAATTGTGCCAAGCTACTACACCTGAATAATCTTTGCAAATGTGGTATAATGGGGATGTAACGAAGAACCTTGTGAGGCACCTTTTTTATTATTTGATCTATTTGATGTCTACTCATATGACATTTAGGGCATTCTATTGCAAATTCATGTTCTTTATGATAAATAATATGATCATTGGGACAAGTATCTATTGCTTGATACTCTATTCCAATATCTTTCATAGTGATACATAATTCTCGGTACAAGTGAGGGAGAATATTCGATGGTGGTAACAAGAACTCACCTATCAATCTGTAGAAAAAAATAAATGTGGTTAATATTAACAATATTTATGGTACATGTTTCACCATTTAATTACTATAATGACATATATGACATACCTTAGCATACGTGACATTGCTGTGTTGGATAAACCATTCATAACCTTCAAGTTCAACAACAACAATATAGCAGAGAGAAGAGTTGTTTGGGAGCCTTCGTAAAGGGGTGTGGTTTCCTTCTCAAGTAGAGGTATATCATTGATGACATCAACATCATCCTGATCATCATCATCAGTTGCGCCAACACCAAATGTGTCATGGATCAATGTATTAGTACTATCATCTGGCGCATCATTGTCATCTTCCATGGGATCATAATCTTTAGCTTCAATATTCACACCTCCATGATCCTCCACTTCCAAAGCCATATTCTCAATATTCGCACCTCCATGGTCCATATCACGTACTCACCTAGGGAGGTCGACCTATGTAAAAATGATGAACATAAATAAACCATGATAATGATCTCATCATCAAATTTATTTCATATATATATTAATTGTTAAATAACTATAATGAAAAATTTACCAATTCATGATAATCAAACCCTCCTTCAATGTGACCATTATCCCTACAATGTCTCTTAGCTATTTTGATTAGCAATCTTCTAATGTTTAAGCCCTTACAATTATTGCAGGGACAATAACATTTTCCATCGCCTTTTCTTTTAAAGTTCGACCACAATCTATTGATTGCATCCCCATTACCTTCTTCACTTGGATTGTCTGACATGATCCTTCTTCACTTAGATTATCTATAACCTAATTATATATCAAAATTGAAAACTTAGTTATGAAATGATGTTGTAGTATAGTATACCAAATTGAAACACTTCTATTATTGTAGTCTTCCACCTCAAACTCTTTCCTATTGTGACAAGAAAGAAATATATTCAAATAATATAGTAGTTTGTAAATCAAAATAAAATGGAGGCAAGTTGTTGATTGAGGGTGCAGGGAACAACACCCATCAGTACTTTTATCGAATTGTAAATTTCAATTTTGAACCATTCTGTGAATATAGAACATGGATGTAATCTCAGAAAATAACAAAATGCAGACATGACAGATTACTTATTTTGTTATTCTACATTACTTACTATTTGAGTGCATGTTCCACCTACAACTTGATCAAGTCTTGTTTGATGCTTCAATTTTGTGTTCACTGTCCTGTAGAAGTACACAATTTTGTATTTGCCCAATATGTTATTCAAAAAACAACAATAGAATAAAATACTTGTTGAGAAAGATCATCATAGGAGTATCAAAAACTTGAGATCTAAAGGTAACACAACATTATAAGACTCTTACATTCAACCTTCAACTCATGCACCTAATAAATAGGAGAAAAAATACATGAAATTGAAAAATTTAACTAATGAATTGTGTTTTTCTTCTCATCTTAATCAACCAAATTTATATGAGATTCTAAAGAAGGCCTCACTCTTAATCAGCCGAATCTTCCTTGTACCACACAAAAAAATTGTGTGATAACTATGTCTACTCCAACCTTAATTGTTTAAGAATTCATCATATCAGATAAAGTATGTTTAAGAATTGTTGGGACTGGTCCTTTGGCGTGTATTAAATAGAATACAATTTTCAGCATATTATTATCACTCTATTTCTTTGTTGTAAACATGCCATTCGTTCAGTTTTGTAAAAAAAAATTGTGTTAGATGCATTTAAAATTATCTTCATTGTCTTCTGATTGTCTAAATGCTTCTTTATTTGGTTAATGTTCTTTTGGATTAGATTGTGTATATTTTCAAGCATCAACATTTCGGATCACACTCCGTGATCCATCACCAGGATGATAAAGTGCAAGAATGTAAAGATAAAGCTGCAGACCAAGCTAGTCTCAAGATATATAAGGAGAGGGAATGGCCCTGAAACCTATGCAGAGAGGAAAAAGGAAACAAAAAAATAAGAGAAATTATTAAAAAATCCAAAGGCAAAAAAATAAATAAAAGTACACACATACAAAAAGAAATAAAGGATCAAAAAAGATTATATATATATATATTATATATATGTGTATGTATGTATGTATATATACCATCACCTATGTAATAAGGATAATAACTAAAGACAAAAATAAAAATCAGTATAAAATGAAAAAAAGTAAGACCACACCTATATAAATGAGGAAGATTAAATAAAGACAAATAAGTAAAAGGAAAAAACAAAAGATATATATATATATATATATATAGACCAAAAAAAGTTTACAAAAATTAATACATGCTTCTTTATTTGTCAACCAATTAATACATGCTACTATATAAAGAAGATAATCAGAAGACAATGAAGATTTGTCTAAGAAAAATGAATACACTAAACTGAACCAATGGCATGTTTACAAAAATTATCATAACTCGCGAGCAAAACTGAAACAATGGCATGTTTATAACTCATTAAGAGTGAGGCCTTCTTTAGAATCTCATGATTTTTTTACTACGTATGCAACATATTGTGAGTTTGAAAAGAGTTCGTGCCATGTGTGATAGAACCTACTTTATCTAATATGGTGCATTGTTAAACAAATTAAGGGTAGAGTAGTTATTGCTTAGTTTTTTGTGGGGGACAATGAAGATTTGTCTGACAAATAGTAGGTCTTCTTTAGTATTTCATGAATTTTTACCACATATACTGTTTCAAGCCTTTGAGTCCTGGAGAAGAAGAACTGTGTAAGTTGAATAGATTAGAGTGAATGGGGGTGTTGAAACATGGTGAATATACCATGATGAGATGATACTTGATGTCGTGACTAAGTTTCCCTCACAAATAGTGGCATAGACTAGTTTTACTAAGTTTCCTTTCTCTATTTTGAGGTTTCCTTTCTCTGTCACAGGGGTACAGTTAGAGGGTTCATTGACAAAATGATCCTTCGAATGGTTACTATGAATATGAATGATTTTATATAGCATATTGCTCATTTTACTTGAAGTTTGGAATAGCTTGTGCAAGGGTGAAAGCAGTTTTGATCATTTTGGTCGTGACTGTTCCTCTACACAGTTAGGAAATGTAACTATCTAATGATTGTATGTAATGTTGAATGGATTAAATGCTTTATTCTTGGTAGAAGTGAATGGAAGGAATAGTGTTGGTGTTAGGTTTCATTTATTATTGAATTCAATGGTTTCCAAGATGTGTTGAGGATTTTTCTCCTTGTTTAATGTTAATTGTTCCTGCATAATCCACTCATACAATAGTGAAATGCTATGTGGAAGGGATGGTTGATAGTGTTCCTTGAGGGAAGGGGTATTTTGAAAGACTTGTTATCATTGTATTGTGTATTTCCAATATGTTTGGATGTAGGGCAGACTAGGAGAATGAAGGATCACTCACTCATTGCATGATAACCCAATTTTGAAGGCTCACTGGAAGAGGGGAATGAAGGATCACTCACTAATTGCATGATAACCCCACCAAGCATTATTTCCTTTAAGTTTCCACAATATCTCAAAGTATGATCATTATTCTTTACTTTCTTCTATATGCTATTCTTTCTATGGTTTTGTTATCTCAGAAATATATCAAAAACATTGTAGATGTGCATATAAAAGTAAAATATTGTCCTTCAATTGTTCCACATTGAAGCATTTCCTCTTTGGAGTATTCTCTTCATTTGTACAATATCTATCAAAAATGGTTCCCATATTTCTTCAAGATCTATTTTAATCTTTATATTGCAATTTTGATTAGATTTGACCAATAGTTGATTTCATTAGTATTTTATAACATATACTCCTAATGTGAAATGTGGAGAGAAAGAAAGAGACACACTAGGTATGGATTACATGATATACCCATCATCACTTAGCACTTAAATAATAAATTATGGATAGGGAACAACCCCCTAACCTCTAGATGTTTGTTTCATGTTGGCCTCTTATTATATGCAAAGGTAGGCCTGTCTTAATTAGGCTAACAACCACAGTGTAGGGGCCATAAATTATGGATCCCAAAATAGTGCACACTTGTATTAAATTAGGTTCACTATACTACAAGGGAATGAAAACCATGCAATAGTGCCTCATGGGGATGGAAGCAACCCTTCACCAAGAAGATGATTGTGTCTGCAATATTTACTAGAGGCAAAGAACATAATTTGGTTCTAGCAATTACTCCTAGAAGATAATGGCACCCACAAAACACTTGGAAAAGATAGCACTCACTATATCTTTTATCACTCTTTTAAAGCTAGGACAATAAATCTCAAAGATTGATCAACGAATTCTTAAACACAAAGAACCATTGACAGATATGATTCATGTGTACAATAGCCAACAACTAGTTGTTCCAATCATGGTGTCCAATAATTATGTTAGAAAAAGCATCTACAAATCCCTTACACAACCATAATAGATTCAAACCATGAACTATAAGAACCTAACAATGGGACTAACAAAGATACAACCTAAACAAATCTTGACCATATTCCACCCTATTGTAAGGCCCAAGAAGTAACTCTATCTTAAAGCTACACATTCCTCTAGATGAAGCTCAAAGGTCAGGTAGCTGAAACATAGCAATACTTGAATGAATATAGGAATAATTTGATGTACAATCATTTGCTAGCTTGGTTTGTGGGTTTTCCACATAATATTTTCTCTTTAACCACATTTATAGTTTGAGAAAATCAGAAAAAATTGTTTCAGATTTATATTATCCTTTTGAACTAGCACACTGCCATCAAAATGCATAATCATTGGTCATCTCAAGAAAATTCCTATTGATTAGTAGGATATCCTTATAAAAATTTGATGCATGGATTTCTTGTGAATTATCGACTGCTATGTATCCTACAACTATGGAAGGAATAGTGTTGGTGTTAGGTTTCATTTATTATTGAATTCAATGGTTTCCAAGATGTGTTGAGGAGTTTGCTCCTTGTTTAATGTTAACTGTTCCTACTTAATCCACTCATAAAATAGTGAAATGCTATGTGGAAGGGATGGTTGATAGTGTTCCTTGAGGGGAGGGGGATTGTGAAAGACTTGTTATCATTGTATTGTGTATTTCTGATATGTTTGGATGCAGGGAAGACTAGACGAATGAAGGATCACTCACTGATTGCATGATAACTCAGTTTTGAAGGGTCATTGGTTGAGGGGACAGTCAAGGTCTGGATGATTGTGCCATTGGAGGACCCTATTTCTTTGTATTAATTGCTATTCAAATTGGAAGCATGGATTTCTTGTGAATTATCGACTGCTATGTATCCTGCAATTGCATCTGTAAATCTGCATATACTTCTCTAGGGTTGTAAGCCACATAGGGATCAAAATAGAGAGACTAAATCAAAATCATTCTTTGTCCTATTTCCTTTTAACAAAGTCTCAACTATCAATGATATAATATACATTTGATGCCCTAAGCTATCAAATATACAAATGGCACCTATCTAGAAGCTCACCAGGAGAATGGAGGATCACTCACTGATTGCATGATAACCCATTTTTGAAGGGTCACTGGTTGAGGGGACAATCAAGGTATGGATGATTGGGCCATTAGAGGACCCTAGTTCTTTGTATTAATTTCTATTCAAATTGGATGCATGGATTTCTTGTGAATTATTGATTGCAATGTATCCTGCAACTGCATCCGTAAATTTGCATATACTTCTCTAGGGTTGTAAGCCACTTAGGGATTAAAATAGAGAAACTAAATAAAAATCATTCTTTATCCTATTTCCTTTTAACAAAGTCTCAACTATCAATGATACAATACATTTGATGCCCTAAGCTATCAATACAAATGGTGCCTAGCTAGAAGCTCACGGGCTGTCGATTTGATAACCACAGTCAACATTTCAAAAAAATGGATATTCTTGAGCACAAGCACCAATAACATCAAATAATGGAGTTAAAGCATGGGCTAGGGCATGACACCAGTAGAATGCAGTCATTTCAGTGACAATAATATACAATGGTGTCATTAAACATATATTCTAGTAATATCAATAAATGTGAATCCAAACATTTGAATACAGTGAATCGATATCCTTGAGCACAAGCACCAATAACATCAAATAATAGAGATAAAGCACTAGCTAGGGCATGGCACCAGTAGACTATGGTCATTTTAGAGAGCATTCATGATCAAATAAAATGAAATGCATTTGAATATGATGCTAGAGGCTTGAAAGATGAAGAAATCACATACCTTCTCTTGGGCTCAGCTTTCGCTCCTTTTCTCCCGCTCCTTCTCTATCCAATTGAAATAAAAATGATGAGTTTGTTTCACTTTTTTTTAAAAATCTATACCCTGAATCTATCAAAATTCTGATGGTCAATTAAACACCCATCAAAATACTGACATCATCAGGGCCTATTACAAAAAAAAAAACACCAAATTGGTAATAAAAAGTTACCTGTCGGAAACTTCTGTCGAAATTTGGCCCCAAATGTAGTAGTGATTATGTAGTACACAAATAGAATAAAAGGGGTAGTTCACACTATTAGAGAATCAGATGGAGTTATTGATGAAGACACTGTGGTAAGCAAAATTTTGAGAACCCTATTGCCTATCTATGCCATCAGAATTTTTGCAATTCATGAAAATAGGTCAGCACCTAACAACACACTCACTCTTGATAATTTGATTGGAAAGCTTACAACATTTGAATTGAATAATTATGATAATAGTGTTGTACCTAATGTTGAATCTTCTTTCATGACTTCTTTGAAGATTGGTAAGTCTAGTAGTAGAAATAAGAATGATGATAGTGATAGCAATATTGATGATGAGCTTGATGAACTTGAAGCTCTTATGGCCAGGAGGTTACCTAAAGGAAAATGAAGGTATAAAGGAAAGTTACCTCTAGCATGCTTTAACTATAAATAAGTTGGCCACATTGCTGCTAGATGTCCACACAAGAAAGATGATGATAGAACCAAAGACCGATCTGAAGGAAGTTATGGGAGAAGATACAATAGAGGCTACTGACACTACAACAAAGATAACCAAGATAAGAATGACAAAGGCAAGAAGGTTTGCTACATTTCTGAGGAAAAAGATATCACTGATATCGACACTGATGATGATGTGGAGGTAGTATTTGTGGCAATGAAGGATGATTTTGAAGAAGATGAAAGGTATGTAGAGACAACACTTATCTCTAAGGTTAATAAGAATGATACATGGATTATAGATAGTGGCTGTACACATCACATGACTGGTGATGAGGAAAAAATTGATTATCTTGAAGAATACAATGGAGGATTTGTAAGAATGGGAAATGATGCACCTTGTATGGTAAGAGGTAAAGGATCCCTGATGATAAATAATAGATTAAAATGTGAAAATGCTTATTGGGTAAGAGGATTGAACTATAAATTGCTAAGTGTGGCACAACTGAACAATTCAGGCCACCGAGTTGCTTTTGAGAGAAAAAAGGTGAAAATATTTGATGATGGAGGAAGACTTGTTGGAACTGGTACACAATCTAGAGGTAATTTGTTTTATCTTGATAATGATTAGTCTTCTTGTTTATTGATGAAAGATGAAGATGCATGGTTGTGGCATAAGAGGTTATGTCATGTGAATTTTGATAACATGATTAAGATCAGTAAAAAGAAAAGAGTTAGAGGTCTACCTAACTTATCTAAGCCAGATCATGTTATGTGTCATGAATGTTAGAAAGGTAAGATGACTAAGTCTAGTTTCAAAAGTAAAGATTACTCAACAAAGAAGATACTTGAGTTGGTTCATACCAACCTATGTGGTCCTATGAGAACTCAGAGTTATTATGGAGACAGATACTTTATTCTTTTTGTTGATGATTATACAAGGTTAATGATTGTCATGTTCTTAAAAGAAAAATATGAGGCATTTAAGATGTTCAAGTGGTATAAAGAAAAAGTAGAAAAAGAGAATGGTAAAGATTTGAAATGCTTAAGATTTGATAGAGGTGGTGAATTTATCTCTGATGAATTTACTAATTTTTGTAATGAGCATGGTATTAAAAGACAGGTCTCTGCGCCGAGAACACCAACAAAATGGCATTGCTAAAAGGAGGAATCAGTCAATTGTTGACTACGCAAGGACATTAATGATAGAAAAGAATGTTGCTCAAACATATTGGAGAGAAGCTGTTAGCACTGCTGTCTATGTGCTAAATCAAGTGCAATTGAAGAAGGACACTAATAGGACACCCTATGAGTTATGGTTTGGACACAAACCCACTGTAAGTTATTTCAAAATTTTTGGAAGCAAATGTTTTATTCTGAAAGATGAAAGAAATGGAAAGTTTTACTGAAAAGGTGATGAAGGGATATTTCTAGGATATTCCAGTAAAAGTAAAGCATACAAGTGTCTGAACAGAGTTACAAATAAAATTATTGAAAGTATTAATGTTCAAGTTGATGAGTTTGATGATAAGAATGTAGAGGAAAGTAGAAAGGAACTTGAGGACTACAGTAGATTCACTTACATTGAACAACTTGAGCACCTACCGATGAAACAGATAGTGACAACCGGTCAGCAGGAAAACAATACGAAGGAATAGGAAAAAGAAATTGACAAGTAGGAAGGACCTACCAAGCAAGCAAATGAACCTGCACGGGATGAACAAGAAAAAAGAAATTGGATATTGGTGAGTTTTTTCAGAAGACACCATCCTAAGACATAAATCATTGGAGACAGACAAGCTGGCATGCAAACAAGGAGTAAAGCAAGACAAGGTACATGTCTAGTTTGTGAATATGAACCGAAGAATGTAAAAGTTGCATTAGAAAATGATGAATGGGTTAATGCAATGAAAGAGGAAATAGAATAGATAGAGAAGAAAAAATCCTAGACCTTAGTACCTTGACCTAAAGATAAAAATGTTATTGGTACTAAGTGGATATTCAAGAACAAGCATAATGAGAATGGAGAAGTAACAAGGAATAAAGCTAGATTGGTATGCAAAGGATATGCACAGGAGGAAGGAATTGATTATGGTGAAAAATTTACACTTGTTGCTAGATTAGAAGGAGTCATAATGTTACTTGCATATGCTACACACAAAAAGTTCAAAGTTTACCAAATGGATGTCAAGTCAGCATTTCTGAATGGAATACTTGAAGAATAAGTCTACATAGAACAACCTAAAGGGTTTGTTGATCCAGAAAAGAAAGATATGGTATGTAGATTACATAAAGCTTTATATGGTCTGAAGAAAGCACCAAGAGCCTAGTATGAGAGGCTGCATACTTATTTGTTAAGTATAGGATTTGTTAGAACAAGTGAGAACAACAATTTATATATGAAAGGAGATAATGATGATACAATTCTTATTGCTAAAATATTTGTGGATGACATTATTTTTGGAGGTCAAGATCAAATCTGTAAGTCATTTGCTGATGAAATGAGAATTGAATTTGAAATGTCTATGTTCGGAGAGATTAAGTTCTTTCTAGGACTACAAGTGATTCAACAAAATGATGGTATATTCATCACACAATCCAAATATATCAAGGAAGTATTGAAGACATTTGGCATGGAAGATGTTAAACCCATGGGAACACTAATGGCTACTAGATGTAAACTAACTAAGGAAGATGAAACTACAGAAGTGAACCAAACACTATACCGATCTATGATTGGTAAGTTAATGTGTGTAGTGTATAGTAGACCAGGTATAGCACATGCTGTGGGAATTGTTGCAATATTTTTTTCAAACCCTAGCGAGTCACACATGGTTGCTACAAAGAGAATCTTAAGATACCTGAAGAAAATAGAAGATTATGGATTATGGTATCCTAAGGAAGGCTAGTTTGAACTCAGAGTCTATACCGACGCTGATTGGGCTGGAAATGTGGATGACAGAAAAATTACCACCGGAGGAGCATTTTTCTTTGGTGAAAGACTTGTTACATGGACAAGTAAGAAGGAGGTTTGCATTTCTTAGTTTATAGCCGAAGTAGAGTATGTTGTTGCTGCTACAAACTGTTCAAATATTTCATATATTAAGCAAGTTCTAGAAGGTATGAATGAGATAATCACTGAGCCGATGATTATATATTGTGATAAAACCAGTGCAATAAACATTTCAAAGAATCTAGTGATGCACTCTAAAATATATCATATATCAATCAAGTATCACTACTTAAGAGAACAAGTACAGGAGAAGAAAGTTAAGCTAGAGTTTGTTACATCAAAAGAACAACTTGCAGACATATTTACAAAGCCTCTACCGAAGAATACATTTGAATACTTGAGGACAAGACTTGGGGTCCATCCCCTATCTACCAGTCACTAAGGTGATCTAGATGTTGCATCAGCCTAATCTTATTAGAAGATCATTCATGTTGATGCAACATAGTTCACACTTTGGATCATGTCTAAGGTTGTGAAAAGTTGGAGAACTGGAACAGGTTGGCATATCAGTATACAAAGATACAGAGTATGCACCAAACAAAAAAGAGTTACATGGCTACTACAAAGCTGTATGTTTATTTATTTCTTTGGCACTGTTGTCAAAGGGAGAGATAAACAATATGAAACAATATGAACCGATGAGAACACTAAAAACTATCTAAGGGAGAGACAAACTAAAAGAAAGGGAGAGCACTGAAGATTAGTTACTGAGAACAGAAGAAGGAATCCGAGAGCTGAAAATATCATATTTGCAGAATGTCAAAGCTGCATTTGATAATGCTATTGAGTAACATAGTGATTAAACATATTAAGCTAAGGGAGAGCTTGTACAACATGTGTTCACAGAGTTTTAGAATACATGTTTGGTATGTGTATGGTATATTTTATATTACTTGAGTTGTCATCAATGCCAAAGGGAGAGATTGATGAACTACAACTGATTTAGAACCTAATTGAAGATCTGTGATTAGAGATCACCAAGTTACTGATTAAATATGTAATATGATTAAATCAGTAATATGTTATCATTGATGTCAACTAGTTTAATGAAACTTATTTTGTAAGTTACTATAACTAAACATCTGTAGAAAAGGAGTAAAAGAGATGAAGAACATAAATATCTACATGAGGAAGATGCATATGATAGATGAGGATAAAGAATACACTCGGTAACTTGCTGATGCGTCTATGACATTATGTTATTGACTTGATTATGTTTCATTCATCTATGATGAGAAAAAGAGCTGAAAGACACAAGGCAGTGTGGTTAGTTGATGAAGCATTATAGTATACACTGAGCAGTGTAGTGTATATTGAGCATAGTATAAACTGAGCTTGTGTTCACCGATGCATTTCTTTGTTAACCAAGTAGGAGAAAAGAACTAAATGATTAGTTTACCTGATAAGGATTGATGAGATGGAAAGTACATTGAAATCAGTGATGGAGATAATGTTTGTTACAAAGATCAACGACTAGCATAATTCAAGGAAGATCTAAAGGATGAAATCAAAATGTTTTATTGGCACAACTGTCGAGGAAGGATTTAGCGGTAAAATGGATGAAGGAGAATAAGTGGCAAAATCTAATGGAGGAAAATAAAATGGTTTACTTGTCTATTTAAGAGATCAAAGTTTCATTATGAAACTAATGCCAGAAGAAGGACTGCAAAATTATCACATGAACAAGCTTCATGTATGCCTGATCAAACTGGTTAAGGAGAACCGAACTATAGAGTTTACCGAGCATCAGAAAGCTATTACCGAGCGATAGTAAGTCATTGAATATTGTTGATACATAATTGTTATACTGATCAGAGGATTTGATTGAGAGAAATATAGATTTGAATATCTGGAATTGAAGTTGTAATGTAATCAGATCAATTGCTATTACATTTTAACCATTGTAAACAGAGAAATCTCTTAATAGAGTGGACTTGAAAGTCTTATATGTTTCATTCATAGAATGAGCATTGTTATCTTGTCAACCCCATAGTGAATGCTGGTTGGATGATAACGGTTGGTCTAAAATCCTCTAACAAGGTCACACCTAATAGTGTGTTTGTAACCTTTAACAGGGTTGGGTCTTCACCAACCTCACTTCAGAAGAGTGAACATTTTTGGGTTGCCGGTCCCAAGTGGTTTTTCCCTTCATAGGGTTTTCATGTTAAATATTTTTTGTTATGTGTTCATTGTGGTGATTTTTTGTTATCATACTTTACATATTACATGTTAGATTTGGTCGGTAATCATTAGTTGTTGATTGACTAGTAATAGGTAAAAGCACAGACAGTAAAGTATTTTATGTTACTGAGCTACAAAAGTTTAAGTAAATTGTTTTGGATTATACATTTTGATTTGGGACCATGGATAACTGATTCACCCCCCTCTCAGTTATTCAAACAACCCTAACCTTGTCCTTTTCCCTATCCAAGACACACCAAGCAGTATTAATCTAGAGACAGTATGCAAATTGGCACCAAGGAAGACACTTTTTGGGTTTCTAGTTCTCCTAAGAAGAAGAAGAGCATAATCCCCTAACTATTTTCCCCAATGGCAATAGACGCATGTACCTATTAAGCTAAGTGCCTATGAAAATGGAATTGAAATTTAACCAAAATACTATATTTTCTTGAGTAGTAGGCAACCTGCAAAACCACTTATCAGAAATTTTTGTAGAACAAGCTTTCTTTGACCAGTGAATTCTCTGAAAGTATGGTTATTTGCAAAAGATGGCTTAGAAGTCAAGACAAGAAAGGTTAAAGAATGGGGTTTTTATGCTCAATCTTTGTCTTTCATCTTGCACAGATATTGTTAGGCTACCAAAAATGATCAGAAACAACAAGCATCAATCATTAGGGTTAGCTGTCAATAGAAATTTGGAATCAAAATCTAAAAAGATTGCTAAAAAATATGATACGGTTATGCAAAATTGGCATCAAAACTCATACGAGTTTTTTCCCTTTCCCATATGACAATCGGGAAACAATATGACAATGGGTCTATTCTCATATGACAATTTAACTTCCAGATGATAATTCCTAACAACACATACGACAATCCAGAATGTCATTTGTCGTATGACAACCAGAGAACTTTGATACGACTTTCTAAAATGTCATACGAAATCGTACGGATAAAAAAAAGGTTAAAATTTCAAGCTTGAATGAAATTATCAGAAAATTGATAGAATCAAAATGGAAACCCATTGTAGGGCCCCATAATGGGCACCAAAAATGTGCATGTGAATTTTGTACCTAGTTGTGGACACAACACTTCAGTAAAACATTAGAGGTTAGCAAATCAAGAAATTTGCAAATGAAAACAATATAGCTAACCGGGCGATTTACTACCTTTTAGTAGGTATGAGTTTGATATTCTTAGATTATGACCGAGACCAGTGACAATGCAATACCTAAATGAAGGATTTGAAATGATGAAAGTAATGAAATTATGGATGTAGATTAATCTATATTTTTGGATTTTCTATGCAATATGATGAAAAACTGATATAAAATTGATCTAAAATGGATCGAATTGAATTACAAATATAATCTAACAATGATATGAAATGATATGAATGAATTGAAAATAATGAATTGAAATTGAAAAATCTCACAATCGCCTGTTCGCAAGAGGTCGATTCTCCAAGTATTTGAAAGCGCAGTTGAAGGATCGTTTGTGAAGGGCTGAGCCTTGTTTATATAGAAATCTAGGAATTTTGAGAGCTCATGGAAAGCCAAAAATCTCTCCGTGATTAACTCAAATTGATTATTGAGTTATCAGGAAATCAGAATTAGTTAACTTGCAAAATCATGCAAAATCATCTTTTTAACTCAAATAAGAGTTTAGAGCACTTTTTAACTCGAAATAGATGTTGAGTTCAAAAAGATAACAAATTGAATTGATTTATTGATTTAGAGTTTAATTGCTTTTTTGAATGTGCATGGATAATTATGAATTAATTTAATAATTCAGATGAATTATTCTCAACTTAACTGATTTTTGAATTAAAATAACTGATTTATGGGTTAATCAATTATTTAATCAAACTTTATTCCAAAACTATATCATTAAATTTGACAGCTAGATCTAATTAATCAAATAAGAATTTAATCAATTATTTGTAGGATTTTTGATTTATTGTCAAAATTAAATAATATTAATTACAAATAAATAGAATTAAATCTAATTAAATGATTAAGTGGCAGAATTAAGTATAATTAAATAAATATTATTTATATTCAATTAATCAAATTTAGGGTAAATAAAAGAATATCATTTATCACCAAATAATATTTAATTAGAGAAATTAGGATAAATTAGGAATATTTAGGAAATATTCTCCAATGCAGAATTTAGATAGAATCGATTAGAGTTTCGATGATTTGATGTGTAGATGTGCCTTAGGTTAGGACTTTCATGTCGATTTTGATTAATCTGTCGATGTAGGAGGTCAATGGTCTTATAGCCCATTTTTAGGGTATTACACTAGCAGAGGTAAAAGTTAGAGTACAAAGTAGTCATCAAAATCTAACAATGAAACCCGCATAGTGCCTAAGATGAAATTCATCAAAATATATAAAAAAATATTAAACATTTTCAACATTTTTTGAGAAAATGGAGCATGGATTGCATATAATTTCAATAGCTATGAGAACTCGTAGCTTTGAGAATATGTGTCACTACTTCTATACACAATAAATAACAAAACCAACGGTGTAATCACAGAAGGCTTCCAATAATAGTGAGCATTGATGCAAAGACCATTAAGAGAAGTATCATTTTTTTGTTTGGACTCATAGTGTACTAACTTGGAGAATTAAAAGACATGAAAGAAAGAATTTTCCACTATTTCATTACATGAGAGAAAAAGAGCTTACTAGACTTGCCTCTAGAAGTTACGGTTTTCCCTGAAGAAACCCTCACAAAACCACATAAAAGAAATAATTTTCCACTATTTCCTGACATGAGAGAAAACGAGCTTACCAAACTTGCCTCTAGAAGTCACGGTTTGCCCTAAAGAAACCCTCACAAAACCACATAACAACTCAAAAACCCTAGTTAGATGGCGACATGTAGCAAAGCAAAAAAAATCATGAAGCGAGAAGAATGAATGTGATTAGATGCTTACCTAGGTCACTGCAAAAATGAAATACTTTTTGCCTTTATCTTATATTTCATGTTTTTATCTCACAAATACTATGCGGGTATTATTTATTAGTATTATTTTTACATGTTAATTTCAAAATGTAAAATGTATTTATTAAGTGATGTGGTATTTTATCACTCACTTAATTAATATTATTTGACACAAAATAATTTTATTAATCTTCATTAATTTGTCAACTAGGAGTTGTAACTATGGGTTTTGAACCTTGTGCTTTTTATTTGCATTGATTTGAATTTAAAATATTTGCTAAAAGTGAGGTTTTTATAAATCATTTTAGTTAATATTATTGATAATGAAAATAATTTAGTAGAGTAAAATTATGAGTCAACTAGGATTTATTAGGGATCAAAGATGATTGCAAATATCATGGAGGAAAAATGAGAGAGTTCCCGATAAGTCATTCAACGGTTCATATTAGTTTAGGAGGCTTCTTGACCAATTAAATTTGTCTTTCTTTATGTTCCCTTTTGGGTTTGAAATTAGTTTAGGAGGCTTTTTGACTGGTTAAATTTATCTTTCTTTATGTTCCACGCCCTTTTTAAGGGATTTGGTCTCATACTTGACTGATCCTATCACAGTAATGCTCATTTTTTACTGATCATTATTTACTTGCACATTGTTTTTCCCTTAACATTCCTTTATGAGAAAGATAGTGATGCATTAACATGACAAAAATTCTAATGATGAGTAACCCATCTTCACCTTTCAGTTGTGCTTCAATACCTCACTGTATCTACCATTCCATTACCTTAGCTCAATTTTAGTGTTACATTGTTAACTTGAGCAGTGACCAATACTTGCAAATAAATTCTGATGTTCTCCTTTATGCATTATTATAGCTAGCCCAAGCTTCATGACACACTTGCTTGAAGTTAATTTGGGTTTTCATGTTGTATTCACTATTATACAGATTATTGTGACTTTTTCTTGAAACAATATCATTGTACCCTTGTCTTCTTGACTTCTATTGTTCACCGGTCATTATCATTGTGTCCTCAAATTCACTGATTATAGTGATCATTGCTTGAAAAATATCACTGTACCCTTACATTAGTCACTTTTATTCCTCACTAGTCATTATTGGTGTGTCCTCAACTGAATGTTCAATCTCCATCATATTAGTATTGTAGCCTCCATTGATCTTCAACACGAGCATTGTGTTAAGTCCATTGTTTGAGTTTTAATAGTGACTATGGTTGTAAATCTGTGTCTATCGTTTCTCAAAAATCAAGGCCACCATTTTGACAATGTTGTAAACAGTGACAATAAGATGTAAAAAACTTGAATACAAAAAATATTTACTAAGATACCGCCATCTGGTTTGAAGCATACAAAATTGATCTTGGCTTTTATAGCACTGGTTGAAAATGTTTGAAAATAGCCAGTATTTTGTAAATACATAGTCTTATACACTCAACCTCTGCTACTGAACATGAATCTCTTACTAGTTTTAAATATCTGAATACAACTAGTGAATGACTGGTTTTTTCATTACTTTGCAAGAAAAATAGTGATTAGTGTATGATATGTTTTCATTAAATAAGAAATACTAAATTTTAGAATGTTCTATTTATTTTCTTATGAAGTTCGAGCATGGTCTCGTGACACTCACAAACACCAGAATGTAAACATTCCTAATACTTTGAAACACAATTCTTGAAGCACTCTTTCAGAAATACATTTTGAATGTGCAACTATTTTTCACACTGACATTTAATACATCCTGTAGAGAAACATGTTTATTGTGATTTCATGATTCAGATTCAGATTCAATTGAACATGGAACTTTAATATCATTGATTACTAGTCATTGTCCTGTACGATTTTGACATTTACAACATAGTTGTCTCTCTATCTTGTACTTGTGATTTCACTGTCTTTGAAAGCACATACTATAGCATCTTTTAATGGACTTTGGTATTGCATCATTTTCTTGTGACTGTGGTATGAAGACCAGTCACTTGAACACTGTATTTTTACTCTGTCAAGCTTTAAAAAAAACATCAAGCTAATCTTGTTAGGTTAGTGCATGATTAACACATCAGTTTTATGAAAATGCCAAAAATGGTGACATTTATGAATCAATACCAGCAAAGTAATGGTGTTCACTAACTTAACAAGATCCTTTAGATTCTGAAAAAGGTTTCTCAATCACAAGTACTTATTCCCTTTGATTTAGATATCTGGTTTAAATATAAAGACAAAATGCATAATGATGACCATAAATAGTAAAAGGTTTCATGTAAACACATCCCTTTAATACTACATTTCATTTTATGTGGATGCACATTTCCTTATTGCATTGGAATACCAGATAGATATGCAGCTCTGAAAGATTGATTGTTGTATGATGTTTCTATTTCATGCATTGGTTAGATCCAATTGGTTCTAACACATTTCTCTCTCTCATGATGTAGGATAACCCTAAAGACCTCTAGGAGATGCAAATCTGGACAATGGACCTGAGGACCTGACAGACAACTAGCCAACGACATACAGATGACAAAGGAAATGCATGGGACCCTACTCATACTTCTATCATGCTTTCTATTATGCAAATTGTACTCTTTATTGACATGAAATCTAAAATATGAAAGAACATTTGTATACTACATTTAGTTTGAATGCACAAGGTAATGATCAATTATGAAATTTGAAAAATTTGAATGTGATCAATACCAGAGTACAATATAAACAATTGATATTGAATGCAATAATGAAATGTTAATCAACATCATCTGAAATGTAATGTTAAATGGACTCCTAAAAATGCAATATTTTCCTATTTGTGTTCATTGTTCTGCATGCTGCAATTTTGGGTAACATGTACCTTGACTTCTTTGTTTAGGGGGAGTATGGTGCAGGAGCACCTAGGGGTTAAAGCCCTCAAATTTTGATTGTGAGTGATGTACTCTTGGTCTTATATTTATTTAAGTTAGTTAAGTGTGATTAGGTTGATTTTCTATAGTTTGTTTTAGTTTTGCATGTGGTTTGATCTCCATGGTCCAAGAGACCCTTGTAATGGTCTAAATGCCAATATAGGCCCAAATATGGAAATGGCATCTAGACAGCATAAAAGACCTATTTTGAAGCATAGGTAGGGTTAGAGTAAGCTTATAAGACTTAGAGAACCATTATGTAGGTTCAGAGCAAGAAATGATGACAAGTTTAAAAAGTTATCAAAGTTGCTTGAGCAACTTTGACAACATTTATCCAAAAGTTGCAAAATTACCCTAAATAGAGTTATTGGTCAGGCAGGTAGTTGTTCCAAGTCAAAGGGACTATTTAAGTATTTTTGGAAGTATGTTCGGGGGTTGGACAATTAGAGAACTCATTTTTCTAAAGTAGATTTGATAGTAATTCTAGTTTTCTTTCTATGACAATGATAGTTAGTTAATTTTTGGTTGAATCCAATGTAAATGGATTGAGTGCTTCAATTTCATGCTTTTATAGTTTATTTAGTCATTTTTATCATTCTATAATTAGTTTCCATTTTCTTTTGTATAACTGTCTATGAATAAATCCAACTATCCTAGACTGTTCTCTGCCAGTGAGGGAGTTGGTCTTGTAAATATGAATCTAGTTTGAATCCCCTCCATTGGATCTTCATGGAACATGGACATTGGAAAATAGAGCCCTTGTACATTATCCATTTCTTTTTATAGTTTCTAGAAGTCAAGCTAGCTATTTTTGAGGCCTTTGCCTAGGTGAGCCTGGTTGAGCCCGGTTAGGAGCAAGGAGGTGATCGTTGGAATATGCTTGTAGGGTTGGATTGGGAGTGTGAAGTTGGTGATTGTATTGTGTCATAGAGTGTTGAATACACATTAGAACCATTGGTGATACTAGAGGAAGACACTCGTATTCAACGTTGTTAGTAGTTTGGACAATGAATCCTATTAGCCTCATTTTTAAGGACTGAGAAATAGACCTAGAAAAGGATTGTACAATCAGCTTGGAGGTCCCAAACCCTAGAAATACTTTAAGGAATCCAAGAGGGTATCTATAACTATGAATAGTTTTAGGGGTTTTTTGGAAATTTGACAAGTTGTTGGGGTTTAGGATCTTGATTAGGGCTACAAGAGAAAATATCCTTGTACACAATGCAATCTTGAACCCGATGAAGAATTGGTGGAATCTTGAACCAAGTTCTTCAATAATGGATGGAACAAGTTGGATTTAGAGTATGTTTGACCATGCAATATGTCTTGTGAAATCACAAGGATTTTTGAGAGGATCTACCCTAGTAGGTTCAAGGAAGTTCAAGAAGTAGTGGTAACTATTGGTAGTGAGGCCCTTAGTGATTAGGGGTAGAGATCAAAGTGTTTCCCTAGGTTAGGGTTGGAGAAAGAAACCTTAGATGTCTAAAGGATGGAACTTAGGTAATGCCAAGTTGGCTTGGGATAGGATCCTCCCTATCAATCTTCCACACTCTTACAATCATAAGGAAATATTTCCTTATATACAAGTTACATTCAAAATTCCTAGGTCATCCAATTATAGGACCTCTCCTATAAACAAAACATTACATAGAACCATGTGAGGATACATAAAAAATCCTTAAAAATATTAAAACAAATACAAATCATGAAATAGTCATCCACAACATTAATCCATGCTTAATTATTCAAGAACACACTACCACCCCTGGGTCGAATTCCAAATAAATCTTCACTGGAGTACATGCCAAAAATGACATAAAAAATTACACAAGTACATTTCAATCACATAGTAGAATCTCCCATGTGTCCTTTTACATTCCCTAATCTCACAAGGTTTAACCCATTTCCGCATTAAAATTGTACTCCAAATAATAAGACCAACTCCGCGAGTTTCCTAGTCACTAGTCCTGTAACTAGTCTTTGCCAATTCATCCATAACTTGAGAAAATAAGCATATAAATGTATGCAAACATAATCATGAATAGTAAATAGATTATGCTACTCAAATGTCAGCTTGCGGGAGCTAAGTTGTCATACACTATCTATAAAATTCTTTGTAACATGTCTATCCGATCTATCTGCAACTTATAGATTCCCTTACTGAAACATATGTTGACATTAATGACAAAAAAATGAATGCCAAAATCATAGACTACAACAATTTTAAGAATCTCCCCTTTGGAATTGATGGAAACATATGTGAAAAACCATCAATCCAAGAGTGGCCTTCCATAAAAACCTTCTTTAAATCTCCACCTAAACCAATAAGGATTTTTCACCAATATCTCTCCCCCTTCAAAATCAATGGCAAAGAGTTCCATTACAAAATCCATTTCTTATTTATTTTCTAGGTGTATCTTTTTCAAATATTCAAGACCTTTGACTACTAGGTGCAAGTCACCTTGATTTGATCATCTATGCTCAAACCATTACTCCCCCTAAGGAGTAAAATTTCGGATCAAGTCCACAAAGGATATAGCTTTGATTAATCTCTAATGAACTTGTGCACTACTTCATCTCCTTAATTACCTCTAGGGGGGTTCTAACGCCAAGCTTACCTCTGAGATATTCAAAGGTATCTTTTTTTAATGATTTAGTGAATATGTCTACAATTTTCTCCTCTATGTCTACATATTCAAGCTTCACCTCTTTCTCTTTCACCTTATCCCTTAGAAAATGATACTTGATTGAAATATGATTAGTTTTTTAGTACATCATTGGATTCTTCAACATATTAACTACAATTGTATTATTACAATGTATGATAAATGGTTCTCCAAGGTTCACACCAATCTCCTTCAACATCTATTTCATCCAAACAGTCTGTGTGCAATTAATTGTAGTAGAGACATACTTTGATTCAACTCTTGACTAAGCTATGAAATATTTCTTCTTGCTTAACAAAGAAACTAACCTCTTCCCAAGGAAAAAGGCTCCTCCACTTAGGCTCTTCCTATCATCTACACTACTTGCCCATTTTGTATCACTGTATGCTTCTAATGTGAAGTATTTTAACCTATCATACCATAGGCCAAAGTCAACTATACCCTTTAGGTATCTGAAAATCCTCTTGATTGTAGCAACATGTTGTTGGAAATATTCAGGAATTAACCAAGTTACTGAGAGGGGAGGGGTGAATCAGTAACTCCAAATTTTCTTTCAATTTTAACATGTAATTTACTTTTAACCTTTGCATACAGAAAGCATGAAACTTAAAAGTATTTACAATAATGACACATAGATTTGGTTACCCAGAAACCTTCCAAAAGAAAGTAAAACTGGGGTGGGGATGAAACCCACAAAGCTTTAATACTACAGAATAAAGTTGGCCGGTTAAGGCTTACAATTTGATCACTTCTGATGATCTGCCCTGTTAGGAGCAATAAGGATTGTAAATCCACCCTGTTAAAGGATTTACAAAACATACAATGAAGTATGCACTCGGTAAAGAGATTTTACAAAAGACTGTTAAGTCTACCCGGTTAAAGGATTTAGTACTGATTCACCTGTTAGGATGAAACAGTAGATCTCTTGCTTTGCAACTGGATTGCTGATTGAGATTCGCTGATGTACTGATCACCTTCTGTGATGAATTTGTCTTTGCTGTTCCTTATACTGCTGAAGCCTTCTGTAATTCGCTTATCTCTGCCTTTCTTTTTATTTCACATATATTCTTCTTACATACATCTTGACATTTTTACAACATTGTTTATATACAAGTCTTAAACAATTAATTACAATTATAATTACAAATTCGGCTTGAAAAATAAACATAAGTGCTACTAAGTCGGCCCAAGTATGGTTACACGGTTCCTGCAAACTGACTCGGTGACTTTCTGATACTCGGTGTCCACTGCATTACTCGGCATCGTAATGCACTTGGTAGAAGTGAAGGCACGGTTCATACTGATCACTCGATAGGTTTTGAACTCGGTAAATACTGGTGACTCGGTAGACATGATGTTACTCGGTTTACACTGTCCTGTTCGGTTTGTACTAACTTGCTCAGTTTGCACTGTCTGCTCGGTTTGCACTGAGAACGCAAATAAGTGTTGTCACTAGTGGCAATTCTGCTTAATGCCAACAATCTCCCCCTTTGGCATTAGTGACAAAAACACTTATTGGCCAAAACTTATATACACGAATCATGCTCAGTTTTATTTTGATTTTTCAAAATTTGTCTTTGTTATAGGGCTTTCTTTATACATTGTCTCCCTCTTTCAATGTGCTAACTGTTTCTATACAAATTTTCTTCTATACATATCTCCCCCTTTTTGACGATAATGCCAAAGGTGTGTATACAAGTTATTTACAGAGAGAATCCAAAATTTGATAGAAAATTAGAATGTACCTTCATTATTAGTGCCAGGGTTCTGTCCCAACTTTCTTGCAGGATCTTACATGTTTGTATAGCAATTTGGACTTCTGCAGAGAGTTCAATCATGTGATCTGCTATAGAGAACTGATTGTCATGAATCAATGTTTTGGAATGTTCAATGTGCTTATACATTGTATTCATGATGGGAAGGATCATGTGTTGGATGTCTAGCAGTGTGGACCGGATCCTTGTGTCTTCTTTCAGTAGATCAGACTGCATATTTGATAGGTGTGAAATTTTCATGTGATGAGCAAAGCTTGAACTTGGTTCAAGTTGCAGCTTCTGTATGCTAATCTTCATGTCCTCATCCATTTTATTCATTTTATCCTTAACATCCTTTGTGAACTCGGCAATGTTGCACAGTCTGGCCAAAAGAGAGGTAGCATTCGAATAGATAGATTCAGTGTTTGACAAAACTGAAGACAATTCTACTTGGTTAATAGCTATGTGTTGAGCAATGTGCTCAAGCACTTTATTGTTGAATCTCTTCTCGGCTCTTTCAACTAATTTTTCTGTCCCAGATGAATCCTCATTGTATTTATCAACTGCTTCTGCTAATTGTGACAAAACATGTTGGGAGGAGTCTACTTTAATGCCTAATGCATCAGACAAAATGTCCTTAGCATCCTTGATGATTTGATATTCCTTGTCTCTCTCCTCTTTAAGCTTCTTTTGTTTTGCTTTCCTTTGGAGGATCTCACCTATATTTTGCATTTGGTCTGCTGATAGATTTGCAAAATCTAATGTAGGAATCTCTATCTCTTCATCTAGGTCTATATCCTCTACTACATTCTTACCCAAAAATTTTATACTCGGTAGAGCCTTAGGCTTATCTGAACTTAATGCTTTGGTATTAGTGACAGTAGATAAAGTAGGGCTGGCTATAGATACTGGTATACTTTCTACTGGAGAGCATAAAATATTTACACTTGAAGATTCAAAAATTGGAAAACTTACTGCTGGAAAACTTGATGATGCGGGAGACTGCAACTCGGTAGAAGAAATGGTAGCTGCTTCTGTTGTTGCTATGGATGATTGGACAAATGTGGAAGTTGTCATAACCATGCTTGAAGGTGTCTCCGGGCTGGATATAGAAACTTTTACTGGAGAGGTAGGAAGGGATGCAATGACTTCTGCTGCTATCCTCACAGTATCATCTACCTCAATGTCTTCTTCTTGTTCATCACTGTCATCTTCAATATCTTTTATTATTACTGTTTCAATACTCGGTTGGTGAAGGTGGTATATGTTCTTCCATGTAGCATTTGCAGCCTTCACAACCGATTCAATATTGTTGATCAAAATCAAACAAGTATTGAACTTCAATGTCATCTTATTTTCATTTTCTTTTAATGCTTTCTTTACTTCATCATTTTTCAAGCTCGGCATCAACTGTCTCAGGGTTTGATCAAATATGTCTATCACAGTTTGCTTTGCATTGCTCCATCTCATTTTTATTGGATTTAATAGAACTGCTGGAACCTGTGGGGCTATTTCTTTAGGAGAGTATTTCCACTGTCCCATCTTTTCAATAACAGCATCTTCTATTTCCTTCTGTTCTGTTTCCGATCTGGTTTCATATTTTAAGGATTTTATGTTACTTACTCCAGATCCTGATCTGTCTCTAAAGAGTTTGAGCTTTTCTTGAAGGTTTAGAGGAGGCCTTTTGAATACTATGTCTTTATCTGCCTTGTCTGCCTTGTCTGCCTTGCCTCTTGTATTTCTCCTTGTAAATATAGTAGTAGGAGGCTTAGGTGCCTTAGTGATGAAAACCTTTCCTTTCTTCTTTGCAGGTTCTGGTTCCTCTGTTTTCTCATCCTTTTCCTCTTCTTCTTCATCTTTTTCTTCTTTGTCCTCGGTTATCATTTGCATTTTGGCTATCCTCTTCTTTCCTTTGTTTACCGCCTGTGGAAGCTTTATGCTTAGTTCAATTCTCACCTTAGCTTCATCATATGTTCCAAAATATGGAGCTTTGGGATTGATAGGCTGATTAAGAAGAGCTTCAATGATATTCTTGGTTTCATCAATATTTACCTCATAAGGAAGAGGTTTTACATATACAGTCCTCGGTTTAACTGCTTGAATATATATATTATCACAATCCACCATAAAACAAATGTCATCTTTGTAATCTTCCACCAACTTCTGTGGAATCTGGAATTTGTCATTCATTTTCTCTTTGAAAGACTCAAAATAATTATCCATGATGCTTTCAAAATTTTCACCCATTTCTAAGATGTATTCATTTATTTCATAGAGGACTGGCACATCTTTTCTCCATACAACTTTTCCTTTAGAAGGGAAGAATTTCTGAACATAGAAGAATAAACAGACCAATAAGGATCCAAACTTACATGGATTGTTTTTGGAAGTTTTAATGCTTTCCATGTTTTTGTTAAACTGCTTTAACAATAAGTCTGCTAGGTCAAATGCTAAGTTATTCTTGACCACTTTGTATGCTAGGTCAATAGCTTCACAGGAGACACTGTTCTGTCGACTAGAACTATAAATCTTATGGGCAATAATGTGTGTACCAAACTTCAGTTCAGCATCGGTAATGCTGCTAACTTTCATGCCTCTACCGTCCCACTCGACTAGGGTTTTCTTCTCTAGTTCCGTCCGACCTAGGGTTTTGGTAGTTTTTGCTTTGTTCAACATGGGAAGACCGGTGACTTGTTGAATCATCCTTTTTGTGATCTCAATAGGTTTCTCAAGCCAAACCTTGCCATCATGTACACGGCTGAGAATGTATCTAACCCATTTATCTCAAAAGTTTCGAGGTAGATGTGCAATGTGAACTAAACCTTTATCTTCCAGATGTTTGTGCTCGGGTTTCAGAATACTATCCACACACAGTTCCTCACGCACAATATCTAGTTCTAGGTTCCCCATTTCATGAATTGAACAGTTAAAATGATTGCAGATATCATTAATAAGTAGTACCTTAGGAGGAATCTGAGATTGAGCTCTGTTCGGATCTAGGGCTGCTGCAATTGTGGGCACGATTTTGAAATCTGGTGCTTTCCATTCCCCTTGGACTAACATATCAGATCCTTTCTTCGCTGAAGTGCTGGATGATGCCATGATAGCTCACAGAAAATTCCTTTCGCAAAAGTATTGAATCGCTGGGTTGCTCTTGAAATTTTCTGCTCTCAAAGTGCTAAAGGTTCGCGGTGAAGAATGAGTTCGATTACTTTCTTTTTGTTTACAACTCTGTCATTAATGCTTAGTACAAATTAGGGTATGAATTTTGACAGACTGTCACCCACTAAGAATTAATTGCTCGGTAAAGACTTCGCAACTCGGTGAACTCGAGAATTCATATTGCTCCGACCTCGCTCAGTGAAGACTGATACTGACCTTGCTCGGTGAAGACTGATACCAACCTTGCTCGGTGAAGACTGATACCGACCTTGCTCGGTGAAGACTGATACCGACCTCCCTGCATCTTGCATGCTGATTTAGATCTTTCTTTTAATTTCGGTTCTGGAACTGCTTGAAATTGGTCTATGAGAATATAGTTCCAGTGCTTTCTTGGAAATTTAGTTTGAGTCGGTAGAGCCATCCATTCCATTACTTGGACTGGATTTCTCGGTAGCTTTAGGAATCCATTTTTGTCTCACCTGTTTCCTGACCTTAGTTGCTTCATTCTTCTTTCCATCTTCAACTTCACTAGCATTCATGCAGTTTCTGGCTATGTGACCGAGTTTAGTGCATTTGAAGCATCTTACGGTAGTATCTCTTTTCCTTAGATGATGTTTTATGCAATTCATGCCAATGTGTCCATATTCTCCACAGTAATGACATCTACACCAGGTGTTGTAGTCCCATCCAAACATTGCTTTCATAATTTGTTCTGCTAGATTAAATGTCTTGGATCTGCACTCGGATGCCTTGTGACCTTGTTTGTTGCACTTGTGACAATTACCTCTGAATCTAGGTTTTTCCCTGCATTCATTTGCTTTGTGACCAGGTTGATTGCAGCTGTCACATTTTCCATTAAATTTTGCTTTTTCATTGTTCCAACATTTATTTGAAGTATGTCCTATTTTACCACAATGATTACAAGTAGGTTTTTGATTTCTTTGAGTACCTTGCTTAGAGGATTCACCTTCTCCTTTGTATCCAAGTCCTGCTTTTCCTTTTTGCCTATGAAGATTTCGCTCATACAGCTGATTCAAGTCTTCTTGGCTTTTCAGCATTCCTTCATTGATTTGTTTTTCAGCGTTTAGGTCATCCACCAATCTTAGATTGATTTCCTTTTTAGATCTTAGTTCTTCTCTTGTGCTTTCTATTTCTGATCTTAGATTCAGAATTTCCTCATTTGTATGAGAGATCTGATCAATTAGGTTTTCTAGCTGAAGGGTTTTATTTTGGACTTCAATGTTTCTTCCATCTAATTCATCTTTCAACTTGTTTCTTTGTTCCAAGATCTCATAGAATCTTGTAGAGTGTAGCTCTTGTTCTCTTTTCAATTTTCTCACTTCTTCCTGCAGAGACCCATTCTTTTCTAGGAGTTCTTTGACAGCATTGTTTGCTTTATCTGAGTTATTTGAGGGAAAAAGATCTTCAATCTTTTCTTCAATGTAATTTTGATCATTCATCTAATTTTCAAGTTCCTTCCTTCTTCTTAGGGATTGGGAAAGATGTTCTTTTGCTTCTTTGAGTTTAGCTATGGCCATTTCCAGATCTAGCTTTTCATTTTCAATCACCTTGTTCAGTTTGAATACCTCCATTGTCCTAGATCTTTGCTCAAGCTAGTTAAGCTTTATCTTGAGAACCAATGCTGCTCTGATACCAATTGTTGGAAATATTCAGGAATTAACCGAGTTACTGAGAGGGGAGGGGTGAATCAGTAACTCCAAATTTTCTTTCAATTTTAACATGTAATTTACTTTTAACCTTTGCATACAGAAAGCATGAAACTTAAAAGTATTTACAATAATGACACATAGATTTGGTTACCCAGAAACCTTCCAAAAGAAAGTAAAACTGGGGTGGGGATGAAACCCACAAAGCTTTAATACTGCAGAATAAAGTTGGCCGGTTAAGGCTTACAATTTGATCACTTCTGATGATCTGCCCTGTTAGGAGCAATAAGGATTGCTAAATCCACCCTGTTAAAGGATTTACAAAACATACAATGAAGTATGCACTCGGTAAAGAGATTTTACAAAAGACTGTTAAGTCTACCCGGTTAAAGGATTTAGTACTGATTCACCTGTTAGGATGAAACAGTAGATCTCTTGCTTTGCAACTGGATTGCTGATTGAGATTCGCTGATGTACTGATCACCTTCTGTGATGAATTTGTCTTTGCTATTCCTTATACTGCTGAAGCCTTCTGTAATTCGCTTATCTCTGCCTTTCTTTTTCTTTCACATATATTCTTCTTACATACATCTTGACATTTTTACAACATTGTTTATATACAAGTCTTAAACAATTAATTACAATTATAATTACAAAGTCGGCTTGACAAATAAACATAAGTGCTACTAAGTCGGCCCAAGTATGGTTACACGGTTCTTGCAAACTGACTCGGTGACTTTCTGATACTCGGCATCCACTGCATTACTCGGCATCGTCATGCACTCGGTAGAAGTGAAGGCACGGTTCATACTGATCACTCGGTAGGTTTTAAACTCGGTAAATATTGGTGACTCGGTAGACATGATGTTACTCAGTTTACACTGTCCTGTTCGATTTGTACTAACTTGCTCGGTTTGCACTGTCTGCTCGGTTTGCACTGAGAACGCAAATAAGTGTTGTCACTAGTGGCAATTCTGCTTAATGCCAACACATGTGTTTCTTTAAATCTTCCTAAAATCTAGCAACACTTCTAACTACACTTACAACATGAGGTCTACTATGTGTTAGATACTGATGACCTCCTATCATAGATCTATAATTTGTTTGAGGTACAAATTTTGTCTCATCTGAAGTAGACAACTTGTTCCCTGTTACCATAGGAGTTCCAACTAGTATACTATCATCGATGCCTAATTTATTTAGAAACTCCTTAAGATACTTGGTCTGAGATATGAAAATTACATTCTTGTTCTGATTTATTTGTAGCCCTAGGAAGAACTTTATCTCCCATATCATAGACATCTCAAATTCACTCTTCATTTCTTCTGCAAACTTGTTACTCATAGCATCATTACCTCCAAACATAATGTCATCAACAAAAAATTATACTATCAAAATGCCTTCATCATTACATCTCAAGTATAAATTGTTATCTACATGCATTACCTCTTTTAAAACCAAGATGTAGTAAATACCTATCCAATATAGCATACCAAGCTCTAGGTGCTTGTTTTAGACCATATAGTTGTTAGAATATCTGAGAGGGGGGGGTGAATAAGTTAGATCAGTTATCCTAGAGTCCCAAATACAAAGATGTACCTTATCAAACAATTCCAACAAATTATGCAGCTCGGTAACATAAAATATCAATCTGTTTGTTCACTTTATTGATTACCAGTAAATATCAAACTGTGATTACTGACCAAATTAATTATGTAGTATGTAAAGTATGATAGAAAAACAATCATCACAAATAACACATAACACAATGATTTAACGTGGAGACCTTGTTAAGGGAAAAACCACCTGGGACTGGTAACCCAAAATAATTCACTCTTCTAAAGTGAGCTTGATGAAGAGACAACCCTGTTAAAGGTTACAAACACATTGTGAGGTGTGACCTGGTGAGAGGATTTATCACTAACAGTTAACTTTTGACTAGCATTCACTATAGGGTAAACAAGATAATAATGTACATTCTCTAAATGACATAGGGCAGAATATAAGACTGTTAAGTCCACTCGGTTAAGAGATTTTATGAATCAATGATTAAACTGATACAGTAATGATCTGATTCAAATACAACTCAATTGTAGATATTCAGATCTATGCTAAGCCCATACAAATCCTCTGATCATTAATCAAATTCACTTCCTCAATATTCTTCAACTTACTTTCACTTGATAAATGGTTCTCTAATGCTCGATTAACTCTGTAGCTCAGTTCTTTCAATAACCAGTTTGATCAGGCATGCATGAATAGTCCTCATGCAAATTCTCTGTAGTCTTCTTCTTTTAGCATGTTTCAATAATGAAACTCATATCTCTTAAATAGACAAGTAAACTATTTTCATATCATCTATCATATTTTTTCGCTTAATCTCCTTCATCTATTTTGCCTCTTAAACCTTCCTCGATAGATGTGTCATTAACACTTTTCAATCTCATCCTTTATATCTTCTCCAAATTATGTTAGCCATGGATCTGATAACAAACTTCATCCTTAATCTTAAAATCATGACAATTTCTAGCTCATCAAATTCAGTTGGTTGTTCTTTGCATTTAATGTTTTCATCCATACTTGGTTGATATAGAAATGTGTCGGTGCTAACTAGTTAAACTAGCTTGGTTAATATTGTCAATCGGTATACACTCCACTGGCTTGGTGTATACAAAAATTTTCAATTACCAACCACATTCACATGTTCAATTTCAGATCTCTTCTTCATAATAGATTAATGTAACATTCTCAAGTCAACAATATAAAACTATAGACTCATCAATAAGTTACCCAATGTTTACCTTATCCTTATCTATCATATCCATATTTTTCTCATGTAGATATCTTAGTTCTTCATCTTTTCTTCCTTCAACAGATGTTTAGATGTTTGTAACTAACATGATAAGTACATTCAAGATTAGTTGACATCAATGACAAAATATTGACTGATTTAATCATCTTACATATCATTTCAGTACTTGATGATCTCTAATCACCATTTCTTCAGTTCATTCAGATATTCAATCAATTGTAGTTCATCAATCTCTCCCTTTTGCATTGATGGCAACACAAGAAATATGAAAATATGGCATGCACATACCAAACATGTATTCTACAACTATGTAAGAAAATGTTGTAGCTTGGTAAGCTCAAATTTAATATGTTTAATCACTACAAAACATAACAACATTACAAGTCCAGACTCTCCCTGTGGATTTGATCTTTTCAGTTCTCAGATTCCCTTTGTTCTTAGCAATAAATATTCAAGTCTCTCCCTTTCTGTGTGTTCTCAGTAACTGATTTTCCATAATCATTCTCTCTCTCTTTGACAACAATGCCAAAGATAATATAAACAAATAGCTATGCAACAGCCAAGTATTTCTCTGTTGTTTGGTTCATATCATGTACCTTTAGTGTACAAATAAACAAATTTCTTTTCTAGCTTCTACAATCTTTCACAAACTTAGACAAAATCCAAAGTGTGAGATATGTGCATCAACATGAATGATCTTCTGATAAGTGTAGGTTGATGCAACCTCCAAATCACCTCAGTGATCGGTAGACAGGGGATGGACCCCAAGTCTAGTTTTCAAATATTTAAATGTGTCCTTCGGTAATGGTTTAGTAAAAATATTAGTAAGTTGTTCCTTAGATGTTAAAAATTCTAGTTGTACTTGCTTCTCTTGAACTTTCTTAAGTAGTGATACTTAATAGATATATTCTTTGTCTTTGAATGCATCACAAGATTCTTAGAAATATTTATAGCATTGGTGTTGTCACAATATATAATCATCAGGTCAGTGATTACTTCATTCATTCCTTCCAACACTTGTCTGATCCAAGCTATATTTGAACAATTTGTAGTAGCAACAACATACTCTACTTTAGTAGTGGACTGAGAAATGCATGCTTATTTCTTGCTAATCCAAGTCACAAGCCTTTCCCCAAAAAAGAATGCTCCACTGGATGTGCTATTTTGGTCATCTATGTTTCCAACCCAATCTGCATTGGTGTAAACTTTAAGTTTAAATTTTCCTTCCAATGTGTACCATAATCTATAGTCCTCTATTTTCTTTAGGTATCTCAAAATTCTCTTTACAATAACCATATGTGAATCTTTAGGATTGGTAGAAAATCTTGCCACAATCCCCACTGCATGTGCAATATCAAGCCTACTATGTACTACATACATCAATTTACCAATCATAGATTAGTATAGAGTCTGATTTACTTTAATATATTCATCATCCTTTGTTAATTTGCAGCCAGTTACCATCGGTGTTCCCACTAGTTTAGCATCTTCCATGCCAAACATTTTCAATAATTATTTAATGTATTTGGATTGAGTGATGAAAATCCCATCTTTCTGTTGTATAATATGAAAACCTAGAAAGAATTTAATCTCTCCAAACACAGACATCTCAAATTAATTTCTCATTTCATTGGCAAAAGATTTGCAAATCTAATCTTGTCCACCAAAGATTATATCATCAACAAATATTTCAACAATCAAAATGTTATCATCAAAATCTCCTTTCATGTACATATTACTATTTTCACTAGTTCTTACAAAGCCAATACCTATAAGATTACCATGTAATCTTTCATACCATGCCCATGGTGCTTGCTTCAGTCCATATAAAGCTTTGTGCAGTCTACATACCATGTCTTTTTTATTCAGATCAACAAACCCTTCCGGTTGTTCTATGTAGACCTCCTCAAGTATTCCATTTAGAAATGTCTATTTCAAATCCATTTGATATACCTTAAATCCCTTATGTGTAGCATAGGCAAGTAGTATGCAAACTCCTTCCATTCTAGCAATAGGTGCAAATGTTTCACCATAATCAATACCTTCTTCTTATGCATATCCCTTGCAAATAAGTCTTGCCTTATTCCTTGTAACTTCTCCATTCTTATTTAGCTTATTCTCAAAAATCCACTTAGTATCGATAACATTTTTATCTTTTGGTCTAGGCACTAACATCCATGTCTTATTCTTTTCAATTTGTTCAATCTCCTCATTCATAGCATTTATCCATTCCTCATTGTCAAGTGCATCCCTAACATTCTTTTAGTTCAAACTCACAAACTAAGCATGTGTTTTGTCTTTACTTACTTCTAATCAGCATGCCAGCTTGCTTGTCTCCAATGATTTGGTTCTCAAGATGGTATCTTTTAACAAATCTTGCTAGAACTTGATCTCTCCTCTGCTCATCATTCTATTCAGGTACAGTTTCTTGCTCGATAGCTTCTTCATGATTCTCAGTTTCCATTTTTTGATTCTCGGTAGCATTTTCCTGATGTTTGGTAGACCCAGCCTGTGGCTTTGGTAGATACTCTAGATCTTCAACATAAGTGAACCTACCATAGTCTTCTGGTTCCTTCATGCTTTCTACATCATTCTTATCAGCAAACTCATCAAATTTTACATTAGCACTTTCTATCATCTTATTAGTAACTTTTTTCAGACATTTATAAGCTTACTCTTAGTAGAATATCCTATGAATATTCCTTCATCACCTTTAGAGTCAAATTTTCCATTCCTATCATCTTTTAGAATATAACACTTGCTACCAAATACTTTAAAATAACTTACACTCGGTGTGTATCCAAACCATAACTCGTAAGGTGTCTTGTTTGTGTCTTTCTTTAGTTGTACTTAGTTCAGGACATATAAAATTGTGCTAACTACCTCTCTCTAGTATATTTGTGCAACATTTTTATCAATCATCAATGTTCTAGCACAATCAACAATAGATCTATTTCTCCTTTCAGCAATTCCATTCTATTGTGGTGTTCTTGGTGTAGAAACCTGCCTTTTTATACCATGCTCATTACAAAAGTTAGTAAAATTCATTAGAAAAAAACTCACCTCCTCTATCAGACCTTAAGCATTTCAATTATTTTCTATTTTCTTTTTCTACTTTAGCCTTATACTATTTAAATAGTTTGAATGCCTCAAATTTCTCTTTCAAGAACATAACAATCATTAATCTAGTATAGTCATCAAGAAACAAAATAAAGTATCTATCTCCATAGTATCTCCGAGTTCTTGTGGGACCACATAAGTCAATGTTAAACAACTTCAAAATTCCTTTAGATGAGTAGACCTTACTTTTAAAACTGGATTTTGTCATCTTTCCTTTTTGACATTGATGACACATAACATGATCAGGTTTGGTTAGACTAGGCAATCCTCTAACTTTTCTATTTTTACTGATCTTAATCATGTTATCAAAATTTACATGACATAACCTCTTATGCCATAATCATGCATATTTATTTTTCACCAGTAAACAAGAAGTCTCATCATTGTCAAGGTAAAATTAAGTTACCTTTTGATTGTCCTCCTGTTCTGATAAGCTTTCCATTTTCATCATAGATTTTTACCTTCTTGCTCTCAAATGCCACTCGGTGACTTGAGTTATTAAGCTGTGCCACACTCAACAAATTTTAATTTAGTCCTTTTACCTAGTATGCATTATCACATCTAATTTTATCATTCAACATAATAGATCCTTTTCCTTTAACCATGAAAGGTGTGTCATTTCCCATTTTCATTGATCCTCCATTATAATGCTCAAGATGATCAAACTTATCTTCAGCACCAATCATGTGATGTGTACAACCACTATCAATGATCCAAGTATCATTTTTACTAACTTTAGAAATGAGTGATGTTTCTACATACCTTTCCTCCTCTTCAGAATCATCTTTCATTGCAACAAACACTACCTCAATGTCATCATCAGTGTCGGTGTCATCTTCTTCAACAAGATAACATGCCTTTTTTCTCTTATCTTTGTGATCTCAATTATCTATGTTCTAGTGTTAGTAACCTCTATTGTTCCTTCTGCTATAGCTTCCATCACCAGATCAATCTTTGTCTTTATCTTCCTCTTTCTTGTTGGGACATATATCAACAATATGGCCAACTTATTTACAATTAAAAAAAGCTAAAGGTAACTTTCCCTTATATCTACCTTTACCAATCTGTAGTCTCCAAACCATAAGAGATTCAATTTCATCAAGCTCATCATCAGTATTACTATCACTTTCATTCCTTATATTATGCTTACTGCTAGATTTACCAATCTTCAAAGAAGACATAAAAGAAGACTCAACACTCGGTACAACACTATTATCAAAATTGTTCAACTCAAAGGTTGTTAACTTTCCAATCAGATTATTAAGAGTAAGATTGCTACCAGGTGCAGATCTCATTTCATGAATACTAGATATTTTGATTGCATAGACAGGCAACAAATTTCTCAATATCTTACTTACCACTGTATCTTTAGAAATGATACCACCAACTCCTCGGATAGCATTGACTACCTCTTTGATTCTATTTGTGTACTGTGTGATATTTTCTCCTTCCTTCATTTTCATATCAAATCTACCTCTCAAGCTTTCATTTCTAGCTCTCATCACATTTGCATCACCACCATAAACTAGAGGAAGTTTATCCCACATTTCCTTCACAGTAGTGCAATCCTTGACATCCTCAAATTCAGCATCAGATAGAGTAGAAACAATCTCTATCATAGTAATGTTGTGTTCATGTTGATCTCTCAAATGATCAAGAGTCAAAGGGCCTACCATCAGTTGTAAGTAGCCATGGTCAAGTAAGTGTATAGCAGATTCACCAATTCCAAATATGTGAAGTCTCATCTAAATTTTCCATGTAGTAAAGTTGTCCTTGTTCAGCTTCGACACTTCCCTCTTATACATCTCGTAATCTTTCTGCTCGAGTCCTTAAAAATTTCTTCCAAGCAACCAATATGCTTTGATATCAATTGTTAGAATAACTAAGAGGGGGGTGAATTAGTTAGATTAGTTATCCTATATTCCCAAATACAAAGATGTACCTTATCAAACAATTACAAAAAATTATGCATCTCAATAACATAAAATATCAATCTCTCTGTTCACTTTATCGATTACCAGTAAATATCAAACTGTGATTACCAACCAAATCAATTATGTAGTATGTAAATTATGATAGACAAAAAATCATCACAAATAACACATAACACAATGATTTAACATGGAAACCCTGTTAAGGGAAAAACCACTTGGGACCGGTAACCCAGAATAATTCACTCTTTTGAAGTGAGCTCGGTGAAGAGCCAACCTTGTTAAAGGTTACAAACACACTGCTAGGTGTGACCCGGTTAGAGGATTTATCACTAATAGTTAACTTTTGACCAACATTCACTATGGGGTCAACAAGATAACAATGCACATTCTCTGAATGACATAGGGCATAATATAAGACTGTTAAGTCCACTCAGCTAAGAGATTTTCTGAATCAATGGTTAAAATGATACAGTAATGATATGATTCAAATACAACTCAATTGTAGATATTCAGATCTATGCTAAGCCCATACAAATCCTCTGTTCATTAATCAAATTCACTTCCTCAATATTCTTCAACTTACTTTCACTCGGTAAATGGTTCTCTAATGCTTGGTTAACTCTATAGCCCGGTTCTTTCAATAACTAATCTAATCAGGCATGCATGAATAGTCTTCACGCAAATTCTCTGCTGTCTTCTTCTTCCAGCATGTTTCAATAATGAAACTCATATCTCTTAAATAAACAAGTAAACTATTTTCATATCATCCATCAGATTTCTCCACTTAATCTCCTTCATCCATTTTGCCTCTTAAACCTTCCTTGGTAGATGTGTCATTAACACGTTTCAATCTCATCCTTTAGATCTTCTCCAAATTATGTTAACCATAGATCTCATAACAAACTTCATCCTTAATCTCAAAATCATGACAATTTCTAGCTCATCAAATTCAATCGGCTGTTCTTTGCATTTAATGTTTTCATCCATACTCTATTGATATAGAAATGTGTCGATGGTAACTAGTTAAACTAGCTTGGTTAATACTGTCAATCGGTATACACTGGACTGGCTCAGTGTATACATAAATCTTCAATTACTGACCACATTCACATGTTCAATTTCAGATCTCTTCTTCATAATAGATTAATGTAACATGCTCAAGTAAACAATATAAAACCATAGACTCATCAATAAGTTACCCAATGTTTACCTTATCCTTATTTGTCATATCCATCTTTTTCTCATGTAGATATCTCAGTTCTTCATCTTTTCTTCCTTCAACATATGTTCAGATGTTTTTAACTAACATGATAAGTACTATCAAGACTAGTTGACATCAATGACAAAATATTGACTAATTTAATCATCTTACATATCATTTCAGTACTCGATGATCTCTAATCACTATTTCTTTAGTTCATTTAGATATTCAATCAGTTGTAGTTCATCAATATTGCTTTCTTCAACTAGAAAACCATGCCTTCATTACCCAATAGAAGAAAACCATCAAGCTTCTCAATGTAAACCTCTTCTTCTAAGTCACCATTAAGAAATGCTAACTTGAAACCCATTTGATAGACCTTGAAATCCTTATATGTAGCATAGGCTAAGAGTAACCTAACTACCTCCAACCTTGCAACTAGTGCAAAATTTTCCTCAAAGTCAATTCCTTCTTGTTGTGAATATCCCTTGCATATCAATCTGGCTTTGTTTCTTGTCACAAAACCACCTTCATTCATCTTATTTTTGAATACCCATTTTATGCCAATAACATTCTTTTCTTTAGGTCCTAGGAACCAATTCCCAAGTGTTTTTCTTTTTTATCTGATCCAATTCTTCTTCCATTTCTTTGATCCATGATTCATCTCTTCATTCTTCATCAGTAGTCTTTGGTTCAGCCTATGAAATCAAACAGATTGCATCCCTGATCTATGACCTTGTTCTAGTGCATTTACTACTATCTCCAATGATCCAGTTCTATGGATGATTCCTCTGCACATATTTAGGTGTCCTAAACACCTCTATCTACTTATTTAGATTCATATTTGTGATGTTATATATCATCAAAATTTCTTGCAACTAGTCCTAATTTATTTCTTATGTTTGTTCTTCATTTTGACCATGATTTTGACTCTAATTACTATGATTTATTCCTTCTTCCCATTTGGACCATGAGAATTAAATTTGTAAGCTCTTTCCTATACTTGAAACTTTTCATCAATCCTAACATTTTCACTTTCAATCATCTTTTTTATTCTTAGATTATAGCATCTATAAGCCTTAATCTTTGCAGAATACCTGAGGAATATGCCTTCATCATTCATTTCATAAAATTTCCCTATGTTACTATCCCTTCTAATGTAACACTTGCTACCAAAATTTTTGAAGTACTTAACTGTAGGGGTATGAACAAACCATAGCTCATAAGGTGTATTAGCAGTACCATATCTGACCTGAGCTCTATTTATTGTATACACTACAGTGTTAACTACCTCTCTCCAATTCATGTGAGAAACTCTTCCCTAAATCAACATAGTTCACGTGGCATAAAGAACTGATCTATTTCTTCTCTCAGCTACACCATTTTGTTTTGGTGTCCTAGGTGTAGATGTCTGCCTCAATATGCCATGTTCTTTTCATAAAGCATTAAATTTACCTGATATGAATTCTCCACCTCTGATCTCAAACATTTGATCTTCAGACTTGTCTCTATCTCCACTTTTTCCTTGAAAAACTTGAATATCTTAAAAGCTTCTAATTTCTCTCTAAGAAATCCTTCCCACATCATTTTAGAATAATCATCAATAAATAGAATGAAATACTTGTCACCAAAGTATGACCTGGTCTAAGTAGGTCCACATAGATCTGTATGAATCAGATCCAACTTGTTTCTGGCTGAAAAATATTTTCTATGAAAGCTACTTCTTTGTCTACTTTCCCATTACACACTCTCTACATGTTATTTTGGTTAGCTTCACAATCTTAGTTAGATCTCTAATTGCATTAATGTTACTTACCTTTACAATATTATCAAATTTTATGTGACAAAACCTTCTGTACCATAACCAACTATCATCAAATTTAGAAGCAAAACAACTTACTTCAGTAGGGTTCAACTGAAATACATTACCTTTTGTCTATGTACCAGATGCAATCAGACCTCCTTTAGCACTTCCAATTTTACAATGTCCATTCTTGAATTGTAGATGATAACCCTTATCTACCAATTGACCAACACTCAATAGATTGTCTCAATCCATAAACTCAAAAAAAATCATCAGTGTTAGTTTTACCATCCAAATTAATAGATCCTCTTCCAATGATTGTCCTAGGAGTATTATCACCAAGCCTGACAACACCACCATCATACTTTCTTAACTCAACAAATTTGTCTTTATCATAGTCATGTGTTGTGAACATCCACTATCTATGATCCAATCATCTTTCTTCTCAAGATGAGATACTGATGCCTTTTATTTACGTACAAGTTCTTCCTATTTGATTTCCACAAAACCAAGTATATCATTTATATCTCCATCATCATCAGATGCACCATCACTAACATAGTAGCATTCCTTGTCCTTCATATATTTACCATACTTAGGTTTGTGCTTTGGAACTATAGTTGGACATATAGAAGCAAAATGACCAACCTTTTTGCAATTAAAGCACTCTAAAGGTAATTTTTCTTCAAACTTACCTTGACCTTTCCTTTCCCTTCTTGCGATCATGGCTAGGATTTTTTCATCCACATTATTCTCTATTTCTTCAATGTTCTCCTATTTCTCAACACATTCTCCCGCTTCTTCATTGTATTTACTTTCTCTATTGGAACCTGCAAGACTTGTCCTTGCTTTTATGTCTTTATGCACTATCCCCTTGAATGTTGTCTCAATATTTGGTAAGGCCTCCTTAAGTTCTGTGGTCTCAAATGTTGTTAGCTTGGACACTAACATTTCCCTCATGAAATTCTTAGTTAATGGAATGATATCCTCTATGACATGCAATTTAGTTTTTTACACTGGTGTCAAAGATCTCCTAATATTTGAAATGAATTCATCCTCAATGTAAGTTCCTCCATTGTTCTTGATCTCTATCACACATTTTGTAAACCTTTGAACAAACATTCTTACTATTTTATCTCCTTTCATCTGAAGTGTCTCCATCCTCACTCTCCAATTCTGAAGTTTGGTTCCTTTAATGTATGAATCTCCTTCATACAATGCTATCGACCTTTTCCATATATCATGTGCTTTGTCCAGATCTTTGATCTTAGAGAATTCACCTTTAGATATTGCACTTATCAGTACTTCTTTAGCTAACATGTTCTAAAAAATCTTCTTTTCATTATCAGTTGTAGTAGGGTCTTCCAACTCATCTTTAGTCTTGAGTACTACATATTTCTTAGTCACTAACCAATAATCCAACCCCAAACATAACAAATGAGTCTTCATCTTGTCTTTCCATGCATCAAAATTCTCTGCATCAAAATTGGGACTTTCTTTCTTGAAGTAAGACATCTTGAATCTTTTTCCTCAAGAGCCCAAGCTTTCTCTCTCAGGACCAACATCTCTAATACCAATTGTTAATGTAACCATGTCCTAATAAACTAAGGGGGGGGAGTGAATTAGTTGATTCAAAATTATTAAACTTAATTCTAAATATAAACCTTTTTCTCAATGAAAAACAACCATAGCACATGAGAACACATCAACACCGATATTTTTTCTTGAGGAAAACCCTGTTAAGGGAAAAACCCCAGTGGGGATGGTACCCAAAAATTAGTACTATAAGTCTAATAACTTGACAAAGAGTTCTAGCCCTATTAGGAGTTGATTAAGTATAATAGTTCAGTCCTTGTTAGAGGAGAAACCTTATTAGGAGTCACAAACCTATTAAAGGTTTTAAAAATGACTCACAACCTGGTCACTTGACCAAAGGAAGGTTAAATCCACCTTCATGACTCACTGTCCAAAGATCTTAAATATTTAAAATAACATTATCTGAACTGACTTCCACAACTAACCTTTTCCAAGATTTTTCCTTCATTGTGCCTCAATACACAACCTCTACTCCCAATCAACAATCATCATAGCCTATAAGCTCACATATCTTCCACACTCTTACAATCATAAGGAAAGACTTGCTTATATACAAGTTACATTCATAATTCTTGGGTTGGCCAATCAGAGGACCTCCCCTATAAACAAAACATTACATAGACCCATGTGAGGATACAGAAAAAATCCTTAACTATATTATAGAAATTACAAACCATGAAATAGTCGGCCACAACATTAATCCATTCTTAATTATTCAAGAACACGCTACCACTCTTGGGTCGACTTCCAAATAAATCTTCATAGGAGTACATGCCACAAATGACATCACCAATCACACCAGTACTTTGCAATCACATAATAGACTCTCCCATCATTCCTTTGACATTCCCCAAGCTTGCAAGGTTTAACCTATTTTTGCACTGAAGTTATACTGCAAATACTGAGACCAACTCTATGAGTTTCCCAATCACTGGTCCTATAATCAATCTTTTCCACTTCATCCATAACTTGAGCAAATAAGCATATAAACATATGCAAACATAACCATGAATAGTAAACATCTTATGCTACTCAAATCTCATCTCACAGGAGCTAAGTCATTGTACACTATCCGTATAATTCTCTACAACCTATCTATCTAGTTTGTCTACAACTTCTGGACTCCCTTATTGAAACATACACAGACATCAATGACAAAATAATGAATGCCAACATCATAGACTGCGACAATTCTAACAAAAGAATGTAAATGTTAATTTTTTTATAAAATATGTGAAGGCCTTAAGACTGCATCGAGAGGCAATGCCTTCTACGAAAAAGGTGTTTTGATGCACTAAGCCATCAGGGTGGCCAAATGGCCCACTTAGGTAGGTTCCATGAGGGGGGCTTAAGCTCTGTGGATTGCGATCAAATTTGAAAGAAAAAAAGAATAGAGGAGTAATAGTCATTTAATTAGTCATTTTTATTTGTCTGACCAATTATTTAGTTGTGATTTTACCCAATGACCAAACTAGTCGTTTATACTTGTGAATTGCAAAAAAATAGTAGAATGTAGTCATTTTTAGTCACACAACTAAAGTTTTTAGTCATGTGACTAAACATTTTAGTTATGTAGTCACATATTTTCCAAATTCTACTAATACCTTCTAGTTTTGTGTCAACCTTATTCTATAGAGGATTTGATGTTACTAGTGAGCTCCAATGGTCTAAAGGAATCATATGGCATTTTAAAATAGTTTTTCAACTCTTTGGTGTATTCTCCAAGATTATTGGAGATGTCTATTTGTAAATTGTATCACTCTAGTGCAATCAATTTTTTATTCTATTGTGTTTTGATCATTTTCACAACTTGGATGTAATATTGAACTATATTTTTATTGGTGTTACTAAGATTGCTATTTTAAAGAAAATAATAGATAATTTATGTGTTGAAAGTAATTAAAAAAATTTATGTGTTGAAAGAAATTAAATAATTAATTAAATTAAATAAAATGATTTTTTTTCTCATTAGTATTGTGTAATTTATTCTATTTTTATGATTGAAATCTTATGATATGAAAGATCAAACTTTAAATTCTCCCTAACTAGTTGCAAGTGTAATCATTCATATCTCTTTCTTGGATTTGGAAATTCAGGAATTCTTTTGTAGAGACACATTTCCTAAATTATTTGAAGTTGCTTGCAAATATCACTATGAAAATGTGGATGTCATGAAAGTTATGGGAAATTATTTTATGGGTGATTGAGCTTGAGTTTGGATGCCATGAAGAGTTATAGGAAGTGGATGCCATTGTTGGTTTGGTGAAATGTGAAGGATAGGCATTGGAGCTGGTGAGGGTTCAAAGTTAATATATATTCCTAATCGATTTAAGGGATTTATTTTATTTCATTCTTGTTGGTTGAAAGTTGTGAACCAAACACCCTTGGTGTGAGGTTTAATGTTTATGGTTAGTCATTGTATTGGTCAAGCAGAGATAGGTTTACCTAGATGTTAAAATTAATTTTGAGTCTGGCTGCCCATTTTTAGTTTGATATAAATATATTGCAAAATATTGCTATGTAATTTGGAGCACTATTTTGTCAGCTTCAGGTTAGAATAAGAAATGAAAAGTCAAAAGTTAGTCCCTCTTCTTGTAATCCTTTATAAACTATTGCATAGTAAAAGAACATTGACATTTCAGTTTATGGGAAAATTCAAATCTTTGATGTTTAGTCAATATGTGAAAGCATTCATTTTTTAGAAAAATCTGGCTAAGCACATAATGGATGTATGCCATTACCATTGTAAAACTGAAACAATAAATTCACATTATTAATACTAGCAGTCGTGCATCCAACAATGAGTCCATAGGAGGTTTGATCTTTCTAAAAAGTAAAAATAGTTTGCATAAAATAAAATCTAACATTCGAAGGATTATTGAGAAATCCTGAACTATAAAATTCCATTAACGCACCAATACAAAATTCTTCCAAATCTAGAAGTTGCCAATGTAATCTTGCACTAAAAATCTACTTTAAATTAATTGATTTAAAAAATAAAAAGAATCAACAAAGAACCACACAATAAGAGTTGGAATTCCCATAGCCTAAGATTTGAATAAGGTAAACAAATTTATTATTATTATTATTTATTGATTTATTTAGTTTCTTTGAATATCTTATTTTTTAAATTAGATTCTAATATCATACTTTCTACTTCTAAAACTAATGTTTCTATTGTAAATGTGATGCAATCAAGGATGGTGGATCTAATTAAGGACAATCCAAACTTTGCATCCAATAGAACAACACAACGAAATAATCAACAACACAACAACAAAGTAATTGTTAACTTTGATTTTCATTAACATGCTCGGCTGTAAGGCCTTCTAGTTTAGGGCTAATTAGAATCAGAAACAGTTCTACAAGATCTAAATAGATCCAATACAATCTTAGCTAGTTCAGCTCTGAACACAATCAGAAGCTAGTGGAAACCCTAAGGCGGATTTAAAATTGAGCTCGTAGGCCTCCAAAAAATCTCCTTGTCTCCAAGTGTGCAAACCACTAGCTCTGCAACTACAAATTATCAAATAACAATTTGATCTGCAAGATATTTTCCACAACTTTTCCAACTCCAACTTTTAGAACATCAGATCTGATTCACTAAGTCTTCCAAGTCATGAACTTCTATCCCCTTCTGATCCTATGATCCTCCTACCTAAATATCTACCCAAACATCCTATAAATAATAGTCATCAGCCACAAGTCAGCTGGATGAAATCATTAACTCCCCCCAACAAATATTAAATTCAATACAATTCGGCATCAAAATATCCTTACAAACATTTACTCTAACATGTCAGCCTGTAACAATAATTACCAACAATAAATGCACCAAGTCAGCCCAACAAATCACACAGAACTCTAGTCGATAAACCAGAACTACCAAGCAATAGTGAAATAACTGAGCAAGCCAGGCATCACCAAGCACCAGTGTTGACCAAGCACCGCAGGCATGACCGAGTAACACTTTCACTAAGAGCCAAAGATTACCGAGTTCCTTTAGTGATCGAGCTTCCTTCCATGACCAAGGCCATCGGTCAAGGCTGCAACCGACTAACACTGGCCAAAATACAAACACCCTATGTAGTTTCACCAAGGACAAAGAATGCCCTTGCCTCAACCTTGGATGCCCCTGCATCAGACACCCTAGGTTCCAAAAGATGTTCATATGTGAGAAGAACATCTTAAACTCCAAACTGGTTCTTCACATATAAGTCCTCCACCTTTTCAGCTTGCATACTCTTCCACTTCATCTTTCTCTGTCTCTTCAAGTCTTTTCTTGACAACACATAGGTTTGTTCTCCAAACTGATCATTCATTTTCTCTAGATCCACAATCTCAACTCAACTACCAATACTTAGGCTTCTCCTACCGAGTGTTGTATCCAACAAAGGCATCAGGGAAAACTTCCTGTCATCCTTCTCAATAATAAACACATTTCTTACATAGTCATACATAGCTCTGCAATCATATTGCCAAGGTCTACCGAGAAATATATCACAACTATTCATCTTCACAATATCACACAACACAAGATCCTTATATTGGCCAATCTAAACATCAATAAAGCATTGTTCTCTTACTTTTAGAGCATGAACATCATGTAACCAGCCAATCCTATAAGGACAAGGATGCTTCATTCTATTCAACCCAAGTTTCTAAACCATGTCTTGAGCAACAAGGTTGTCAGTACTACCACTATCAACAATAAAATCATAGAGTTTACCTCCAGACTTGCATCGGGTCCTAAAAAAATTACTCCTCTAACAAGGTTCCTCCTTTGTACCAAGCAATGTTCTCCAGAGCAACAAGTTCTCAGATTCAGGTTCATTCTAAATGTTCTCATTCACCACAACAATTCATCAGTCAACCTTCTTCTATGTACACTCAAAAGAATGATGTCCTTCCTCTCCACAGTTATAGTAAGTACCCTTAAAGATAACTCTACCTATCTTCTTCTTTGGTTCCACCTGTTTCTGTTCATCTTCTGCATTAGTCAGTTTATCCTTCATTAAGTGATCAATATTTTCCTTCCCTCAGGAATTACTATGTTGTTTCCTCTTCAACTTATCTTCTTCCTTCAAAGCATACTAATAAGCATCTTCAACAAAATCAATCTTCAACATACCAAGCTCATCCTAAATATTGAATCTCAAACCATTCACATACTGAGCTAGCTTTTCCTTACCAAGCTCTCGGTGTCCAAACTAAATAGTAAGTTTGTAGAACTCCTCGGTATAATCTTCCACAGATAGATCCTTCTAGTTTAGATTCTACAACTTCTTAAACAAGTCAAGCTCATAGTCAGAAGGTATGAACTTAGCTTTCAACTTAGTCACCATCAACCTCCACCAATTGATCTTCGTTTCACCTTCATCTTCTCTATCTCTTTGTAGTTCCTTCCACCAAAGAACAACATGTCCTTTCAACTTTGTCTATGCTAATCTCACCCTAAGAGGATCTTCAATTTCTTCCAGCTTAAAGAAATCTTCAAGTTCACCAATCCAATCAATTAAGTTCTTGAGCTTCAAAGTACTAGAGAAAGTAGAAACTTCCATTCGGTAACTACTACTTAACTAAACTCTAGATGTAGACAACCGAGTAGTTCTGTCTTCACTAGATCTATTCCTTTGGTCCTCGCCACTAGATCCAATAGTTTCAAAGTCTTCAATAGCTTCCTCATAACCATCTTTAGTATCAACATTCCAAGGTACACCAACAACAACTCTCATGATCTCAGTGCCCATGTCATTCTTCATCAACTCTATCTCAGATCTAACATCTGATCTGACTTTATCATAAAATTTTGATCCCACAACATCAAAAAGATCTTCGATAGCTCTAGGGTCCAATCTTCTCAGAGGCATCCTTAAAGATATGCAAAACCCCTCACTGACCACCTTGTGGCAATCTCCAAATTGTGTACAAGTCAGATCTCAACCTGCCACCTTGAACAAACAACTAGGCCAAGATCTACAAGTTCAGTGCCATGGATCTGCAATCCAGATTGCATAGAGTCTCTGCTCCAACAGGATCAAATTCACAAGATCAGCCTTGCTAGGTCAACCTTTGCTCCACAAGATCAACTATCAGCTCTAACAAGAACAAACTTCACTCTAATACCACCTAGTGCAGTCAAGGATGGTGGATCCAATTAAGGAAAATCCAAACCTTGTAGCCAACAAAACAACATAGCAGAATACTCAACAACACAACAACAAAGTAATTGTTAACTTTGATTTTCATTAACATGCCCAACTATAAGGCCTTCCAAGTTAGGGCCAATTACAATCAGAAATAATTTTGCAAGATCTAAACAAATCCAATACAATCTCAGCTAGTTCAGCTTTGAAGACAATTAGAAGCTGATGGAAACCCTAAGGTAGATCTAAACTTGAGCTCGCAAGCCTCCAAGCAATCTCCTTGTCTCCAAGTGTGCAAACCACTAGCTCTACAACTACAAACTATCAAATAACAATCTAATCTGCAAGATCATGCAAGATCTTTTCCACAACTTTGACAACTCCAACTTTCAAAACCTCAGATCTGATTCACTAAGTCTTCCAAGTCATGAACTTCTATCCCCTTCTGATCCTATGATCCTCCTGCCTAAATATCTACCCAAACATCCTATAAATACTAGTCATCAGCCACAAGTCGGCTGGATGAAATCATTAACTCCCCTTAACAAATATTAAATTCAATACAAGTCAACATCAAAATAGCCTTACAAACATTTACTCTAACATGTTAGCCTGTAACAATAGCTACCAAAAATAAATGAACAAGGTCGGCCCAACAAATCATATAGAACTCCAGTCGATAAACCAGAACTACCGAGCAATAGTGAAATAATCGAGCAAGCCAGGCATCACCGAGCACTAGTGTCAATCAAGCACCGCAGGCATGACCGATTAACACTTTCACCAAGCACCAAAGATTACCAAGTTCCTTTAGTGACCGAGCTTCCTTCCATGACCAAGGCCATTAGTTAAGGCTGCAACAGAGTAACACTGGTCAAAATACAAACACCCTATGCAGTTTCACTGAGGAAAAAGAATGCCCCTACCTCAACCTTGGATGCCCCTACATCAAAACGTTATTATTATTATTATTATTGTTGTTCTTACCCTATTTTTCATCATACAAAATAATAGACAAAAACATAGGAATAGTGAGTTTCATTTTTGGTACTTTCATTTAAAGTGCTTTTCAAGTGATGTAGATTAGCATTTTGTTATTGCATTCGTATCAGACTTTTAATTGTACTCTAAGTATTGATCACATGTTAAAAAATTTCAAAAATTCATAATTGATCATTACATAGTGCATTCATACTGAATGTAATTTACAAATGCTCTTTTCATACTTCATATTTCTTATTAGTAAATAGAGTACAAAGTGCAGAATAGAAAGAAGAGATAGAGGTATGAGTGGGCCTTCTGCATTGCCTTGGAGTATCATCTACATATCTGAAGCTGGTTGTCGTATCTGGTCCTAGTCCTATGGTCTCTATCTAAGTATGCATTTGTCTAGTTCTAAATCTTTTAGGGGTTGTCCTGCATCATGGTTAAGAGTTTTTTTGTAATGCCCCACCAAGGAACCCAGAAGAACTTAACCTAAACATGCAACTAAGTTTGTAGAGCATTTTTTTTTAAAGTTAACAATCAACAACATCAAAGTTTCACAATGCAGAAGCAAAGCACAACAATAAATGACTTCCATAGGTTAAAACTCTCAAGGGTCCCTTGACATAGATTATGAAAGAAATAATTAATTTAGATAAGATATAATTATGAATCCCAAGATAACAACTGAAAGATAAATACAACATCATAAACATGAAACTCAAATACAATTGGCACCATAAGATAACCATAATAATCTGCATCCACTGCACATGTCACAGGGTATGTATTATAATAACTGAATAGAAGTACAACATGACATCTCTAAAAAACTGAACAATGATACTAGATCACAAAAAGGAAGGAGAACAAGAACACATCTTCATCCATGAAGATCAAGAAAGAATAATTGCCACAAGGATCATCCAGCCTCGGTGCACAAACATCAAAATCTCAAATGGTAAAAGAATCACTACCACCTGACCTCGTGAACCTAAACATTCCACTCCCACCATGCTAAGGAGATAACATCAGATCCCACTCAGATAAAAAACAACAACAACAACCAAGGAAGAGGTCCTGAAAGCTTCTAACTCAAAGGCACAAAAAGTACAACAAGGTATAACATACTCAACCAGATGCAACCAATACATGTAGGAAACCTAAGATGCATATAGGAAGTGTCATCACACAAGCCAACTCTAATGTTATCCTGGTAGTCTCTTTAGACCCCCACGCCCTAGTGACTCTATGTGGTCATAGTAACCTCTCGTGTAGACAAGGTACTACCTATGCCATATCTAGTCCATAAAGGTGGAAAGCATCATCTCACTCCCATCCTAGTCAAACTCAATCAGAAACTCAGGCATGGGTGAGGCTCATAATATCTTATTAGGTTCATTTTAAATTCCCAATGTTTATTAATTATCACTTATTAAGCTACTTGTAATAGGATCTCCTGGTAGCCACTTTTGGGCTCCGGCACCAATTACAAGCCACCTCCTGATATACACTTAGATGACCTACCTAGGGGTTTCATGAGATCAATAAGAACTTTGAGTTAACACAACTCTTAAATCTCAAAAACTAGATCCAACATGCAAGACCAGAAACTCCAAGAACAAACCCACATAGGGTTAGAACATCTCATGCAACCTAACAACGTATGCAGGAAAAACAAACATGACAAAAAAAAACCAAAACCTGCCTCTAGATTATATTCCCAAAAGACAACTACAACCCCTGAAAAGCAATTCAAGACAATTTGCCCAAGGCATCTAAATTCTTCACAATAAACCATGCTTGCTAGAGATTGCATCATTTACACAAGAATATATAATCCAAAATTGACAAAAGATCTTTTTAAAAAAAAAAAAACCTAATACTTTAATCAGATACAATCAATCAAAAAGCATTATGAACATTTGGCCTTTCAAATATAACCTGTAAATAAATATTCTGACTAAAACATAATTTATCCAATTAGATTCATAATCAAAATAAATACATTAATATTCCTACTACAAAAATACTTTATGCTTAACTATAACCTATAGTTACAATCTCCATGACATACATTTATAAAAGAATATTAATGAAAATAAACTAATTTCTTCAACAACTTACATAAACACAAAAAAAAAAAATTATTAAAATGAACTAATTTTAATAAGAGAAAATAATATTTAATAGTAAATGAAGTTAACAAAATTATCAAAAAGATCTAATTTTAATAATAAATAAAACTGACTAATAAAATAAAGAATTAGTTTTTTTTTAATAATAAATAAACTTCAAAAAACAAAACAAAATAACATAAATGTTTAACAACCTATATAAAAAAGGTAGTGCACAGAACTCCGTGCGATAGTACCCAGAGTATTGCCGCATGGTAGCCCTCCCAAGAGGACTGTCGTGTGAGAGTACCCTTAGGTACTGTCACATGACAGTCTGGGATGTCGTGTGGGCTGGGGTTGGGGGGAGTTAATAGCCCCTCAACCCATTAAAATTAAATTTTGATACTAACAAAAAATTACATAAAACAACCCCCCTTTTTTTTTCATAATATATATATATATATATATATATATATATATATATATATATATATATATATATATATATATATATATATATATATATATATATATATATATATATATATATATATATATATACTATCAAAATTCACTATTTTGATATATATACATTTTTTTTTTAAAATAAGAAATTAATACAATACTGGTCAAATTCCAATATTAATTTAATTTTTAAAACAAATCAGGAATATATATATATATATATATATATATATATATATATATATATATATATATATATATACACACACACACACACACATATTAATCGATACAATAATACATGATTACCTAGAGATATCCCACAATAACAAGAAATTCTCTTAACACAAATATTTACTCCACTAATTTTCAACAAAGATCAAAACCTTATTCTAATTGGGCTTTCTAATATTCTTTTTACAGATTCCTCAAAACCATTAAATTACAAAACATATAGGTGAAACTATTCAAATCAAATTGCAATAATCATACAAAACTTCTCAACATTCAAATCCAACAGGCACGAGGAAGACACTTTCTACAATTTCCTACAGGAATTCCAAAAAAGATTAACAGTAATAAATTCAAAACCTACCTCAATCTAGATTATATAGAATCGATGATGTCTAGAACAAAGAAAATAGAATCCAAGCTTTTCGAAGAGCTGTCCCAAATCTGTCCCCAAAATTCCTCCAAAAAATGTGTACCCCAATAATGGCTAAAACTCACAATACATAAAGGAATCTCATTTCACATGCAAGAGTTCAAACTCAACTCCAAGAGAGCTTTGCATGAAGATGAACTTTTGTTTACAATTCAGTCTCAGTTGAACTGAAGTCTCCTCTTCACTTAAACTTTTATTGTAAAGCACTTAACCAAACTTAAACTAATATTATTAAATCAATTCCATTCAATTATGAATGTGCAACTTAATGCATTTAAATAATTGAAAATTAGAACATTTAGTTTGACATAATTAACACATGCTAAAATAACCCTTAATTTAATAAATATATTTTAATTGCACAAGGGTTAAATTTATGATTAAATATTTCTAAGGTGAGGTTATTTAATTAATTTTCATTAATTAAATATTTCAACCCCACTCAATCATATAATTAATCTCCAATTAATTTATTGCTACCACTATACAATAAAATAATAATTAAGCTAAATAAATACATTTATTTAGTTATCAATTAAATGATATTCCATAGCTAAAAAATAGAATAATCTAAATATAGAAATCACACCAAATGCCACAAATCCAAGAATCAAAAAGACCTAAGGACCCACACTCATACTCAGGACATAGGTATAAACTCTTGCCAATTGGACGAGTTTAGAAGGGTGGAAACACAGAATCTCGTCCCCTACTTTAGGACAATAATTGGCTTAGGTTAGGATTTGGAACTGAATATTATCTCCCCTCTTTTACCATTGAGATTAGTGATAGGGCACGCTCATTCTGACAATTCAGGGAAGTCGATGTCCGGTACCTGCAAACCTGCATAAGAGACAAGCATGTGCATATATGTATAGAAATATAACAGACAATGGCAGGGATCGGCCGATCATGTGGACCTTGCAAGCAAGTAACTACAACTCCGTCCCTCAACCACATCAAGCACATCAACCAAAAATATAAAACAAACACATCAACCATACACATGCAAGTATGGGGTCAGTAAAATCATAAGCATTAACAAATTCTTAAGATATAATCTATCATCCTAGATTAATTACAACATTTATAAAATCAGACTAGGGGTGAGGTACTACATTGTTAGATCCAACTGGATCTAAGCAATGTGAAAGAACGAGAACATCACACAGTATCAAATTCTTTCATAGCTGCATATATTTATGATATTCAGTGCAATAACAAAATGAGCATGCACATAAAGTGAAAAATAGTGTTAAAAGACAGCAGTATCGCTTTATGTTAGTGAGCACACCAGTGGTCTGATGGACGCCCAAAATGGACCACTGGGTCATGTTCACTAACATAAAGCATTTGTTTTGATGTTTTTAAGCTGAACATAGAAATGCATTATTTTAACAAACTGTGTGTCACAGTCAAAAGATGAGGATGTAGTGTGCTATACAAATATTGTTCATATGCTGAAAATATGTTAAAAGATCAAGTACAAGAGCACAAAAATCTGTTTATGGGTGTCACAAGTCCGTGCTCAAACCTCATAAATAGATTTATTTGTTGATGCTTCAATAACCAAAAAAATGAGATCATCATGCTCTGTTTATAATAGAGTTGCTTCAGGAAAGTAAAGGAAGCACAAGAGGTTTCATTGTTGCACCATTTGAGAAAAATCAGTTTGGTCCTAGTTATTTTCCAGCCAAAGTGAAGAGTGGATTCAAACAGTGCAATACAAGGTCACAGTGAACATCACAAATCATAAAGTTTGAGCTGCATAAAGAACAACTAAGATTATCAAAAAGAAAAATAGTCCGGTACATCAAGATTGAGGTAATAATGGGTTTGGAAAGTATGCCAAGTATCAATTAACAATTCCAACTTGTTATGATTTCATGAAATTTTTACGGCAAGAAAAACATAGCATGTTTCCAGATCAATAAACAAAATGACAGCTCTAATATTTTAAAGAGTAAGGATTAAAACACTGAGTTTTATAAGCAAGTAATGGTATATACAAGAATAACTCTCTATTTTATTTGTTCAGCCATAAAGGGAAAAGCTCTAAGTTTTTGTAAAGTAATAACAGAGCTAAGTCAAGCTAGATATAAATGAAAAAAACAAGCTGAAGGAAAATGGTAGGTCACAATTAATACAAAAGACAACAGAGATAGAAAGCCCCAATTTTATGCTATGTTAAAGATAGTCAACTCTTTGGAACTCAAGAACCAACATGTTTCAATCAAGAAGAATAGTCTCAGTATTGTCAATATTTCCAAAGTTAGCATCTCTAACATTCTGTCATATTGGAAGGCCATGAACAAACATTGAAAATAGTCCCAGAATCTACGCAAGAGAGGGTTCACAACAAGGTTAATGTAGAAGGAAGTCCTCTTGTTTCGGTTCAAACAAAATGCTGACTCCAAGTGATCAGACCGTGCTTCCAATTACAAGTTAAAATTCAGAGCAAACAAAGTCCTTATTTTATGATCAGGTTCAAGTTTCAACAATAAAGTTCAAATTCGACAGTCAACTTCTAGTCGACATTCAAAAGCTCTTACTAATGATTTAAGCACAAGGTAAGGAAAATAGGAGAAATGCAATACTTATCTCAAAGTCGGGTCTCATGTTAGAGCTCCAAGTATCTGCCAGTCAAGATGTAAGCTGCTAGATCATGATTGAGTCTTAACTGGTTGGAATGTGCTAGTTATATCTAACAAGAATCCCGCATTTTCTCAACTTGTGATTCAAGGTGGAATGCTGAGTTTCATCGGTATTAAAAATACAAGTACTAGAACCCGTGAGATCTCTGTCAAGCCGTGCTTCAAGATAAATGTCAAACAATTGAGCCCCAACAAACGGTATGCAAGGCTTGAGTTCTTTATTAAAAGCTGAGAGCCAGAGATAACTTCAAGAATCAAGAGCCTCAAGTTGCAGTCAAGACCAAATCCACAAGCTGAGAATAATGCAAGGAATAGCCTTAGTTTCAATGTCGAGTAGAAGTGCCAGTTAAAACCCACATACAAGCAGCTCGCATGCTAGTAAAGCTTGAGTAAAGTTCACAGCTCATGAATAGTCCAAAGGGCCAAATACTAGCTATTTCACACAAAGCTCAAGCTTGGTACCACGTTCTTAGTTAGAAAACCTGAGCTTCATGTTTAAAATATGGTCACAAAGATAAATCAAACACAAAGAGAGATTGGTAGATGGTAGCTACACACTAGGGTTTCAAACCTTAGCTTTTCCTTAAATCATAGAGAAATGCAATGCGACAACCAATAATGTGCCAGAACAAAATGAAATCTGAGTCCACTGACATAAATTAAATGCTAATAAATGTTGTAGTGTATGTGGACAACCAGCTCGAGAATTGCAAAGTTTCAACTTGCATGTGCTTCAAAAGATTTTTCAATTTTGAGTTGTAATTTGTATTCAAATGGCATGATGCCTTGATTTAAATTTTGTAAAAATTTAAACTTAGGTCCATAGGCTTAGGTTTAATTTTTATTTATAAAGCTGGGTGTTAATATTGAGTTTATCTCAATAACTTATTGAAAAATATTGGTAATATCTTATAAAAGATACATTTTAAAAAAAAATTACCAATATTAGAGGGGATTAGTGAAATGGTGATAGGGCTAGATTTATGGCACGATTTGTGCATAAATTTTGGAGACTTATTGGGAGTTTAGTATTGAATTTGGAGTCAAATTGAAAAGCTATCTTTAGCTGAAGTTGAGCATTTTTTTGGAGGATTTTTAGGGGGTGATTGGATTTATGGATTAGGGTTTTGAGAGCTTCTTAGGGGAGTCAGATTGTTAATTTTAGGGGTTCGAAGTCATGGAAAAGGAAGGCTGAGTGAGCATGTTTGTTCCTTAGTTCCTTTTTTGTAGTTTGTAACTATTTTTCAGAGATTGAAAGGATAATAAAGCTGGCTACCATATTTGCATTATTTTCTGAGTATCAAATCCATTCTTATTCTTCTTTTTTGCATTAAGTGTTGTACTTTTGTAATCAAGTTAAGTGAATTACTTCTGATTCCTTTTCTAGGTTATCAAAAATCTAACCTATTGGCAGGATATGTATGTTTGCTGATAATTTTCATTGTTCGTGGTGATTACCCTAGTAATGATTTCTAGTCAACCTGTATGTTGAATAGTGAATGTCAATGCGAATCTGAGTGCTTGTAATTGTGAATGCTGGTTTGAAGATCTCGATTGATCTGAAGCAAGTTTTGGTGTATCACCCCATTTTCACATTCAGTTTTAATCTTTCTCCCTTTTCCCCATCAAGTTTTCAATTAGGAGGTGATATTCCATATTTGATAGGAACCGGCCTAGAATCTGGAGATTCCTCCTTATTCATAGTCTACCCACAGCTAGAGGAGGTTTCCATTGTCAAGATAGAATTGTCATGTAACCCTAATGCCTAATTTAGGGTGACAATTCTAAGCCTGAACAATTATTATTATTATTATTTCTCTTTAGAACTGACTTTTTAAATTGTGAAGTTTTTTCCTATTATAAAGCAAACATCAAAATAAATTTATTTTTTGAATTATTTTTTCATGATTTCTAATTTTTTATTTCATAACAAATGTTTCTATTATAAACCCTTAAAAATCTCAAGTTTCTTTTCTTATATAAAGATTTTTTTCTATTATAAATTAAAAAATCAACTTCAACTTTAATATTAGTTGTGAATAAATGATTAGCATATGTATATTTAAGATTTATCACTCTAAATTTAATGTTCTTTTGATTAATTAAGATCATTCTATAAATCAAAATTTAATGTCAATCTCATAAAGTCAAAAATAAGGATGAGATGAGGATCATATGTTTGCATGTTTTAACCAATGTAAAAAGATAAAATTTGTTATAATGTGAACTACATAAAACAATCAGTTTCTCATTAAGAATAAACTCATTATTCCTTTCACTAATAGCAATTCAAAATCATGACATAAATACGACCTAAAAAATAATAAATTTACCATGGAATGAACAATTTATAGCATATCTTATTCTCAACATACAAATTATTTCATGAAAAAATAATAAAATGTATAATTTGGATGCAAGTTTTGAATGAAATTAATAAAAAAGATAACCTCAAATCATGAAAATTAATCAAAAAAATTTTACACAATTTTTTTTGAAGCCCTCTATCATACAAAAGATTGCATCTGTTAAATTTTAATTTGTAAATGATAATTAAAACATCATGCCGAAAGAACCACCAAATTTGATAAATTTATAAAAATAATCTATACTAAATTCTAATATAAAAAATGTTTAGCCTATGCGAGATATTTTCTTGTCATTCTGTGCATGCAGAGTAAATACATCTTGTAAGGGGCTTTGTACTTGGGTCAAGTTGAGGCCTGTAAAATAAACTTCAATTTCCTAAAAGATTAAGCAATGCTAGAAAATTCCTTTTAAGCTGATCCCATTTTTTTAAAGTGTCAACCCTAATAATGAAAATAGAAAACAAATTGATATTCAATAATTTCATTGACAAATAGCCATTGATTTGCAAAAGTCCAAAGAGCCAACTACTCTCATGTAGAGTGATCACTATTAAGAATGCACAAAGATCTTGCCAGGTCTTCATTGCAATCTAGAATATTGAGAGATAATGTGACATGACGTGACAAATACAGATGTGAAGTTATGCATAAAATAAATACCTTTAAGATGCAAAATTGTAAACCATTGGTGAAGAAATGAAGAGAAAAATATTGCTTGAGATGTGAAGAGCAATTCATGGAGTTGACATATTTCTTACCTTATTCTTTGTCTTCACTGTGCACTCATCTTGCACCATTTAATTCAAAGAAGCGAGGAGGTGAAAGCTATGCACAAATAAACCAATACATTTAGGAACTCTAGCGTTAAAGGATTTTTTTCCAAAATAGAAAACTTTCATATCCAATGGAAGCACTCAGAAAGGTGAGAAAATTAGAAATTTCCACCATCCATTCTATTTTTCTAGCCAAAAAAGGAAAACTATTTGGTAAGAAGGCTGAAAATTTTCTGGGAGAAAAATGTCATTTCTAGGAGAAAAATGTCATTTCTGGGAGCACATACAAAGTCTATCAGCTTAAAAATTATTTGGGGGAATTATTGCAAAAATTTGGTAAAAATTATATGGGATATATTATACAGTTTATAGTCAAGTGATTGATGGAGAAGTATTCATGACATTTGAAGGGGATGCCCTCATAATTAAGAGATCAAATGCAATGGCTATTTCCAACCATCAAAACCACATCCATGTGAAGAACTTATAGATGTCAATATCCTCAAGAATGCAAGAAAAAATAGATTAAGAAATTAGAATCATTAACTTTCAAGAAGTGACTAATAAAGTTGCTAATGGCCTTATAACATGAAACCCCTTGCGACTATAAAGGGAGGTTTGAAAGTTTAACCCACATTGATGCACATTTAATGGTTTAGAAAAAGGGTTAGAGTAGGTTGACTAAATCTTGATGAAGAGAGTTCTCACAACAAGTCCATATCTTTTTCAACATCATTATTTTGTCAAATAAAAAATCCTTTAGCATGGGGAAAGAGCTCAATGTTATCCATCGTAAGAGGCCTCCAAGAATCTAGCACCCAATTTTCAAAGTCAATAAGAGAAGGCCAAGGATTAAATAATATGCACACCAAACCCCTACACTAGTAGAAAACCTCATTTTCCTTACAAATCCCAATACTAATAACTATAGGATATCTAAGTGTGGGGTCAATACCAAGGCCAAAAACATGGCAAGAAAAAGCCCATTCCAAAGAGGGATAAGAGTCATGAAACCATAATAGACCCACCAAATGCAAATGAATCATCTCCACGAACTGTTGTAGTAGGTCATGAGAGAGAAAGACCAATAGAGTTAGAGTTTGAAATACCACTAGGAGATTCTATTGCAAGCCTCAAATTTGAAACACACCATCGAGTGGAAGCAAAGGTGCCATCAAGTAAAACACTATATTTTGTGGAATTGTTGTGTAGATCAAAATTAAAGATTTATTTTCTTTATATATTCAGGAAACAAAATATTCTTCACATATAAAAAATTTAATTATATATTTTTAATCCTTTTTAATTTCTATCTATATTATAATTATATATAAGATATATAAATGTTTTCATATATTATTGGTATATATGATTTATAAAATTGAATATTTTTTTAATCGGTAATAGGTGATGTATTTTATTGGAAACTGAGAATAAATTTTTCACAGACCAAGGGTGAGAACAAACCAGGATCCCACCTTTCCAAAGGAAAGGAACACCAGGAGGATCCATTATAAAATTACACAAAATACCATACAAACCAAAATACAAAAAAATAGAATAAAGTGTTAATATTAGTACCACTTTTTGAATGGGACCAAAGAACCATATCAAAGGAATCTTTCTTGGTTTTCTTTTCTTTTTGCCCTTTCACAATTAGCCAACCATCCTTAACCTTAGTAGCTTCATTCTGCCAATTCAAAGGCATGGCCTTGGGGAATCTTCCAACATCCTTCATACATGATCCCTCTTGCTTGATCAAACCATCCCCAGGCATAGAACCTATCACCTTCTCTTCAGACCCCAAAGATCTACATTTATCCCTTCCTTCTGGGGTTCCAACATTTTTAACCTAAAATGACTCTCTTGTATCATTAACTAAACCAGTGCAATCCATGGGTTTTTTAGAAATCCTACGTACCATTTCCTCTACAAGATTATGCATGGCTTCCTCTAAAGGATTTTGCACCATTTCCTTAGTAACAATTTACTTGAGAAGCTCTTTTGCTTCTCTACCTCCTTCTCAACTATGTAGTGATATTGAGCAATAGATTTCCACTAAGAGGCCTCCTTTTTGGTTTTATCTTTTCCAAATTGATTAGCAATATGCCTAGTTTGAAATAACCTTCTACACCTAAAGGTTACCCCCTCATAATCTAAGGTTGGACCCAACAACCTTTTGAAGTTTTATATGAAATTTTAGCAAGAAGCCCATCAGATAAATTCATTTCTACCAAAATATGAGAAAAGGTAGAGTGGAGGAGGTTTGAGGATCCTTCATCCACCATCAAAAAATCTCCTAGAGAACTTCTAACCACCTTAAAAAAAGAATCAAACAAAAAATATAGGAGAAGATTATGAAGCCTTACCCAAATTAGGATCTTGTCAAAATCTATGTAGAAGGACAAAAATCTAGGTGCCATGTCTTCAACATCAAAGGGAAATTATCCTCCCAAATCTAGAAATGTTCACACAAAATCCTATTCCTAACCTCAATGTTTTAAAAAATGATACCTTATCTCCTAAAATTGTTAGATATCTTGGCATCCCTTTCTCTGTCTCTCCCTCCCTTAAGGATATGTGGCTATGGGTTAAAGAAAGGACTGATAAGAAAATCAATAAGTGGAACAATAGGGTGCTCTCCCTTGCCGGTAGGGTCCAATTCTACCAAAAGATCCTCTCCTCTTGGGTATGTGCAAGATCATGAGGGGCCAAAAAGTGGCGATGTAAAAAAATCCACTTTTCAGTCGTCCAAAAGTGCATGAAATGTATGTTGACTTTTTAGTAGGCCTGGGTGTCAGTACACTTGGGAAAACCTAACACCAAAGCACAAGCCTAATTAGGTACCCAAAAATATTGGGTACCCGAAACCTGTGGAATAAATCAAAACCCGCGAGCCATTTTCCTCATTTCTCTCCATGTTTTGAGTTTAGAAAATGACTCCAAATATCCTATACATGATATTTTCAGGTACCTAATTTCTCCAACAACAAATTTGACTCAACAGTTTATTTGGTAAGTAAATTCTTGCTATATCTTGATTAATTTCTTTCATTTTCATGTTAAATGTAGTTTTTTTGGTTAAAATGGGGTTTTGTATTAATTTTTTTAATAATATATGAAATCGGTTTTAAATTTATATTTTTTTATTATTTAATCAGGCATGGCTGACAACAATGAAGATAATAACCCTCCTCCACCAAATAACGATCCCCAAAATAATCCAGAACCACTTCAAAACCTGAAATCTTTAGAGGATTTGATACAAGAGAACTTGAACACTATACGGGGCTTAAAAAATATGTATCAGAATATACCTACATTAGCTCCTATGCTTGCCACCCTAAATACCATTGTTGAAAACATTGACACCCTTACACAACAACATAATGTTGCTCTTCATTGGCGTGATTATATGCATGCCCAATTTGATGACGGGCTTGACCATGATGGGGTTGCAGCCCTTAATATAACTAAGAAAGATATAGCCTCCCTTTTTGTTAATCCTAAAACTAGATTAAAAGTTGACCCCAAAAAGCCCAAATTATCAATAAAATAGTGCACAAATGAAGCAATGCGCACACACTTTTGGGATAGCTGGTGGATGGTTTTTGATAAACCACCCCATAACAATTTGGAGCTCTCTTTCTATTTCATAAAAAAATGGTATGCTGAGTTTGTGCTAGGTTACAATTTTAATTATTGGAGCATGAGGCCCAACATGGGCATAGGTGGAGGAGCTCCTTAGACTAGGCCATTTGCCTAGCACAAAAAGGCCATTGCCTTTGTCTCCCCCACTGATGTCAGATCCCCTCCTCTAGTGAAACATCCCGATATCATTGTAGAGGCTGCCTCACAGAGTATTAGGGCCATTCATTTGCTGAGTGATCAGTTGATCATGTAGACCAGGTCATTGTTGCCTCCTGGTGTGGATGATGCTGGCACATCGACATATGGTAGCAATTCACATGTATGTGTGGCCCATACTTGCATTATGTGCAAGAATTTATGCCTCAGACTGGTTACTGATGCTTATACATATCAGTATTTTATTGGTGAGGAGGATATAGGAGACGCAGCTGTAGAGGCTGCAACACCTCATGGAGCATCTATGTCTCATGAGAGTGCTAAGGAGGGGTATGTAGAGCCATGGACTCCTATTGATATGGTAAGAGTAAACATTATAAATAAATTTGTCACATGACTTATTTAATTTAAAAATAATTTATTTATTTAGATTAGTTCTAATGATTGCATGCACTTATGTATATATTTTTTCCATTTATGTTCAATCGATGACAAAGGAGGAGTTGAGATAGGTGGATGACTCCACACTTTCAACCATTTCATTTGGCCTTGACACCTATACGGTATATTATAAATTATGTACCCATTAGTTTTTTTTTTATATCATTTGGTGTCCATGCTTAAATCTCTATCAATTAGAGCAATAAAATTCACACATTTATTAATATATTGTCATCTTATTGTACTCTTCTAGGCTATAGCTGATGTTAGTGGGGGGCACGAGGGGGTTCCTTCTTCATGTGTTGACAAATAAAAGGTAATTAATTGTTTAAGATTAATTATGCATGCATATGTATGCCACTTGTGTGTAGTATTAAATATTTTACTTGCATTTTATTGTATAGGGTGTGGCTCTTGATGATGTCCCAACACAAGTTCAGGAGCCTAGGCTAACAAACATCTCGATTCAGAGTGATAGCCCAATTGTACATAGACTTTAACATATTGTTATTTGTATTTTGTAACTAGGGTTGTTATGATGAAGTACATTTATATATAATTGAAAATATTTTTACTCTCATAGGTTACTCCCAGTGTGAGGGAGGGCCCATGAGAATCTTTCATATCTTTGTTGACCCAGCCCACTATTCCAGAGGAGGGATCAATGGATGTAAATTTTAATTTTAGTTCAATCAATTTGTAATTTTATTATGCTATCATCCTATTTTGTAGATTTATTACTCTATGTTGTACCACTCTACTAATTTCATTATTGCAAATATATATTTATAGGTCAGAGTTGGTATTGGTGGCATTGTCCCTTTGCTACCAAAGACTTATGCTAGGACACCTGATCATGGTAGGTGACCGAGAGGCTAGGTACAAATGTTTGTATTCAGTTATAATTTTAATTAAATTAGTGTTTGAATTATGAAATATATATATATATATATATATATATATATAAACTAAGCAATCTAACTTGGGTTTGAACTCATTTTTTATGCAGGATCAATCAGAGCCAAACACTTCTTCAAAGAGGCTACATTTTGATGATCCCCCTACGACATAGGATGTAGTTTTAGTTTTGTGGTCATTTAGAGATGCCACTTGGCACATTTTGAGATGACATATATGCCACATTGTACACCTTGAAACATTAATTTTCTAGACATTTTGAAATGGCATGTGCCATATTTGTATATGGAGATACTTTTGATACATTTGATACTTTCTATACATAGAACATGTTCATTTTTCTATTATATTTGCGTCATCTTTTGTATACATATTTATTATTCATGTTTATGGAATTGAATGGTGAAGTTATATCTTGACTATGATTACCATTGTGATTTAAATTATATCTTGTTGAAGTTATATGTCAATTTGCTTGAATTTTTTTATAATAGATGTAATAAATTTCTTAATTTATGCATGTGTAATAAATTAATAGATGTAATGAATTTGTTATCCTCAGTCACATACCTTGGGTCACTTGGGTTGAGTGTGGTCGCAAGCATTCTAGTGACTCTGTGGGCAGAATGGGGTTGCTATTAGCGTTAATCTGGCCAACCATAGCTGATGGAGTAGACAGTTCGATGCTAGGATGGATGGTTTGAGAGATACACTACAGAGCTACTTTCAACTAACCCTCACTACAAGTTTTGGCATCGACTGAGATTGCCTTGCCAAATGCAAACAAAGTCGAATCGCCCAAAACTGAGAGAGGTTATTGTAGACCTTTGTAACATGATCTTGTAGTCCCTGACATTTTTTAGATACCTCTCATGAGGTCCAAGATATGAGCCTCAAAATATCACTACCCAATCATGCTTAGTGCACCTTGGGGTCACTTGGGTCAAGCGTGGTCGCAAGCATTCCAGTGACTTCATGGGTGGAATAGGGTTGTCAATGGCATTTAGTCGGCCACCCAGAGCTGATGAAGCAAATGGTTCAATACCAGGATGGATGGTTTGAAAGATACATTGCGGAGATACTTTCAACTGATCCTCACTGCAAGTTTTGGCATCGACTAAGATCACCTTGCCAAATGCAAATGAAGTTGAATCACCCAAAACTGAGAGAGGTTATTGTAGACCTCAGAAACACAATGTTGTAGCCTCTGACAGTTTGTTGATACCTCTCATGAGGTTTGAGATATGAGCCTCAGAAGATCACTGCCCAATCATGCTTTGTGCACCTTGGGGTCACTTAGGTCAAGCGTGGTCATGAGTGTTCTAGTGACTCCGTGGGCGGAATGGGTTTGTCATTGGTGTTTACCTGACCAACTAGAGCCAATGGAGTAGACAGTTTGATGCTAGGATGAACGGTTTGAAAGATACACTGCGAAGCTACTTTCAACTAACCCTCACTGCAAGTTTTGGCATCGACTAAGATCGCCTTCCCAAATGCAAATAAAGTCAAATCACCCAAAACTAAGAGAGGTTATTGTAGAAATCAAAAACAAAATCTCGTACCCCCTAATAATCTTTTGATACCTCTCATGTGGTCTGAGATACAAACCTCGAAAGATCACTGCCCAATCATGCTTAGTGCACCTTGGGGTCACTTGGGTCAAGCATGGTCGCGAGCATGCCAGTGACTCCATGGGAAAAATAGGGTTGTCACTAGATTTTACCTAGCTAATTGGAGCTGATGGAGTAGATGGTTCTATGCCAAGACAGATGGTTTGAAAGATACACTACAAAGCTACTTTCAACTGACCCTCACTGCAAGTTTTGGCATCAACTGAGATTGCCTTTCCAAATGCAAATGAAGTCGGATCACCCAAAACTAAGAGAGTTTATTGTAGACCTTAGAAACATGATCCCATAGCCCCTAATAGTTTGTCAATACCTCTCATGAGGTCTGAGATATGAACCTCAAAAGATCACTACCCAATCATGTTTAGTGCACCTTGGGGTCACTTGGGTCAAGCATGGTCACGATCATTCTAGTGACTCTATGGGTAGAAAATGGTTGTCATTGTGTTTACTTGGCCAACCAAAGTCAATGAAGAAGATGGTTTGATACCAGGACGGACAGTTTGAAAGATACACTACGGAGATACTTTCAGCTGACCCTCACTGCAAGTTTTGGCATCAACTGAGATCACCTTGCCCAATGCAAAAAAAGTCAAATTGCCCAAAACTAAGAGAGGTTATTATAGACCTTGAAAACATGATTTGGTAGCACCTGACTATTTGTTGATACTTCTCACGAGGTCTGAGATATGAGCCTCAGAAGATTGCTTCCCAATCATGCTTAGTGCACCTTGGGGTCACTTGGGTCAAGTGTGGTGCGAGTGTTCCAATGACCCCATGGGAAGAAAAAGGTTGTCACTGGTGTTTACTCAACCAACAGGAGTTGATGGAGAAGATGGTTCGATGCCAGGATGGATGGTTTGAAAGATACACTGTAGAGCTACTTTCAACTAACTCTCACTACAAGTTTTGGCATCGACTGAGATCACCTTGCCAAATGCAAATGAAGTTGAATCACCCAAAAATGAGAGAGGTTATTATAGACCTTGAAAACATAATCTTGTAGCCCCTGATAGTTTGTCGATACCTTTTACAAGGTCCGAGATATGAGCCTTGAAAGATCATTGCACAATCATGCTTAGTGCACCTTAGGGTCACTTGGGTTGAGCGTGGTGTGAGCATTCCAATGACTTTGTGGGTAGAACGGGGTTGTTAATGGCATTTACCTGGCCAACCAAAGCTGATGGAGTAGATGGTTTGAGCTAGGTTGAATGGTTTGAAAGATACATTGTAGAGCTACTTTTAACTGACCCTCACTGTAAGTTTTGGCATTGACTCAGATCGCCTTGCCAAATGCAAATGAAGTCGAATCACCCAAAACTGAGAGAAGTTATTGTAGACCTTAGAAAAATGATCCCTTAGCCCTTGACATTTTGTTGATACCTCTCACGAGGTTTGGGATACAAGCCTCAGAAGATCGTTGCCCAATCATGCTTAGTGCACCTTGGGGTCGCTTGGGTCGAGCGTGGTGCGAGCATTCTAGTGACTTCGTGGGTGGAATAGGGTTGTCACTAGCGTTTACCCAGCCAACCGGAGCTGATGGAGTAGACAGTTCGATGCCAGGATGGATAGTTTGAAAGATACACTGCAGAGCTACTTTCAACTGACCCTCATTGCAATTTTTGGCATCGACTGAGATCACTTTGCCAAATGCAAATGAAGTTGAATCACCCAAAATCAAGAGGTTTTATTTTAGACCTTAGAAACACAATCCCATAGACCCTGATAGTTTTTTGATACCTCTCATGAGGTTTGAGATACGAGCCTTGAAAGATTGTTGCCCAATCATGCTTAGTGCACCTTGGGGTCACTTGGGTCAAGCATGGTGCGAGCGTTCCAGTGACTTCGTGGGTGGAATGGGGTTTTCACTAGCTATTACCCAGCCAATCAAAGCTGATGGAGTAGATGGTTTGATACTAGGATGGATGGTTTGAAAGATACACTGCAGAGCTACTTTCAACTAACTCTCACTGCAAGTTTTGGCATTGACTGAGATCACCTTGCCAAATGAAAATGAAGTTGAATCACCCAAAACTGAGAGAGGTTATTGTAGACCTTGGAATCATGATCTCATATCCCCTGATGGTTTTTTGATACCTCTCACAAGGTCCAAGATATGAGCATTAGAAGATCATTTCCTAATCATGATTAGTGCACCTTGGGGTTACTTGGGTCAAGCGTGGTTGTGAGCGTTCCAGTGACTCTATGGGTGGAATGGGGTTGTCACTAGCATTTACCCAGCCAACTAGAGTGGATGGACCCCTAGGTTTGATGCTAGGATAGACGGTTTTAAAGATACACTACGATGCTGCTTTTAACTAACCCTCACTTTAAGTTTTGGCATCGACTAAGATTGCCTTGCCCAATGCAAACAAAGTCAAATCACCCAAAAATGAGAGAGGTTATTGTAGACCTCAAAATCACTATCTTGCAACCCCTAATAGTTTGTCAATACCTCTCAAGAGGTCTAAGATATGAGCATTAGAAGATCACTTGCTAATCGTGCTTACTACACCTTGGGGTCACTTGGGTCGAGCATGGTTGCAAGCGTTCCAGTGACTCCATGGGTAGAATGGGGTTGTCTCTACCATTTACCTAGCCAACCGGAGCTGATGGAGTAGATGGTTCAATGCCAAGATAGACGGTTTGAAATATACACTGTGGTTCTACTTTCAATTGACCCTCAGTGCACAATGAATCATTTACATCTATCAAGTATGTATCCATCTGATTCAAATGAACTTTCAAAGCATCAAAGATTGTTTGAAATGATAAAAAATAATATCCTTAAAGCATTAGAAACAATAATCAAACATGTAAGAATTATGTGTTTTCATTTCCTTTTTATGAGAAAATGTATACATAGATCCCTTGTTGGCACTGTTGGCCACCCATACATGATTTTGGTCATAAGTCCTTATCAAGACTTCTAGGAAATTTAAATTTTAAATCAAATTGATTGTTACAAATTGCCATTATAGGCTTCAAAAGATCTCAATTAACCATTAAGGATCCTTTTGTCCTTCTATCTCTGATTGGATCCATGGTGACCATAGGTGTCTTCATAGGTGCTCCTACACAAGTTACAATCCACATACAAAACCAAGTTTATTGACTCAAATACAATCTAGGAAAGGTGAAATTAATGTATTGAAATTAAGCTTAATGAACTTAGAAAACATTGCACTAAGTTAACTTATTACCTAGTCAAGTGTTCCTAAAGGGTCATCTCTTTGCTTCAGGGTTTCCAATAGTGCTTCATGATCAACAGTACTAATAGTCCAAAGTAATTTTGTCTTTGGTCTTCCTTGATGCTTTGACAACTTGAAATTTGTTGCTATTACAAGGTGTGAATACATGAGAATAGTTTTGTGCTTCTCATAGTCTTCAAATGCAGGAATTCCATTCTTTCTAATCATGTATGTTTGCATCCATGTTTTCACAACAACAACTAAACTAGTAGGATATGTGAAGCCATCACGATCTATCATCAGTTATACAAGATTCTATTTACCTCATACACAATGTGATAATCAATAATCTAACTCTCATCATTCCCCTACGGTGCAACCAATGCAAAAACATCTCCTGGCTGTAGAAGATCTAAAAGATTGTCATACTCAACTGAAGTGTCCATGTCATAATTTCTTATAGAGAGTGTCAAAGATAAAGGAGTTAGATAATGTGGAACCCATGTATCCACCCGATCACTTGACTCACAATGATCCCAATCATACTGAAAACACATGGGGCAATAACAAGCCAACTCTCATGTCCAAATGGTCCATGTACTACTATTGGAGCTTCAGAATGAATGCATTTTTGAAGATTCTTTCACTGTTTGACAATCCAATCTATCTCCTATAGTTCCCTCCTCAAACAACCAAAATAATCTATGCAATGTAGAATCAAGAGTCCCCCCTGTGATAGTGCTAAAGTACACCAATCAACAATAGAATGAGAATCAAGAAGTACAACACCTGAAATCCTCAATTGCTCCTTAACTAGAGCTCTCTTCACACACGCACTTGTTCCATCATGCTCCCCTTTCCCATGCCCTGACTCAAAAATAATCCAAATATGAGGTACACCTCTCTCCACATCCATTCTACACAACCAATAAAACATTTGGGCATTCTTAAATTAACCGGTGCAATTATCCGACCAAATGAGATGCCTATCCATAACAATACCATTTTCCTGCAAGAAGTCAAAATAGTTCTAGAAATAATGTTGAACAAACTCATGAGAGTGAGACCTATCATCGCTTATATAAAAATGGTACTCTCCAATTATATTTCACTCTTCTTTTTTTCTATCAAGGGAATGTCTATATGTGATGTGTACAAAAATAGCAACCTGAATGAAATTGTAATATTGAACTTGAGTCTCATTTTGGGGCTGCAATGTATAGTTCTTTGCAAAGTCTACAATGGTTATAATAGTTCCAATAGGGAAAGTGTCCTTACACATCCTGAATTGTTGATCCAACCATTGAGACTTGTGACTATGCCTTGCATACTTGTAAAAAAGATTTGTCTTGAAATCTGAGATAAAATCAGCAACATTGTATTCTTTTGCAACTAACTCACATCTAGAGACTTCACCTCCACTCTTCAATGTATATTTCATTGTTTCATATACCTTTTTTTGGATGAGTGTCTTTCCAAAATTGTGTTCCAAACCCTCATGAAAACATGTCCTAAACTTGGACACGCCACCACATTCTGAACACTTGGCATTTAAGCAATATTTTTTATAAAATAAATAACCATCATCTCTATGACATAAAAATTGATCTAGTAAGTCTCTTGATGATTTGGGAAGACTACTTGCACCAGAATCCTCTAGCATTTCATTAGTATGCAAAGTAGAATGAATGGACCGTAATAATTCATGATGCATTGAAAACTCAACATGATATTTGCAACATGTATTCCAAATCTTAAGGGGTACACAATAAAATGGCTTCATGGATTCAAAAGACCTTTGTGATATTTTCAATGTTGGATGTGTCTCACAAAAATTTGTATACAACATTGTTTGACTTACCTCCACATAATGTTTAGGATGTGGAGTGCAGTCTCGATTGCCAACTCTCAACTTCAAGACATCCTTCACATTTGGTGACACTCTTGAGTTAGCATCCCAAAATTGTTGAATTTCATCCTTGACATCTATTAGCTTCTTATTAAAACATGGAAGTCTCCCACCATAAGCCCATGTATCAATTTGAAGTAGATCACCAAGTCTTTCTCTTCTTGCAAGTGCTCTACCCAAAGTTTTATGGTCTATATTGAAATCAACACAAGTTTGTCTCATCAAATGAGCCTTTCTCAACTGATGACTTACTAAGGAGGTTGTAATAACCCTTCGAGAAACTCTCTTGTCTTTTTCTCTACTAGTATTCCCAATGCTATTGAGAGCATTGAAAAGATTCTTCACAACAATGGCATTTCTCTCCATTTTCTTGTTCACATGAATCTTCAATTTCACAAGCACGGGTCTCATCTTTTGCATCTTTAACAACTGGACAAAAATTTGACATTGCTCAACCAATGTCTTGTTTCCAAAAAATTGATCATAAAGCCTTGAAGCCCAAAACCTAAAGGTTCTATGTGACCTCTTTCCTTCCCAATTATTCATAATGTTCTCCTCAATTTCAATTAACCTTTTAGGTGTTCTTGAAAGCCCCAAATTTGAAGATTGATTATCTTTATTGCAAGGGACTTCATTTTGCATATAATTTGGAGATGTGTAACATTCATGTGGTTCTTGTGCAACATTTTCATTCGCCAAGTCTACATTTTCAATCTCCATCTATACATTTTCATCTTCATTCCATTCATTGTCATTCCCCAAGTCTATGTTTTCATTCCCAAGTATACATTTTCATTCAACATCTCTACATTTTCATCTTCACTCCATACATTGTTATTCACAAAATTAATTTCCATATTATTTTCAAATTCAACATCCTCTTCACTTGCAACTACATTTACGAGGTCACCTTGATTAATGTTTAACATACCTTCTCTCCTTCTTTGGTGATTTTCCCTATCATTTTCCCTATATGCTTGAATTTCTTCATACGTCACCTTCCTCTTCTGTTTATCCTTTCGATGATTGCTGCTACCCACAGTGAGACCACAAGTTGACAAAAAACAACTTAATTTAACTAACTTTCAAAAAATGGGCTCCAAATCATTATTTTTTTTCTGCAACCCATGAAAAACATCTAAAAGCCCATGATTCTATGGTCTGTGGGGGCAGGGAATATTTTGGTCAAAGTTACACCAGTCCATTATCGGGTACCTGATAGTTTCAGGTACATAAAAAAATGGTGGGAGTAAATGAAAAAACTAAACTTTTATATATAATATTTAACTATGAAATATGAACTTTGAAATATATAATGTTTAACTATAAAATTGAACTTTGAAATATGCATGATAGAGAGAGAGAGAGAGAGAGAGAGAGAGACGGGAGAGAGAGAGATTGAGGAAAACATGGATTGGAGTGTGGCTAGGGTCACATGTTACAATGGATGTTGGATAGGCTAGCTACCAAATTCGGATGGGGCAATTGCATGCTCGCTTAGATGTACCATGAGATGCATGAGATCATACATCGAGGTGTGTAGACCATGGCTGCAGGAGTCTTCATATTGCAAGTATGGGCCTGGAAGCATCTCCCAGTATGCAGGCCATTGTTTCATGATACACGACAGGCTTTAGAGTCATACATATATAGATATGCAGGACCTATGACCCAGCCAATGATGGGTAAGATAGATCAATGGCGAGGATAGCTAGATGACATGGCAGTAGTTATATGGAGGCCTTGGGTAGCCACAAAGCCATGGGACAATGCTCAGTGGGAGATTTCACACATGTTTGTCTCACGTCCACTGATCAGGTGCACCATTTCTATTATTGAGCGATTCTTTCTTACATGAGTTATGAGGTAGTTTGGGAGGCAACAGGACATCTCCTAGGAGTACTATACATATGCCTGATTCTTCAATGAGACAAGAAGGGCTGGTAGCCTAGATTGGATCAGGGTAGGTGTGCAATTGAGGCACAAGTACCTCCAGCTCGGTGGGACTATATGGTGGATGTCACCAATGCAGAGATAACACCTGCATATAGAGATCACTTCTTGGCACATCCCTTCCTAAGATTTACAGATCTTATGGGCATGGGCCAAAGGGCACAACAGAATCAGGCACAATAGGAGTAGGGATAGGAGCAGCCTGCATAGGAGCAGGTTGCCCAGCAGTAGAGAGTACCATAGCAATAGGCATGCTTAGTAGCAGTAGTAGAGGGTCTTGAGACCGAGGAGTGGGAAAAATCCCATCCCTCCTAGGATGATGGGTTCAGACATAGGTGCTGGTAGCAGTGGGACTTAGCAGAGGTCCATGAGATAGAGGATAGGTGATACATCCCAGCAGTCACCTCTTGATAAGGGGGCACAGGGTGATGGCATAGATATGAAAGATGTACCCATTGGAGGATAGGTACCACAGCTATAGGAGGCTCTTAGGAAGAGCCAATAGAGGATTAGGTAGGTACAACATGAGAGGGATGACTTCCACATGCAGGTCATCATACAGGAGACCCAGGTATCTGAGCAAGATCGGGAGATTAGAGATCTCCAGGAGGAGCTAGCAAGATCTCAGTAGGAAGCTAGATATGAGGCTACATAGTCAACTTATTATTATGCAGCATACGTTGGCATAGTGCTAGATCTATCAAAGCAAGTGCCTTCATTCTCTGAGTATGCCAGGGCTCGAGCTGTTCCACCTCCTCAAGAACTGCCACAGGCACCACCATAGAGACCGATGCCTCCACCATAGAGATCGATGCCTCCACCATAGGCTCCTCTACCTCCACCTCCTCCAGGTGGCAGTGGATCATGATGTATATTGTACCCCATTTTTGATACTGTGCTCGAGTAGTACCATTTTGTACACTGACATTGATCAATATATATGAGCTCAATTTTTGGCATCATTGTACTTGTGTACATATTGCTTTTATGTTGATGTTTATGAGATGTTTCCTATATGTTTTAGATGTACGGATTAGATATGAGATGAACATGATGTTTTTGATGGATGAAATGCAGATGCTTTATATGTTTTATTGATATATATGCAATGTGAAATGCAACGATAGATGGTAGATAAATGAATGCAATGTATGATTTGATTTATGCTTATAGTAGATGCACATGTATATGGATATGTAGATGTAGAATGTATGTAAATGAAATTTATGGATGCAAATGGAAATGCAATGTATATGATACTAATCATCTCATGTAGGATTTTGCAATATATGATAGGTACTAACCAAAAGAATGTTTTGAAGATCGAGAGCGAGGACTAGATACTTATGCAGCCAAGATGAACTCAGGACAAAAGATGAGACACTTCGATGAATAGATCCAGAAGAAGACAATCAAGAGAGCACCAAAACACTGTCTCAATGCAAACCTAGAATGAAAATGCAAGCCTAAACTAAACGTAACCCTAGGACTTGGTTGTTGGACTCAATTTGTTATCATCATAGAGTTTTTAGCAATGGATGTTAGCAGGATGTCATACAACCCTCACTGATATTGCAATCATGAGAATATGAATATGACATTAGTCTTTGATTTATCGGAATGAGATGTAAGCATTAAGGCACAAGAAGCCAAAATGACCTGAACACCTATTCCTTTTGATTTAGCAAGTTAACATAAGCATCAAAGCATAGTTGCTAAAAATGACTTGAATGTTGCTTGCGTACAAACATTCCAGACACATGAGAGTTTCTTCCTTTGTTAAAGAAGGCTTGCAGTGACCCTTACGTTCACTTCACAGGACGAGCATTTTCAATTTCACTTGTAGTAGAAAGAAGTCACTCAAATAAACAAGGAGAAGAACCAACCTCACCAAAGTTTCTATATAAAAGGGGTTGAGGTATACATGGCCATCCAATATGTGATGAAGGCTCTTACAGATGGACACCCCTCTCATGTGAATCTTTTGGGTCATTGGAACTAATCCAGCAAATAGAAAGCAATAGAAAGACCATGCCCCTAGTCTTCACTTCTCTCGGTCAAGAAGACATCTTAGAGTTGCTTGAGGAGGAATGATAAAGAGAAAGAAAAACACACAAAAGAAAAGCTCAACACGCTTCAGAGAGTTACAAAGCCAGTTTTTAGTTTTAGTTTTAGCGGATTAAAGTCGAATTAGAAGTATACAACGCAAGAAGTCTCAATAGAATGGAAACAACAAGAAGATGCAGTGAGAACCACTAGTGACTGTTGCAAAAGATGAAGTCTCAAGGAGATGTTGGAGTACTAACAAAGTATTAGTAGGAAAATGCAGTAAAAACCACTGGTGACTGATACAAGAGATCCTTAATAAGAGAGATTTGAGAGTGAACGAAACATCAATAGGTAGACGTAGTGAGAACCACTGGTGACTGATGTATGAGGGATCCTCAAGGTGAGAGATCCAAGTGATAGCTAGGTATTAGTAGGCAGGCATAGTGAGAACCACTAGTGACTGATACAAAAGAGATCCTCAAGGAGAGAAATCTCAAAAGTAGCTAAGCATCAGTAGGTAGACACAGTGGGAACCACTGGTGACTGATGCAAGGAAATCCTCCAAAAATGATAGGACAATGCCCCCTAGACCAGGAAGGTGCCCCCAAGTGTGACCAGTTTCAATCCATGAAGAGTCGAGAAAAATCTCAAAGATAACTAAAAGCAAGTGCATGAGCTAGCAAACTAAAAGCAGGAAACATGAAAGCAAACTAAAGCAGGAAAGCAAGAGCCAAGTGATGCTGCAATAGGTATAGCATTAGGGAACAAGAGGTGCCTATTTACTAGGTTTTCACCATCTTGGCAGAGATTCTATTTTTGCTACCATGATGCTTGTTTGCCAGGTTTTCATCAATGGCACATTTTTTTATTTTTTCAATTTTTTTTTTGTACTTTTTTCTTTTTGATTTTTTTTTATTTTTTCAATTTTTCAATTTTTTGATTATTATCAAGGCACTTGTTTACCAGGTTTTCACTAGGATAATAGATACATCAAAGTGTCTATTTACTAGGTTTTCACTAAGATGACCATTTTTTCACGACATTTTGCAATTTTTAGGATTTTTTGACAATATACCATTTTTTGGATTTTTTCAGGATCAATAAATATGTACATGAGCACACAAGAAATATCTCAGCTGTAGAATCTCTTCAGGTGTAGAGCATTGATCAGCTCTTTGAGTTGTTCTCCTTCAATAGTAGATAGTTGATAAGCAACAGATCCAAATACTGTAGTGATAACATACAGACCAAGCCAGTTTGTTTCAAACTTTCCTTTCTGTATCTGTTGTTGTTGATTCTTGGGATTCTCTCCTAGGATGAGATCACCCACTTGGAATTCCCTTGGTCTGACTTTCTTATTGTAGCTTTTAGACATTCTTTTCTAGTATGCTCTTAGATGATCGAATGCCACTTGTTGATGTTCATCCAGTAACTCTATCTCTTGTAGCTAAGATATTCTAATGTCTTCATCAGTAATGAGGTTCCTCAGAGAGATTCGTAATGTGGGAATCTCGACCTCAATAGGCAACACAAAATCTACACCATAGACTAAGGCAAAGGGTGTAGACCTTGTTAGAGTTTGAATGCTTGTTCTATAGGCCCATAAAGTCAGATTAATCTAGAGGTGCCAATCTCTACAAGATTTGTGAATTTTTCTATGTGGAATCTTGAGAATTGTCTTGTTGGAAGCTTCTACTTGTCCATTACCCTAGGGATAATAGATCGAGGACCAATGCTGAATGATTCTAAATTTATTGCATAATTCCTTTAGATCTTTGTTCTTGAATTGCCCCCCATTGTCAGTAATTATTGAGGAGGGTACACTATATCTACAGATGATGTAATTCAGTATGAACCTTGCTACAAATTTACCATCATCTATAGTTAGAGGCACTGCCTCAACCCATTTGGTAAAATAATATGTAGCTGTGATAATGAACTTTTGTCCTCTTGAGGAAGATAGATGGATTTGACCCACCAATTCAAAGGCCCATTGCTGAAACAGCTAGAAATTGATAAATGGAATGAGCTTTTTGGTAGGAGCATGGATCAAATTTCCATGTAATTGGCACTGCTTGCAAGATTTAGCATATTGTATAGCTTCTTTTTCCATTTCTAGCTAGTAGTAACTAGCTCTAATAAGTTTACGAGCTAATGTCAGACTACTTGAATCAGAACCACAGATGCCTTCATACACCTCAGCTAATGCACGTTTGGACTCGTCAGGTTCTAGACACCTAATGAGGGTACCGTCGAGACCTTGTCTATACAAGTCGTTAGCTACTATGACATATTGTGAAGTACTGTAGATTAGGTGGCATTTTTTGTTTCAGGTATAAGTGTCTAGAATAATTTGGTCCTGGAGATAGGAGTAAATATGATGGTAGTGAGATGAGTCATGTCCAATGACTGAACAGATCATCTTGGAGTTAGGGGTATTGTAGGCTGGGTAGTGTAATGTCTCCACTAGGAATTCATGCCTAAAGTCATTTTCTAGCATTTGTAACATGGAGGCAAGAGTTTCCATGGCATCGACTACTTTATTATCTGCTCTTGGAATCTGCTGGAAATAAATGTGTGCAAAGTACTTTTTGAGATCATCAACCATTCATTTATAAGGTACCAACTTTTCATCCTTTGTTTGATATGTGTCATTGACTTGATTGACAACCAATTGTGAGTCTCCAAAGATATTTAGTTCATCCACATGCCATTCAATGGCTATCTTCATACCATTGACTAAAGCTTCATATTCAATGATGTTATTTGTGCAAGGGAATAACATTTTGTAAGACTTTGGTAAAGAGTATCTCTATGGTGTGACAAATAGTATTCCAGCACCTGATCCCTACTGGCTAAATGAGCCATCAAAGAACATGTTCCATGTCTGATGTGTAAGAAGCATTATAGACTCATCTGGAAATTCAATTTTCAATGGTTGACAATCCTTGAGAGGAGCTTCTACCAGTTGATCTGCAATAGCTTGTCCTTTAATAGCTTTTCGCTCTACATACTCAATGTCAAACTCATTGAGTATCATGACCCATTTTGCCAGTCTACCTGTAAGAGAAGCTTTGTTGAGTAAGTACTTTAATGGATCAATTTTAGCAATGAGTCTTGTAGGGTGAGCGAGCATATAGTGTCATAATTTTTGTGAAGCAAATACCATTGCTAAACAAGAATCCTTTTCAATGATTGAATAGTTCATCTCATAAGAGACCAGAGTTCTAGTGATGTAGTATATAGCTCTTTCTTTGTTATTTTGGTCTTCTTGAGCCAAAAAAGCACCTAGAGATGTGTTTGTAGCTGAGATATAAAGGATTAATGGCTTCCCATGAATAGGAGGCATTAAGATTGGTGGAATTGCAAGATATTGTTTGATTTGAGTGAGCCCTTTGTCACATTCTTCATTCCACTCATAAGTCACACCCTTATGTAGAGTCTTGGTGAATGGCTGTGACTTATCAACCAATTGTGTAATGAAGCACCGAATGGATTGTAGTCTTCCTTGAAGTCCTCTCATCTAACTGATGTTCTTTCATGGAGGCATCTCCATAATAGATTTAACCTTTCCTGGATCAACTTCTATGCCTTTAGCATATATGATATAGCCCAACAACTTGCCAGAAGTGACACCGAATGCACATTTTTTGGGATTGAGTCTCAAACTGAATTGTTCCATCTGATCTAGTATGGGACCTAGATTTGCAAGATGTGTTTACTGCTGCATGCTTTTAGCCAAAGTGTCATCCATATAGTCTTCCATTTTTTTGTGCATCATGTCATGAAAAATAGTAGTGACAACTTTTGATAGGTAGCCCCAGCATTTTTAAGTCCAAAGGGCATGACATTTCAAGAGAATGTTCCCCAAGCACATGTGAAGTCTGTCTTTTCTTGGTCTTCTAGCACAATTTTTATTTGATTATAACCAGAAAAGCCATCCAATAGATAATACATTTGGTAACTAGCTATCATGTCCTCTATCATGTCAATATTAGGCAATGGGAAATCATCTTTAAGACATGCTTTATTCAGGTCTCTGAAGTCTATGTACACATGGATAGATTTATCATGTTTTGTAACTGGAATAATATTATATATCCACTCTACATAATCAATAGCTCAGATGAAACCATTCTTGGGAAGCTTTTCTAATTTAGCTTTAACCAAAAGTGCCACATGTGGATGCATCTTCTGAAGCTTTCATTTGATAGGCTTAATGTCTGGTGTAATAGAAAGATGATGCATGATTAGATTGGGATCCAATCTAGGCATATCAGAGTAAGTCCATGCAAAATTAATTTTCTTGCTTCGAAAGAAGTTAGTGAACTCTTCTTTTTCTTCTGTAGATAGTGACTGTGCTAGATGGATGATTTGTGGTGCAGCTTCCATACCCAAATTCACTGGTTGGGTTAGCTCAATCAGCACTAATGATCTCTCTTGAAAATGACTCAGAAGTGCATCAAGTATCTCATCCTTGGGTGCCTCAGAGAGGTTTTCACCCTCGGATACATCTTTTGTTTTTACTTTTTTCAGCTCTGATACTACCACAATGTGGTTTTCACCATCAGAGCATCTATTATTTTTTCTTTTTATTTTATGACTAAGATACTTGATATCAGCTTTGGTCATGTTGATACTATCTTCACTGGTGGAGAACATTATAGGTTCGACAAAGTTAAGATAACAAGCAAGGGTGTAGTCATTCTGGAACACAAGGACTTCATTGGCTGGAGAGGGAGAGTTCCAGTTGATAAGTTCGGGATGGCGGAGTGAAAGAGTAGTGGCAGGTTCAAGTGCATTCATAGTATAGCCATCGAAAGCATGGATGAGTAAGTCAAGACCTAGAGCAATCTCATCCAAAGTTGTGTTCAATTCTTCTTGAGTCCTCATAGCGGAAGTAGAGGGAAAGTCAGCATTAGTAAATTCAAACTCGGTCGACCTAACACTAGACCCTTCACCTACTTTGAGAAGGTTTTCATACACATGAACAAAATCTATATCCTTATCAAAAGTGGCATCAGACAGAGAGTCAAACTCATATTCATGTGAGTTAGTGATGCTTGATATGGGAATTCCATCAACACTAGCTATAATATTTGACTCATCTTCATCTCTTGTAGTATTAATGACTTGTTGAAGTTGATCTTGTTCAAACCACTCTTGGAAATGTGGTGGTATGTACTAGTCACCTTGAGAATCAGAATCAACCATTTGTATTTCTCTCCATTGGTCATACGTGAGTCGATGCACTAAAGTGGTGTCATCAGAATCACTATCAGTCTCTACTAGATGGATAGGTATAATAGGTTCATCTAGTCCTTCAAAGAATGTGGCAAGGTCTGGAGGAATAAGATATGGAAAAGTACCCTCATCAAAACTATTCTTTGATTTATTAGTTGTGGTAATGTCTTCAAATTTTGGCCAAAATTCTAGTTCTGGTTCTAGCTCTGCCACAGACTTGTTAATCCCTAGATGAAATGGGATTTTCTTGAAGCCTAGACCTGAGGTGTCCTTGGTGCGATGACCTATGGCTTCAATTGGTTTAAGAAAACCATTGTCATTCACCCCTATAGGGCCACTCCCTTTATAACTGAAGCGCTTCATGATTTTGAAGGCTTCACTGTATGGTTCTTGCTCTAATTCAGGATCAGGAGTGATCTGTTCAGATGTTTCTTTTCCTTTATAAAGCCAAGCTGTAATAGCTCTTTCCTCATCTTCATCTTCTAATGGTTTTGTGGCCTTGATAAAGGCACCATCATAGATTACTCAGGGAGAACAAGTAGAAGGTTTGTTGTTCTCAGAGGGTCCCTTGTATGAATGCGGAGATGGAGGTAGAGCTGCTAATGATAGCACAGGTTCAATTTGATACCCTCCCATGCATGTTTCCTTAAGTTTTAGAGTCTATTCCATTTCCTTGAGCTTGGCATCATAGAATTCAGTGGAATCTCTATTAGTTGGAACAAGACTATCTGCAGATTGTGCAAGTGTGTTGCAAGAATAGTTGGTATTGGCAGGCACTATGACCTCCGCTCCGTTGACCAGGAACTTGATGCATTGATGATATGTGGATGGGACTGCCTTCATCTCATGAATCCATGGTCTCCCCAATAGTATGTTATAAGCAAGGGGAATGTCAAGAACTTGGCAAATGACATTTGTTTCAATGGGCCCAACTAAGATTGGTAGCACAACCAAACCTTTGGATTTGCGTTCTTTTTCATCATAGGCCTTAATGGTTATTTTCTTATAGACATCTATGCAATCTTCATCATAGCCTAGTTGGGTAAGCAGCTTAGTAGAGAAAATATTGAGGCCAAAACCATTGTCTATGAGGATGTGATGAACATGCTTTGGACCTATCATGACTTCTATGTGCAAAGGAGCATTGTGCAGGTGGCTCAGTAAGTGGTCATCTTCTTCAGAGAAGGAAAAATAGTGGGGTGAGGTCAGGTGACCCACCATGGATTGAAACTGATCAAGATCTAAGTCTTTTGGGACATTTGCCTTAGTGAGGGCTTTATCCAGAATCTCCCTATGGGTAGGCAAGATCTTCAACAACTCAAAGATGGTGATTTGAGCATTGGTATGTTGTAGCTAGTCTAAAATGCTATAATTAGTCATGCTAGGTTTAGGGACTGACTTCAAGTTCTTGTTGGTAGGGCCAACAATAGCTTTGTCCACAGGTTGCTTCGGAGTAGACATAGAAGGGTTGGGACCCTTAATGGTTATTTTTGCATGAGACCAAGTAACAACATTTGTGCAATCCTGAGATGATTCAAGTTTGGAAGAATGAGACCTGGGGCCTCGCAAGACAAATGGAGTCTTAGCCTTAGGAGAATCTTTATTCCCCTTAATAGTAATCACATCCCAATACTCAACCTCAACAGGTTCAATCATACCAATGATGTTGTCATCGGTAGTGTGTGTGTAATTGACCTTAGCGTTGATATTCTTAGTCTTTGAAGATTCACCTTTCTCATGAGGAGGAAAGGGATCTTTAAATTCTTGATGGTCTAAATTCTTGTTATGGTCATCCACAACAATGTCACCATTATCAATCAAATCTTGGACCTTATGGCACAGCTGAAGACAAGTAGAATTCTTATGACCCTTATTTTGGTGATAATCATAGTATGCATTGTCATTCCACCAATGAGGTCGTGGTTGTGGATCATAGAGACACTTTTCCAAAGGAGTGAGTATCTGATTCTGCATGAGAGCTTTATAAACCACATCAAGTGGTTCTCCTAAGGATGTGAACTCACGCTTGGGTCTAATGCCCAAGGTTTGTTTTTAGCAAATCTCGAAGGTTGTTGAGTCTCTATTGTAGCCTTTTCCATAGCTTTGACTGCTTGTATACTAGAGGAAAGATTGAAAATAGATTTTGTAGGTTTTAGGGTCACATTGTCAACCACTCCATCATTTACAATGTCTCTATTCTTGTTGACAAACTTCCCTTTATCTTTGTTTGAGGAGGAAGACCCTTGTTTGTTGTCCTTTTGCAAAGTCAACTCTCCTTTCTTGATCATAAATGCCTCTATGTGCATAGCTTGTTTAATCATACCATCAAAAGTTAGGGGACCTTGTACTTGCACTTGATACCCAAAATATGGGACAAGATTGTCCAGAAAAATTTTGAGCCTTTCAAACTCTGGTAGCTTATGAGGACACTTCATACATAGTTGTCTCCATCTCTGGAGAAATGTTAGGAAAGGTTCCCCTTGTTGCTATTTCAAATTGCAAAGGTCCTAGATGTTGACCGAATGTTGAATATTATGTGAATAATGTTGAAGAAACATATTAGCAATTTCATAAAAAGACTTAATGCTAGTGGGCAATCGAGTAAACCACTCCATAGCTGGTCCACCCAAGCTACGAGGAAATAGGTGCATAAGATATGTCTGATCATGCATGAATTCCATGGATTAAGTGCCAAACTCCCTTAAGTGATCTTGGGGATTAGTGGTACCTAAGTATTTGTCATATTTAGGGAGCTCTACACCTTTGGGAAAAGGTGGCATGTGAAAGGAAAGATGCTTTCCATTGTGAATTGTTGTGTAGGTTTATCTTTATCCCTCGCAAGTTGGCTAATCTAGTTTTGCATGTCTCGAATCATCTTTTGCAAGTTTGTAGTCTCAGTCTCTTCTTCTTTGGCCACAAGCATTTCAACTTGGTAGTCTCGGGGTAATTTGGTCCCTTGTTTGGCCAGTTCTAGAAAATATTTTTCCTTCCCCTCTAGAAGGAGGATCTCCATCATCTTGATAAGACCCTTGTTGGCTTTCGCAACATCTATGTCATTTTGGGTTATTACTTCATCTTCGTTACCAAGAATCTCATAAATGCTTGGGACTTGATCTTGTTGTTGATCATCTTGGTCTTGGTCATGTGGAGGAGGGTGATAGTGGTATTCTTGTTGACTGCCCTTAGGTTTCTTTCGGGATTGATCATTCTGAGATTTATTTTGATCATACGGAGGGGGGCGATAGTGATATGCTTGTTGACTACCTTGCAATTTATTTTGAGATTGGTCCTAATTATAATCATTTTGGGAGTGATTAGGATGTTGGTTGTTTTGAGATTGATCATAAGTTTGACTATATTTTCTTGGTTGGAAATTGAATGGATCTCCCATCGTGTAAGATTGGGCAGTGAATGTAGACTCAGTAAAATGATATGAACGATGCCGAAAGGGTGCGACTAAGGTAACCTTTGGTGCTTTAACATGATTAAGAGGGTCGATAGGTTCAAATGAGTCAATATCATCAATAGGGTTGATAGATTCAATGCTAGGACTAGTCCGAGGAAGTGGCCTTCCAAGGTTGTGAAACAACAAGTTGCTTTGGAAGAATGAGTTATCCTATTCTTGAAATGATAAGTTAGGTTGTGCTTGAAACAATGAATTATAAAACTCTTGGAACACTAGAGGTGATGATTGTGACGGGCTATCTTTTATAGTACTCAATGAAGAGGAACTTGTGGATCCCTCATAATACTCAAATTGCACGACAGGTTTGGGATGATCTATTTTCTGATTACGAGGCTTATCCCTACCTTGTCTAGTTCCACGAATGGTGAAAGTATTGCCGCTTCTAGTCATAATAGGCATAGACAAAAATGAAATGAGAGAGGACTTGGGATTATGCTAGAACTCTGTCTCTAGGAATAATGAAAAGGAGATAAAGGCTAGAACAACCAAGATGTGAGATGCACCCGGTACGAATCATCAAGAGAATGGCTAGAACAGCCGAGATGTGACTATCGCATCATAAGATACAAAAGCACACAAATATGAGATAAATAACAGGGAGAAAATACAAGTTTAAGAAAAATCATTCAGTTTGCAGCTTGAGACACTCAGTTTCAGTAAGTGAAAGACAGGAAAATAGACAAATAGACCTCAGACAAAAATTGGATCAAGAAAAAAGTTCACCAGTCAATGGGAAATAAATCACTATTTTGAAAACCAGGGTATAGGTTCGCGTGAGAAAGTGCTGGGCCATGTGAGAGAATGTCAAACTTCACGTGAGAGAATGGAGTATCATGCAAGAAAGTGCTCTGGAAAATGAAATTTTGCACGGGAAAGAACCAAAGTTTGACAGTTCGACATAGTTTTCGAGGTAAAAATTCAAATTTTGAGACACAATAAGGACTATTCTCTGACATGATTTCTAGTTCTCAGACAATTTAAAGATGGTTTGAATTAGAAATCTCAATTTGAAGGTTTCAAGCATTCGTTTACAAGCATAAAGTTTTAGATCAAGCAATAGTGATGCAAGAAGTAGTCGCAAACATTTCAACCAAGGACAAAGCAACTTGGCAGAATCATGAGAGTCTTTGTTTAATCATGATGGATAGTTTAAGACTTGATAACAAACACATAGTTATCCCTACAAAAAAAATGGTAGAGAAGACAAAATTCGTGCCTCACAGCTTACATGCATGTGTTCACCTCACACAGCTGTGTCACCCCCTAGAGGGCACCCATGTTTTTGGTGTTTCCAAGGACTCAATAGTATATATTCAAAGGTTACCCTTGAAGCAGGGGCCAGTGTCATATACCACCTTCAAATGTCTAGGTGCATGCCTATGGTGAGAATCTAGGGGAGATATTCTTCCCCCTCCCTATGCAAAGATTATGTCTCCTTTCAGCGGTGATCTAGGTAGGCAACTAACTAAGAAATTTTTTAGTGGGCTTCCATTCACACTAACCTTTGGTGCCCCCGATATAGGGCTAGGTCCTTGTAGCAAACCAACACCTGAAAGTCATACACCCCCGCAAGTAGGGCTAGGAGCGGCACCGCTCAGTACAACAGATGGAGCCTTCTCAAGATGATAGTTGAAATCAAGAGAAGGAAGTTAACATAGTTTTGGAGTCTTTAGACTCAGAAAAACATTCTTTATTATAGTGAGGTGGAATCACTGGCAATAGGTGTGAACTCACTTGGGTCGTTCTCGGAGGTTCAACTTCCGACAGGCCCTCTAAAGGTGACACAACTTGGCTTGGATTCGAGGGTTGGATTTTCTGATTCTCTTAAATAGAGAAGAGAATACTTCTCTACCTCTTCACCTTACCCAAACACACAAAAAATATTCATTATCGAGCTAGTTCCTCCTCAACCAATCCACAAGCTTTTGGGTTTCTGGTTCTCTCAAAGAGAGAAGAGCATAATCCCCTAACAAGTAGATGTGCTAAAGATTCACTACCTTTCCTTGCTTCCCCAAGTATCTATCATGCTAGTAAGATCTGAGTCTCGGGTTCATCATGGGCATCAATTCCATGTAATGAAGAGCCTATTATCCTAGCTCACTATCAAGACCCTTAAGAAATCTTCACAAGGCCTTAATTATACTATGTGATGAAAGCAATAAAACAAGCACAACGTTTTAAATGTCTTTGACAATCATCCTACAAGGAAACTGTTAGTGAGTTTATATGTCTTTGTCAAGCGACCTGCAGCCCACTATTATGCTGTCAGAAAAATAGAGATATAGAAATCAACAACATGTAACAATGTCAGAAAATAGTGCAAAAAATTCACAGAAACTGAGAAATTTTTTAAAATTGAGACCAAGTCTCATGTGAGGAAGTACACCACTGCACACAAGAAAGTACTATGAAGCACATGAGAAAATGCTACTGTTAGCAAACCTATGCATGAGAAAGTACCTAGAAAGTAAATCTTCACGTGACACAATCAGAAAGCTCACGCGAGATTTCATACGCAGTTGTATGGACCGTACGGATAGAGTGCAAATTTCTTATCAGATAATTTTTGAGATTGAGGCTAGAAATCAATTTTCTGCCCCATGGTGGGCGCCAAAATGTTTATGCTTGAATATGGACCTCAGAATTCAGCCATATACACAACATAGTCATTGCTCGATCATCAAATCATGAAGATGAGTATGAATTACTGAATTCACAATATCTATCGATTCGACCTGTTGCCTCCTAATTAGCTAGGGTGTTTGAATTACTCTCAGATTGGAGAGCCAACAACCATTAGACCAAATTAAGACAGAGGATTTCAAAGCTTGAAATGATCAAAATGAGAAATTAAGCTATATGAGAATGCAATTAAACTAAGAACTTGAAGGAAATATGAGAAATGCAAATTTAATCTAAAGCTTTGAAATGAATGTGAGAATTAATCTACTAAAAAATCAGCAAACTAATTTAATATAAAAGTGCAATTAAACTAGCATGAGAATTATTCTAAATATGCAATAAAGCTTGAAAGCATAAAAATGGAGACTAAACTTGACTATAGTTTTGATACTCTCACAATTGCCCCTTCAAAATGAAGAAACAGAGCTCATAATATAGAAAAGCCGGGAGAGAGGATGAAGAGTTTCTTGAAAAGAAACGATCGACTCTTCATTTCCATGGTGAGACAAATATGAGGAATTATTTAATTAAAATAATGAATTATTGCCACATATGGGCGACCTTTCGAATAATTTGAATAATTAAATCCAAATAAAGATGTCCATTCAAATAACCAAATAATTATTTAATTCCATTATGTGTATTAGCTAAAGAGGGTGGAATTAATTTAATTTAAAGCACTTAGGACTTTTAGAATTAAATTAATTAATCATAGGGATTATTTAGCCAATAAAGTTAAATATTTAGGAATTAATCATAGTGTAGGATTAATGTAAATTTAGGGTTTTTTGCATTTGACACCAAGTCAAATAAGGTCAAATAGGAGACAAAATTGCTTAGTACAATAGGACTTTAATGATGTAGAAATTGAAGAAATGCACCAAAATTGATTAAAATTGTAAGGTGCCAATTTTGGGGTATTACAACTACCAAATGGATTTTCCATGCCCTGGAAGGCCAAGAACCCTGGAAGGTGTTGATAAGGAACAATATTTAAAATGGTGTCCCTAAGTCTGCCAAGTCTTGGAAGGCACTCCCATTTTGTGATTTAGTGGCTAGTTGTTTCTCCGTGTCTGTCCAAGGCACTTGGGTTTTTAAATCCATATGGAAAGCTTGGGAGCATGTGTGAGGATTTATAGATAACTCTAATTTCGATTATAATTACACCCTACATGGGGAACGTTCGATATGGTGGAATCTCTACCACAACAATAAACCTCTTGCATTAACCCAAGGTTTCTCTACTAGACATTGGCATAATAAGGGTATTAAATGTATTATGGACATTTTGGAGAATAACAACCTTATTAGTTGGGAAATTCTTAGCAATAACTATGGCCTTCCTAAATCTCACAAGAGAACTTACAACATGATTAAGAATGCTTGTGCTCCCCTCAACCTTCCCCGCAATACTAATGTTGACTCCCACAGATTCCTCTCCTTCCACTACAATGACAAATCCCTTCTCCCTAAAGTTAAATCTAAAGACATCTATAGGCTTCTCAACTATGACACCTCACTTACTGATCACATCAATTCCATTTGGTATGTTAACAATAGTCCCTTTGACTAGCATAACACCTTTGAAAGGCTCTGGAAATCTCCCATCCCCCTAAAAATTAAGTGCTTTAAATGGAAACTCATGCTTGATAGACTACCTATTAGAATCCACCTTGTGGACTATGACACTTGCTCAATTTGTAGGATGCCTGAGACTATGTGTCATATTTTCTTTGACTATATTTTTGCCAACGAAGTTTGCTTGATGTTTGGGTTATCTCTTACTGAACATGTTTGTACTCTTGATATTATTACTAGTTTCATACATGGGCTCAAAAAGATGCTAATCTATTTTGGCAAATCCTTTCTTCTTTCATCCTCTGGTTTATATGGAAGTACAAAAATGAGGAAACATTTCAAGGCAATGGCCGATCTCTTACTGGTTTTCTTAGAAAACTCATTCTTTTTAAAATTGTTGCGCATGTTTGTTGTGTGATGAATTTGGAGAGGGAAAAGCTGTTAAGATTCCTTAGAGATGGACATGCCACTATGTTCATCTACAAAATGAAAGATGGCTTTGAGTGGGCTAGCATTGCAGAAAACTAGAGGGCTTTTAATGATGCACTCAAGAAGCTGATCAAGGAAATCAAGGATAACAGAGGTCCCTACTTTGACAAGCTCGAGTTGTTTACCCATATTCTGGAATGGAAGAAGGTGGTCAAGATGGAGGGCTCTCAAGGGTGGACATCTTGGGTGGATGTTCTTCAATAAGAGAACTCTTTTGTGCTGGCTCCTTTTTTGTGATTATCTTCATGAGAACTATTAGATACCCTGTTAATTTTTGTACTCATTTGTTATGTATTGATTAGATGTGGTTCTTTTGTGGGTTGAGGCATTGCCTCCCCCTTCTTAGTTGTATTAACTCTTTTTGATCCCTCAATTTTTAATATTTAAAAAAATGACAATAAAAAACCCCTTTGTTGTAGGGTAAATCTGGACACAGTTGTCAAGAATGGACTCCCATTATTCTGAAATCCAAGTATTTAATTCCTATAAACTGGGCCAGAAGCCCCTAAAACATCTTATTACACCTATTGCAAATAAAAATGAGATATTAGGGGTGATTTCTGCCTCAACCTCCACGTTTAAATCCAAATAAATAACTTTGGGGGATGGCTTAAGAGAAGACCACCCCACCCCAATACATGATTCTGTTGATTTTGTAGCCTGTCTCAATGCTTAACTGCATTCGAGGGATTGAGAAAGTGACCTTGAGTAGCATTATTAGTATTACCCTTCAGCTATTGATCCTCTTGGGTTGTTTCATCAACTTGTTGGCCCTAATTCGACTTCAATACGCAATCGTCTCCCCTCAAAAGAACCTTTCCCTGCAACAACAATTTAAAATTTGCATCCGCTCATCCACATACTAGCAGGGTCAGAGGAAGATTCTCCTTCCACAAACCCTCTAAATTTGTGCACCAACAAAGAATCACTTTCTCCATGACCAAAATGCTTATTTTAACCATGGCAGACTTGGGGTAAAGGAATCCTAAATTTCACCTTATTTCCTAAAAGAGGAGCCAAAAACCTAACTCCAGGCGCTAAATATTTCAAACAACTCCACAATGACATTTTTTAGTTATAAACATAAATTATTCTAATATGTTAAAATTGATTTTTTTTAATTATATATATATATATATATATATATATATATATATATATATATATATTTCAATTTTATTAAAATTATTTTTACCCTTGCAATTATGTCTTTGAATTTTTTAATATTCAAATTAGTCAGATTAAAAAATTCAAAGACATAATTGCGAGGGTAAAAAGAATTTTAAGATATATATATATATTCCAAAAAAAATCATAGCTTAGTGTTGGTACTAAAAAATGTAACATGGGTTTTTGAGTACCATTTTGAAATTTTGGAGTTTGAAGCCCTATAAGTGCTTTTGTGCCTATTTTCCCAAATGAGATTCTAAGGTCTACCATGCATGTTAGGTGTTCATCACCCTTGTTTTATCATTTGAAGACATCTCAGGTCACTAAAGTCAAGTTTCAAGTTGTTTTGTGATGTCTTGTTTTGAGCACTTGTCCAAATCTACATTTTTGCCCAAGTGTCAATTTATTTTTACAGGCCATGTTTTCTTTTGAATATCTTTTGCCTTGTGATTGGTCATGACATGTCAATTATGGAATCATACTATAGGCATAGGAGAGAGTAATCTTGCCAATTTTTAGCCCCCCATGTGCCCATTTGTCTTGTTTGCTAGGGCCATTTCATTTGCAGATTGTGAAGTTTTGCCAGAAGTGCATTGTCCAATTTTCTAAGTAGCCTACTTTGAGGCTTCCCAATTTGTGCCATGTGAAAGGTCTAACATAATTGAGTGTGGTTCTATACTTTAGACCTGGAAGACTAAGTGTCTAATGATTTTCAAGTCTCTACAAATCCGTTTGATTACTTTATCAAGCCAATTCCAAACCCAATTTCTATGTTTTTCACTGTTTTATATCCTAAATTTTACTAACTGGCTGACTTTGGTAATTAATTGTAATTGGCCACTTGATCCTTGGGATGAGAAAATGATGGATTTTCATTCCTTGTATGGGGGTGAATCAATGCCTAAGTCGCCAGATTATGGAAGTTTCAGTTGGTCAGTTTTAAAAGCCAGTTCCAAAGCCAATTTATGTGATTTTGGGCAGCACGGACATAATTTGTTTCTAAGTGGCTATGTTTGATCATGAATATCTCTTGGTTCGGGGCTCTTCGTGAGTTTTCGTTTGACCGGCGTATTGTGATGTTGGAAATCAATTTGTGCTCTGGATGGCGTGTTCTTGTGAGGCCGATCTGTCAGTTTTTGAAGCCACTCCCGGAGGTCAGCGGATGTTAATCGGTGACTTTGCAAGGTTTGAAAAAGTGAATCATATGATTAAAATTTTGGGTCTAGATTCACCAAGGCTTGGCTTTTTGGTAAGCAGAGGGACCTAAAGATACTAGTTTTCCACTTCGTCACACTGATTATTTTGACAAGTCAGTGAACAAACAAAATATGGTAAAATTGGATTTGCAAAGATAAAAGATGAAGAAGAAGTTCAGGGCACGTGATATCTTTGCACCAATTTTAAACAGGGAGGTTGTCATGTGTTAAGAAGGAAGAGTGCACACAAGAAGCTCCCTGATGGTAACAAAAGAATCCTAGGGAGAAGCTCCCAAATTCTGGAAAACATAGGTTCACAAACAATCATCTTCCTCCTACTGACATGAAAATCATGCAGGAGAATTTTTGTGATTTCAATGAACAAAGTTTCAAGCATGATAAGTTGTGGAAACATCTAAATCATAAACTAAAATGTATTTCTTACCAAGGGGGACACTTAGTTTTTTGTTTCAAACTTTTTGCAACTTCCCTTATATGTCTTACGTTTTAGTTTGTGATTTAGCCAATACCGTAAGTTGTTGCATGGCATAGACAAAAGGGACATGCACAATATGTTTCTATGTGTTACTTCTCAGTGTAGCATCTGTGGGAAGGTGTCACGTACTGGTGTTTTAGAGGATGATCTTCCTTTGCAAAGGGAAAGAAGTGGGATTTTTTAGAACAGTTTACACATGCTGAGTCATGTTGTCATAAATATTAAAAAAAGGGAAATTTTGAATAAGTTTCACGTCATTCAAAAGAGATCTTGCAGCATGGAGATGCTCAGCTGGCTTCAACCAAAATATTGAAAGACGAGGGGTTAAAAGAGAAGCAAACAGTGGCTAATGCAATGGGGAGCTACCTACGTAAAAGGAAGTGAGCCTACCTTGCGCAAAGTCAAAGGGAGCACTCACGTTCTGCCAGCACACAGTAACTAAGCCAATTGGGGAGCTTTGCGTAAAGATTTCTAGCATGAGGATGTGTGAGTTTGTAGTTTGTATTGCCATCCTTGCTGGTGATGCGGTTGTTTGCAAGTCGCAAGTACCAATTCAAGGCCCATGCATGATATCTAGCACCAGTGTAAAACAATGGGGGGGCACTTTATTAAATAGAAGGCCCGCATGAAGGATGTCTTGAGTTAAGTAGTGGGCCTGTGCAATGTTTAATGTGCCCAATATGAATGCCAATATGCTTGTGGGACTCATGCAATGAAATGGAATATGTTGTTGCTTAGTATAATGAAGATGTTGCCAGTCATACTTTGGCCCTGCGCATTCAAAAGGAGGCTGGCATTTGGAAAAATGGGGGCCTTGCGTAAGAGTATGCAAAGGTTGCATGGGGTCCAGATTGGAGGGCACTCATGTGAGTTTGTGAGGGTTGTGCATTTGATAAACCATTTTGAAAGTGCCAGGGAAGCAAGCAAATAAAAGACTATGAGCTGCTTGGTAAGGCACACATGAGGAGTTAGGGTGTGTGGTGTTTGATAGAGGCAAACAATACAGAGCAAGGAGATTGTATAGGACAATACCTTCCATACACCATATGGGAGACTCATGCATTGGGTTGAAGTCTGCGTGAGTAGCTTGCAACCGTTGGTAACTTATGTGATGTGGAGGCTCATGCACAGGCAAGAAAAGAAAATGAATGTGCAAGTTTTTATCCCACATTCGGTGGGTAGATGTTTTCCTTTATGTTTCAATACCAAGGCACTTACATTGCATTATAAGTAAGAATCCAAGAGGCTACTTGGCGGGCCCCTTGCCTAGAAGACTTAATGCATGGTGGGCCCCACAAATTTTGAATCAAAATGCAAAGAAGTCTCTAAAATTCCCAAAACAATTGTCCCACATTCATTCAGAATAGGGAAATTATGATGTTCAAATACAAGTCCACTCACACATAAGGTAGAATGAAGTTGAAGTGGAGGCTCTATCCATTCGTGCAGGTGATTGACGCCTCAGTTTCCGTGCTAGTGGGCCTTCAGGTAAGAAATTTTGTAGAGAAGTGGTGGGACATTGACTAGGTGAGATGGACATGTGGCACATGGTCGCTAAGTCGTGGAATGGAGCCGGTAGTTAGCAGAAAATTTGGAGAACTGGAGGTGGCGGTTAGCTAACCGCTAGTCGCCCAATCACCAGATGCTAGCGATTAAGTGGCTAGCATCTGGAGATTTAGAGATACACTAGTCATCAATTCTCCAAGTCCCAGTGGTCAAGAGGCTAAGAGGCTAATATTCAGAGAATTAGAGATACCTTCAGTTGCTAGTTCTCTAGCTCTCAGCAATTAGTGCAAAAGCATTTGGAGATTGGGAGAATGGGCTCAGTCGCTCATTCTCCAGATCTAACTCAAGTTCAAGGTCTCATCCGTAGATTTAGAGATACACTTATTCGCGTGGTTAACAGGCTTAACCACAATTAAGAAATATATTCAAAGATTATGAGAATGCATGTGGTCGCCCAATCTCCCAATTAGGGGTTAAACTTGAGTTTGTCCGAGCAACCAATCAGTAGGTGACAAGTGGCATTTTCTGGTTTCTCCTGAGGATAAAGTACAGAAAATGATTAAAATATGCAGATTTCAAAGAATTTAAAAGATCAGTAAAGTTCAAACTATAGGAAAATAATTCAAAAATTTAAATGACAGACTGCTCACAAATTAATGGCCTGGAGATTCAATTTTGATCGAAACATATAAGTGTTATATGTTTTCGGAAACGGGAAAAGACAAGGAATCCATTGGCAATCATGATTTTCAGTTTCAGAGTGATGGGAAAGAGAAGTTTGTGTTTGAAATCTGAGGATCATAATCAGTTTGTTTGAAAAATGATTGCAGAAAGTGGTTCAGTTGGAGAGAATCAATTGCAGATCAAAGTGTGGGAAAAACTTGGAGATATTTTCATGCCAAGAATGGACAGCTGTCAGTTGGCTTCCAACTGACCACATTCTCCTATATCTTAGTTTTTCTTCTCATTTGAAAAAGATGTCAAAATATATGTTGTTGGGACAGCTTCCAGGCTTTTGAGTCTTATTTTTTGTGTTCATGGTCTTACAATGTACATTTCTAGATGAATTTTAATTTAAACAATGGAATCCCTATTCAGTTCCTATTTGATGTTTTTATATGCATTGTTTTAATTCTTGTATATTGACTTGTAAGGCATGTTAATATACCAGTTATAAGGTATCAATGGGTTTGAAATTGAGTTTCTTTCAAGGAGAGAATAAGTCTTGATTTCAAATTCTAAGAATTCTAGGTTTGCATATGAATTTGATGTTCAGGTATTGAAATGAGAAGAATGGTTTTCAAGGCATTTCATTCAAGTTTTTGATTTTGGAGTTAGGGTTTTTAAGTATTGCACATTTGTTTGACTCTGTTGCCCAATAGATAAGGCATTGGTCTTGGCTTGATTGGCAGTTTTCTTCATCAATCATTAATTCAAATCATTTTACATTTCCAGTTTAAGAGCATAAATGTTTGTAAACTGCATTGAATAGTGCAAATGCTTTTGGTGATTCCTTGTAGAAGTGAATATGATAGGTTAGCCTGCCTGAGCCTTTGGGTTCGAAGAGAAGAAGGGTGAATATCCTTGTTGTTACCATCCACTAATTTTCATGTCTGCATAAAGGGTTTTAGTGAGAGAGTATTTATGTATGCAGATTTAGTATATTTTAGGTACACCCGCCTGGGTTTGTGGAACCCGAAGTGTAGGAGGATTAAATCCTTGTCAATTAGCCTTTTCTCTATAAGAATCTGGAATTGGGAGTCTAAGAGTCAAGCTTAATAGCTATATGGCTATTCTACATGAAAAAGAGCTAATAGATTGGTGACTCTACTGGGGAATCATCCTAGAGTCTTGCTATATTCAGTTTGGGGATGAGTCTCATAAATGTTATAATCTAAAAGTTGTTTTCAGATTTGAAAGTATTACCTAAAATTTGTTGTAAAATTTGAAAAGATATGTGACTTTGTTGTGAGGAATGCCCAGAATCTGTTGGTGTTTCAAGGAAGATCAGTGAATAAATTTGTGTCCTCTGAAGAGAGGTGGTGACTCTATGCTAGAGCGAACCTGAGGTGTGAAGCCTTGTTTCAGATTTCAGTCAAATGTGAAGCTAACAACAACATTCAACAAAAGAACTTCCAAGTATTCTCCATCAAGTATTTCATGTGTTTATATGGTCCTTATCAATTGATTTAGTCATTAAGAGAAAGGACAGATAAATGGAATCACATACTTCTAGATTAAGTTGAGTTTAAGTCATATAAGTGTGAAGTATGTTAGAAAAGTTCAGTGATAAAAGCAAGTTAATTACAAGTATAGATTTTCTTGTTATTGGTTTTAAAGAATTTCAAGTGTATATGTAAAGATTGCAGCTAGTAATGGATGTTCCTAAGGGTTCTTTTGTCAAAGGATATGTGTCATTTTGTTATGATGGCATACCTGGTTTTCCTAATGAAATCCTTGATGGAATCAGAAGATATTTTCCCAAGTTTAATAGGAACCAGTCTCAGTCAACAAAGAAGCATATTCAAGACTTTTTTGATGTGATGTATGATTTTGATGTGTGTCATGAGGATCTATGGATGAGGTTGTTTGTGCAGACTCTGAAAGGAGATGAAAGAGAATGGTTCTCATTCCTTTTGACAGCTTCGATTTCTTCATAGGAAGAGTTGAGTTCATCCTTCATTGAACAGTTTGATGGGTGGGTAGATGTCAAATTGTTGCTGTATAGATTTATGGTAATTCAAATTGAACAAGGTGAATTGATCCCAAAGTTTAATAGAAGATTTATTAAAACACTAATGGATATCCCAGAGATTTGTAGGCCCCACGATCAAATATGTTTAGTTGTCTATTTGGGTGCATTGGGCCAAAATATGGGTTTCCTACTGAGGGATAAACAGCCATAAAGTCTATATCAGGCTTTTGAATTTTCTATGGATATTTAGTGCAATCTGAAGTATGGAGTTATAAGAAGGCGTACCTCTACTGGTTTGTATTTTTAGAATGAAGTAAACAATCAAGAAAAAAGTGAGAAACATCAGTGTTTTCATTCCCGTACTAATTGTATTGATCAAAGTGTTGTATGTGAAAGTGGAGTGAATGTTGCTGATGGGAATATTGTTGATGAAGAGCTGGAAACTTTTTCAGCCAATGAATGTAATCAGCATTTCCAGATTATAGAAGATACATCCTTCCCTTTGTATGATTTGCAGAAGTGTGATAATGATAATCATGAAAATGATTTCTCGGTTACTAATGTTGATATAAATGCTGAGAGAAATGATGACTATACTGAATCCATGAACAAAGAATATTTGTCACTACTACTGCAAATGAAACAATAGGATTGTGGAAGCATGGATCAAGCTGAGAATGAACTACTTTCTAATGACTTATCACAAGTTTTCTCTTATGCTGCAAATGATTTTTCTTTTCAGTCTTCTGTGTGTTTCAATGCTAATGAAGTTGAATATAAAGTTTTGAGGACTGAAGACAAATGGGGAAGTTCATTATCCGGTGCTTTTGAAAATGATTTGATTGAGTATAGTTTTGATTTCTCATGTAATGACACTAGTAGTGGTGAATCATGTTCTGATTCCAATTCTAAATTTTCTTTCTCTGCTAAAAGTGTATGTGAAGATGGATGTGATGACATGTCTTTTGAAGTCACTAATGTGCTATATGATGAAGACATCGATGTAAACCAGCCAGCACTTTGTTTTAATGTTTATAAGAGATAATTTCATGTGGTTTCTAGTCCATTGTTTGAAGAATGTGCCCAGGAAAATGAGTTTGCCGAAGATAATTTATTTTCAGATTGTGATATCAGTGGTATGGCTGAGTTTGAACTTCCAGCTCCAATGAAGTCAGTTGGAGGAGATGTAATGCGAGGTGAGTTTTGTTCATTTGATGAGAGTGCATTACATGTTGATAGTTTGATTTTTGTACTACCGGGCCTTGAAAGCAATGAATGTGAATTAATTTATGATATGGATTGTGTGAATCATCCTTATGAGGATAAAGATGTGATTTATCAAGAGAAGTTAGATTTGTTTAATCTGACTGGTTTGATGCATAAGGGTGTTTCAGATTCCTTGGTTGAGTTGAATGAGTGTGAATATAGTTGCTTTACTTTTAATATGCAAGCGTGCATTAAAGATGAGCTGGATGTTTGCAGCCAAGAAGAAAAGGTATTAGTTATGTGTTCACCTTCATGTGCTTCAATTTGTGATGATCCCGATGATGTCTATTTTCTAGATAATGAATTTGTGAGGAGACATAAGAGAGAAGGCATAGGTGATTTTAAATTTGAAGATATTGTCCAGCCTATGTTCCTTGATACTTTCTATCATCATGAGTCTAATGGTAGTTTCAGATTGTCAGTTGAGTTCCAAAGGAGGACCCAACTTTTTGACAGAGGTAAAGGTTGAAGTTCCTTTGGTATTTTGAAGCTGCTTATGTATATTTTGTAAACCTTGTAAAGTTGCCTTGTTTCAGTTGTTCGGTAGTTGGTTTTGGGTTTCCCAGTTCAGAGTTTTGTGAAATTGGAGTAAAATGTCAAGCTAATTCTCTATGGGTGGTCTGTTGTACCATGATATTCTAAAGTTCTCTACATGCCTGCATGGTGCACGTGTCCATAGTCAGAGCCACTGTTGGTACTAAAAAATGTAACATGGGTATTAGAGTACCATTTTGAAATTTTGCAGTTTGAAGCCCTATAAGTTCTTTTGTACCTATTTTCCCAAATGAGATTCTGAGGTCTACCATGCATGTTAGGTGTTCATCACCTTTTTTTTATCATTTGAATACATCTCAGGTCGCTAAAGTTAATTTTCAAGTTGTTTCGTGATGTCTTGTTTTGAGCACTTGTCCAAATCTGCATTTTTGCCCAAGTGTCAATTTGTTGTAATAAGCCATGTTTGCATTTGAATATCTTTTTCCCTATGATTGGTCATGACATACCAATTTTGGAATCATACTATAGGCATAGGAGAGAGTCATCTTGCCAATTTTTATCCCCCCATGTGCCCGTTTGTCCTATTTGCTAGGGCCATTTCATTGGCAGATTGTGAAGTTTTGCCAAAAGTGCATTGTCCAATTTTCTAAGTAGCCTACTTTGAGGCTTCCCAGTTTGTGCCCTTTGCAAGGTATGACATAATTGAGTGTGGTTCCATACTCTAGACCTAGAAAACTAAGTGTCTGATGATTTTCAAGTCTCTACCAATCCGTTTGATTACTTTCTCAGGCCAATTCCAAACCCAATTTCTATGTTGTTCACTATTTTATATCCTGACTTTTCCTAACTGGCTAACTTTGGTGATTAATTTTAATTGGCCACTTGATCCTTGGGATGAGAGAATGATGTATTTTCATTCCTTGTATGGGGGTGAATCAATGCCCAAGTTGCCAGATTATGGAAGTTTCAGTTGGTCAGTTTTAAAAGCTAGTTCCAAAACCAACTTATGTGATTTTGGGCAGCATGGACAAAATTTGTTTCTAAGTGGCTATGTTTGATCATGAATATCTCTTGGCTCAGGGTTCTTCCTGATTTTTTCTTTGACCAAAATATTGTGATGTTGGAAATAAATTTGTGCTCCGGATGGCGTGTTCTTGTGAGGCCGATCCATCAATTTTTGAAGCCGCTCCCAGAGGCCAGGGGATGTTAATTGGTGACTTTGCAAGGTTTGAAAAAGTGAATCATATGATTAAAATTTTGGGTCTAGATTCACCAAGGCTTGGCTTTTTGGATAAGCATAGGGACCTAAAGATACTAGTTTTCCACTTTGTCACACTGATTATTTTGACAAGTCAGTTAACAAACAAAATATGGTAAAATTGGATTTGCAAAGATAAAAGATGAAGAAGAAGTTCAGGGCACGTGATCTCTTTGCACCAATTTAAAATAGGGAGGTCATCATGTGTTAAGAAGGAAGAGTGTACACAAGAAGCTCCCTGATGGTAACAAAAGAATCCTAGGGAGAAGCTCCCAAATTCTGGAACACATAGGCTCACAGACAATCATCTTCTTGTCGCTGACATGAAAATCATGCAGGAGAATTTTTATGATTTTATGAACAAAGTTTCAAGCATGATAAGTTGTGGCAACGTCTAAATCGTAAACTAAAATGTATTTCTTACCAAGGGGGACACTTAGTTTTTTGTTTCAAACTTTTTGCAACTTCCCTTATATGTCTTACGTTTTAGTTTGTGATTTAGCCAATACTGTAAGTTGTTGCATGGCATAGACCAAAGAAACATGCACAATATGTTGCTATGTGTTACTTCTCGGTGTAGCATCTATGGGAAGGTGTCACATGTTGGTGTTTTAGAGGATGATCTTCCTTTGCAAAGGGAAAGAAGTGGGATTTTTTAGAACAGTTTACACATGTTGAGTCATGTTGTCATGAACATTACAAAAGGGGGCATTTTGAATAAGTTTCACATCATTCAAAAGAGATCTTGCAGCATGGAGATGCTCAACTGGCTTCAACTAAAACATTGAAAGATGAGGGGTCAGAGGAGAAGCAAATAGTGGCCAATGCAATGGCAGCTCAAGCATGAAATGGGGAGCTACCTATGTAAAAGGAAGTGAGCCTACCTTGCGCAAAGTCAAAGGGAGCACTCACTTTCTGCCAACACATAGTAACTAAGCTATTTTGGGAGGTTTGCATAAGGATTGATAGCATGAGGAGGCATGAGTTTGTAGTTTTCATTGCCATGCTTGTTGGTGATGCAGTTGTTTGCAAGTCACAAGTTCTAGTTCGAGGCCCAGGCATGATATCTAGCACCAGTGTAAAACAATGGGGGGGCTATTTATTAAATAGAAGGCCCACATGAAGGATGCCTTGAGTTAAGTAGTGGGCCTATGCAATGTTTAATGTGCCCAACATGAATGCCAATATGCTTGTGGGACTCATACAATGAAATGGAATATGTTGTTGCGTAGTATAATGAAGATGTTGCCAGTCATACTTTGGCCCTAGGCATTCAAAAGGAGTCTGGCATTTGGAAAAAGGGGGGCCTTGCGTAAGAGTATGCAGAGGTTGCATGGGGTCTAGATTGGAGGGCACTCGCGTGAGTTCACGAGGGCTATGCATTTGATAAACTAGTTTGAAAGTGCCAGGGAAGCAAGCAAATAAAAGATTGTGAGCTACCTAGTAAGGCACACGTGAGGAGTTAGGGTGCGTGGTGTTTGATAGAGGCAAACAATACAGAGCAAGGAGATTGCATAGGGCATTACCTTCCATACACCATATGGGAGACTCAAGAATTGGGTTGAAGTCTACGTGAGAAGCTTGCAACTGCTGGTAACTGATGTGATGTGGAGGCTCATGCATAGGCAATAAAAGATAACAAATGTGCAAGTGTTTATCCCACATTCGGTGGGTACACATTTTCCTTTATGTTTAAATACGAGGGCACTTACATTGCATTGTAAGTAAGAAGCCAAGAGGCTACTTGGGGAGCCCCACATAGTTTGAATCAAAATGCAAAGAACTCTTTTAAACTCCCAAAACAATTGTCCCACATTCATCCGGAATGGGGAAATTATGATGTTCAAATACAAGTCCACTCACACATAAGGTAGAATGAATTTGAAGTGGAGGCTCTTTCCATGCGCGTAGGTGATTGACACCTCGGTTTCCATGCCAGTGGGCCCTCAGGTAATAAATTTTGTAGAGAAGTGGTGGCACATTGACTGGGCGAGATGAACACGTGGGGCATGGTCACTGAGTCACAAAATAGAGCTGACAGTTAGCAGAAAATTTGGAGATCTGGAGGTGGCAGTTAGCTAACCGCCAGTCGCCCAATTGCCAAATGCTAGCGGTTAAGTGGCTAGCATCTGGAGATTTAGAGATACACTAGTCACCAATTCTCCAAGTCCTAGTGGTCAAGGGCTAATATTCAAAAAATTAGAGATAGCTTCAGTCGCCAATTCTCTAGATCTCAACAATTAGTGCAAAAGAATTTGGAGATTGGGAGAATGGGCTCAGTCGCCCATTCTCTAGATCTAACCTAGGGTCAAGGTCTCATCCGAAGATTTAGAGATAGGCTTATTCGCGTGGTCGCCAGGCTTGACCACAATTAAGAAATATATTCAGAGATTATGAGAATGCATGTGGTCACCCAATCTCCCAATCAGGGGTTAAACTTGAGTTTGTCTGAGAAACCAATCAGTAGGTGACAAGTGGCGCTTCCTAGTGACTCCTAAGGATAGAGTGCAGAAAATGATTAAAATATGCAGATTTCAAAGAATTTAAAAGATCACTAAAGTTCAAACTATAGGCAAATAATTCAAAAATTTAAATGACAAAGCTGCTCACAAATTAATGGCCTAGAGATTCAATTTTTATCAAAACATATAAGTGTTATATTTTTTCAGAAACAGGAAAAGACAAGGAATCCATTGGCAATCATGATTTTTAGTTTCAAAGTGATGGGAAAGAGCAATTTGGGTTTGAAATCCGAGGATCATAATCAGTTTGTTTAGAAAATGATTGCAGAAAGTGGTTCAGTTGGAGAGAATCAATTGCAGATCAAAGTGTGGGAAAAACTTGGAGATATTTTCATGCCAAGAATGGATAGCTATCAGTTGGCTTTCAACTGACTACATTCTCCTATATCTCAGTTTTTCTTCTCATTTGAAAAAGGTGTTGAAATTTAAGCTACTGGGACAGCTTCCAGGATTTTGAGTCTTAGTTTTTGTGTTCATTGTCTTGCAATGTACAATTCCAAATGAATTTTAATGAAAACAATGGAGTCCCTGTTCAGTTCCTCAGTTCTTGTTTGTTGTCTTTATATGCATTGTTTTAATTCTTGTATATTGACTTGTAGGGCATGTTAATATACCAGTTATAAGGTATCTGTGGGTTTGAAATTGAGTTTCTTTCAAGGAGAGAATAAGTCTTGATTTCAAATTCTAAGAATTCTAGGTTTGCATATGAATTTGATGTCCAGGTATTGAAATGAGAAGAATGGTTTGCAAGGCATTTCATTCGGGTTTTTGAGTTTGGAGTTAGGGTTTTTTGGGATTGCACATTTGTTTGACTCTGTTGCCCAATAGATAAGGCACTAGTCTTGGCTTGACTGGCAGTTTTCTTCATTAATCATTAATTCAAATCATTTTACATTTCTAGTTTAAGAGCATAAATGTTTGTAAACTGCATTGAATAGTGCAATTGCTTTTGGTGATTCCTTGTAGAAGTGAATCTAATAGGTTAGCCTACCTGAGCCTCTGGGTTTGAATAGAAGAAGTGTGAATATCCTTGTTGTTACCATCCACTGATTTTCATGTTTGCATAAAGGGTTTTAGTGAGAGAGTATTTATGTATGCAGATTTAGTATATTTTAGGTACACCCGCTTGGGTTTGTGGAACCTAAAGTGTAGGAGGATTAAATCCTTGTCAATTAGCCTTTTCCCTATAAGAATCTAAAATTGGGAGTCTAAGAGTCAAGCTTAATAGCTATATGGTGATTCTACATGAAAAAGAATTAGAGTTTAGTTTTGAAACATTTTGGGGGAATTGTTCTCTCTCTTATATTTCTTTTGTTAGTTCCTGCCACAGAATTATAGCGAAGGGCCCGTCCTTAAACAATGATTAAAATTTGTTTTCTATGTGAATCACGAACCACCTTTGCTCTTAATTTTTATTGTAAAGTTTCATAAAATAAATTAAATAGAAATTTGTTAGAATGTTATTAGCTTCTATTTATAGTTGCAAAGTGTCAAAAGATATTTGTAATTTTACAAGGCAATACAACACACTACTATCAATATTTGTAACAATGTTTCATCTTCTCCAAGGCCTTTGAGATGTTACACCTGTGAAAAAGCATTTTCATTGGACACGATGCCACTCTTTTGTGTCCTCTGAAAGGATCTAACATTTTCATCAACAACATAATAGATGCCATAGATGATACATAGGTTATTGAGAGGCACATCTATTTCTCTTCGCTTATGAAATTATTTGTTAATGTCTAGTAGAAGCCCTTGTCAATTTCCTTTTTTTTTTCAATAATAACCCAATAATTTATGTAGAAAAATAATGTTTCATGTGCTTAGTTTGAAGCTAAAACTATAGATATAGATATATTCTTTCAGCTATGATTACAAGTGGTACTAGTAGCTCCATTTGAAATAAGGTATAGATAGACATAACCATAGAGTAGAACCTTGTTTGTAAATTTTTGCATATTTTTATTACACTATGTAAATTTCTTCTAGGGGCACTAGAGCATCTGAAGGGTTTAGTTCCCTATGGTAACCTACCTTACCACAATCTATTTATGCATTAAGTGCTAACATTTATTCATTTTCCTTCACAAACAAAATTAAAGTCGCTTTGAAATAACATCAATCTCTAATGCATAATGAACTAAGAATATTAGTCCATGGATTGACAAGGGTGATAGGTTTGAAGAGTTTCCTAATAACATTTATTGATATTTGAAATATGTTTTTTTTAATATTATTTTTTTATTATATATTTATGTTTTTAATCTATTTATTTGTCTCCACCAAATAGAACATATAAGGGAATATGATTAACTTGCTTTAACTATATGAATCGAGCTTACAAAATAATGTCTAAACAACTTCGAAAGCCAAAATCAAGTTATTTATAAACATGGCCTCTTTTTAGCTAACTTCCAAAATCAGTATATCTCTATTTTTCCAAAATACTATTCATTTATTTTTTGATTAAACTTAGTTAAGAATTAAAATTATTTTTATGGTTCAAGTCATAATGAAACATATTAGATGATAATCTTAATTAGATCATATTTTAAATTTAACCCTAAATCATATAAACTACTTGCTTGTGACTTTGGGTATGTTCCTACTTGCGTCTAAACCTAAATACTTCAAATTTTCAATAAAAAAAACACAACTTACTTTTAATTTAAGGAATCAAGTGTTCTATTTCACCATGGTCCTTCCATATACTAATGGTGGTCCCCAACCCAATAATTTAGATATATTATTTTGTAATTGAGCTAAAATCACTAACTCATTTGGGTGCATTTTTTGATGAACAAGGCATTTTGTGTCAAATTTGTTTTTTTTTTAAATAAAAATATTGCTCGTGTTCTTCAAAATTCTGATGATAGACACGTTCGTTGGAAGTTTGACGAATGTGAGAAACATTTTTAAAAATTAAAAAAATACATGGGTTCATTATAACATACTACACAACGAGGGGTCATTCAATGACAAATCACACAATACACGCGCAGGTTCAGTATACAGGTAATTAGTCTTTTGTTTTACTAAATTTGTGATTTTTTTTTTGTTTCTGTACTAGGTGTTTATGATGCGTGTTTGAATAAAAATAGCACTACAGAGAAAGGGTCTATATTTTTCTCAATAATTAGGTGCTTCCAAATTTCACACCTTTGCCAACATCTCCCTTCCCTATGTCGTAATAGGAGTTTCCAAATAGGGTATGGATATCCATCAAAGAATAATGGAAGAGGGAGCTTTTGATAGATATCGTTGTTGGAAATGTTTGCAGAAGGAAGGTGAATGCCACAAAGAGATGTGATCTCATAGACTATAATGATTGTAAGACATTCACAAAATAGATGTGCGGAAAAGGCTTTAGAAACTTTCAAGAAAATGCAATTGGCATGTGCCAAATTCCACAAACTTTTCCAACACGCTCCTTGTTTGTGCTGAAAATGGAACTTTGTAACAAGATATGAACATCCATGAAAGCATTGCAAAGGGGGATTTTTTTTAGATGTAGTTGCAACTTCCTTGGTAGACATGTATGCAAAGTGTGGACTCTTTTCTTTTTTTAATCCCCAAGAGAAAAAAAAATTGAAGTTTTTAATAACTTTAGCTAGAATTAAAGAAAGTCCTCCAACTTAAACAAAGGGCTATCAATGTATTTAATCATTATTCTAGGTGATTTGATGGAGAATACTATCGTTAGAGAAAACCCATATCAGAGAATATGTACATTGGATTCATTGAACACTTTAGCAACTATGTGTTGCATCTTTTTAATGAAATAATGAATAGGTTACAATGGATGTATACAAAAAGAAAGGTGAAGAAAAAGAGTCTTGTGACTAGAGAGGGACACACACATCAAACTAGTTTGGTTGGGCTGCTATATCTCCTCAATCATTCAATGTCTAATGTGAAGGCCAAAGTGTCCTTATTTAAAATATGGTTAATTGTATGTTACAAGAAAGCAATTATAAAATGTTTCCAATTCCATAAATTATGTTATTTGACCAATCAATTGCATAACATTGGTTTTCTCCTAGTTGGCATTCCAGTTTTGTAGTTTGTGGGTGAAATGGTGGGACCACAAGTGCAAGGTTGTAGATTCTAAGTTTGTGAATTTTGACAATTGTCGTGTGAAGAATTTTTTATGGTTGCATTGTAACATGCCATATTGTAAGTGCTTGAGCTAGTATATGAGATTTTGTATGGGATTTAACTTTAGCACAAATTATTATTCACACCTTCATAAGTTTGTCTAAAGGATTGTAGTTGATAGTGGACTTTCCCTATCATGTCTTTGGTAAATCGTGGAAACTAAATTCAGAGCTACTAAAGATGTACCATTTTTCTTATCTTACCTCCTTGAATAGTAGGTGTGCACCCTTGGCTAGTGTGCAATTGATCTCCTCCATATTTTTATTTATCTCTTAATGATAAGCTGTGGATTGATCTAGTTGACTATCTAATCTCTGCCACAAGGCTTTCTATAAGTGACTAAAAAAACCAAGGTCCTAAGCAAATGCAATGGTTGTTGGTAGCCAACAATATTCAAAAATTTATCTACTACGACAAATGTAGATTAATTTTGGTAATTTTCTCATAGGTAGTTTACCCCTTAATTCCATGCTAATTATTTCTACAGCTTTTGTGTTATTGGTAGAGGTTTGTAGAGCCTTATTTCTAGAGGTTTGTGGGATATATAATGAAATAGTGAGTACATGACCTGATATGGTGATTGATGTCTACATGCACGAGAGGACAATAAATATGTTTTAGTATTATTATTGGTGTTTTGATAATATTGAAGTTTGTTGCTGCAATACACCTCCAAGATAAGTATTTCATGAGGGGCACCACATAGATTATAGAGACACCCATCCTTTATTTTTCTTGACTTTTATGAGAAGGAAACAAATCCAAAAATAAACCATTTTGAAATGAACACCACTATTTGTTGACATTGCGCTCCCACACTACTATATTTGGGGGCTTTTTCTGATGGTAACTTCCAACGAAGGATGCCCTTTTAGTGAATTTGGTAAATTTTTTTGTAATTTTCCCCAATAAAGTTGCAAGTAAGAAGGTAATGTCTTGACTACCATCATAATTGCAACAGTTTCAGGCAAATATAAAAAAAAACAAAAAGAAATAATTTTTTCATGGATGTAGCCCGAAAACAAAGTTCACGTGAGAGAAAATAGGAGTAGAAGGTTTGACATTTTCTCATATGCATGTAGACATACATAGCTCAAATTGGGTTGCCAATAATTTCACTTTCAATAATTTCTAGGTGACTTCTCTGGGTAAGTGTTATTTTAGCCCTAAAAATTTATGGTAAAATTTTAGATTATTTAGATTTAATTCATGTGATTATGGTAAATCTTCTTGTCAATATTACATATAGATCCCCTTATTACTATCATCATATTGTAAATTTATGGTAAATCTATCTATCCAATGACTAACTACATGTTTTCCCCTTAGAAGCCTCCTAAATGAGAAAGGCCAAACGATCAGGCTGGACTTGACTCTAGAAGACAACCTAGGGTTTTTCATGAAACATCAAAGATAAATAATTCAAGCTCGAAGATGGGATATAGTTATGGGAAGCTACAAGAGTAGGAAGAGAATGAGTGGAACAAGGTTGAAAGAAAGATGTGGCATCCAAAAGGAAATGAGGATGAAATGATGCAAAAAAGGAAAATACCCAAAACCCCCGATATGTTTCTATGGTGATTAAAACCTAGGCAGAATAGAACACAATCTAGGCAATGTGATTTCTCCTTCTATAACCAAGTAGTTTCTTCAGTCAGGAGAGTTTGTGAAGGTCATTCAAGGCCAGGGTGTTGAATGTAAGTATCTGCCAACATGATGGAAGGATGCCACCAAATTTCTAATTCAACACAGTACCTGTGAAGGGAGATACAAGTATGTGTTTATTCACCATTTTAGACTCATGTTTTACTTGTGAAATTCCATCCTTGTTAATGTTCCTTATTATCTATTTGCTCAACCCTCTCTGGAATGGGATGATTTTGTGAGAAATAATGATGATCCTATGAAGGAGTTTGAATCCCCAATATTAGTAGAAACCCTAACTGGAGAACCCTCCTAAAGAAAGAAATTAAAAATCTCTTCCACTGTCAAATTCTCTAAGAAGCCAAAAACCAATCCTACTGTAATTGTGGAATCTTCTAAAAAGAATAAATTTAAGGAAAACCTAAGAGCCAAAAGCCCTAGGAAACCAAAAATTATCCCTACAACTACCCAAAGCCCTAGGAACTCTTCTTATAACACATATAGAAAATGAAACTCATGATGTTGAAGCATCCCTTGATACCTCTACTATTGAAATCCCTAAAGTTGATAAAGTTTATGAAGTCCTTGTAATTTCTACTGATAGAATCCTTGTTGTTAAACTTTTGTAACAACCCCTACAACCAATCTTGGTCAGTTTGAAAGTGGATAGTAAGTGGACAGTAATATATGGACATTAATATAATACTAAACTATGTCCATATATTATTGTCCACTCACTATCCACTTTCAAACATGAACAATAATATTGTCAAATTAATTTGATTCTATTTTGAAAGTGTCTTCACAATTTGATTCTTTTTCTAACATAAGGAACAATACCTTTACACCTTGTAGGAACTCACCATTGGAGTCTTCTATCATAACATATGGACATTAATATAATACTAAACTATGTCCATATATTACTATCCACTCACTATCCAATTTAAAACATGATCAATAATATTGGTTTCGTTATCATAACTAATGATTTGTGTGTGCAGGCAGGGTGATGGAATGAAGTAGATTTATGAGAGAAGACTCCAATAGTGAGTTCCTCCAAGGTGTAAATGTTATATTGAAAGTTGATAACAATAATTGATGATTATTATAATTGTCACTATATATACTATACATTACATTATGTTGGATACTATTATTAACACATACATGCATATGTGTATCATACAACCAAAGCTACAACATTAAAACTCCCTCTTAGTTAGGGAGGATGATGACAATTTTCAATCTGGAAGGCTTCAAATACCTTAGTGAAAATTTATATTTCTATTGTAATGTTAGGTTTGTTAAATTGTGAGGATTAACTGTGGAATAAGTAGGCAAGATGTAGAGATTTTATATTCACTCTAGTAAATATCAAAAGGAAAATGCTTAGGTACCTTACTTTTTAAAATTATTTTTCTATATTTTTGGCTTATTCTGTTAGGAATAGTCCCAAGAGATAACTGAGAGGGGGGGGGGGTGAATCAGTTATCTACAAGATTCAATTCTTTATCCAAATTAGTATAGAAGAACATTAAGCATAAACACAACAAGATAACACTTAACAAAACACTAGAATTTTGGTTACGAGGAAACCCAAAATAGGTAAAAACCTCAGTGGGAATTACCACCCACTATAAATTGTACTAGAGTATAACGATCCTTGTTAGAAGATCTTACAAACCTGTTAGGAGTTAATTTTTACAATATATGAAGTATAGTGACTTGGTCAAATGTAGGATCCTATTAGGAGTCTTTTACAAATAACTCTATTAAAGGTGAGGACACATTGTCTGAGAGCACACTGCTCAAATGGTGAAGGCTGCAACCTTTTGCATGATAGATACACACTATATCTGGATCTTGGTGAACTATGAATTAGACCTGTTATCTTGATTAGTTCCAATGAATAGCATACACTCTTTGCTTCTTCACATATATTTTCAACTGATGATTGATATGGCTTTACTGGCTCAATACTTTTGCACTTTCTTACACTACTTCCATTATTCACAATTAGAAACCATAACTGACCAGCTATAAGTAGCCTTCTCCAAAAGATATAATCAAGTCATCCTATTAGGACCTTCTTGAAATCATATTAGTGAAACAATACAACTCTCCAACAACCACTCCAATAGCTATACTAAGCACGCAACACAAATAGGACCGTGCAACCCAATATGAGTACACGCATCACTTCACACTATCGGCTCCACCAAATTAACTAAAACTTTATTCTCAAGCTGAAATATGTTATGCGCTCTTAACCAAACATCCTTAGCTTATATCCAAACATGAAACCAAATATGCATACCAAAATGATAGGAGAAACTACATAAACAATATAAATACTGTCATCTCTTAACAAATAATCTCCTGTAACTATAACTGGCAAATAGAAATAGCATAAATCAACTTATACTACACAACTAACTCTGTGTCTATGAACATAGCTTCATTATTATGTCTACAACACAAAATTAAATGCACAAGGCTCCATAGTAACCATACTATGAATTACATACAAAACTCATCTTGCAACACTATCAAGAACACTGATGTTACAAACAACTACACAACTATATGCACTCAAAATCGACCTTTGCATCTATGATATCATGCTGATAACATATCCATACAACATATGTTCAAGGCTCTCTACATATAACTTCAATGCATGTTGCTTACCATATGTTGTCATCAATGACAAACATAGAGTCAACACTGGCTTGTTGGCAAATCTCCAACAATCTCCCCCTTTGGCATTGATGGCAACATATGAAATGAAAAACACCATCAATCCAAAAGTACAATAACATTATCCATTTCCTCAACAATATACTCCCCCAAAAATGATTTCTCCATCTACTATTGAATGCTCTGAATATCTGCTACTACATCTTCATACTATATACTCCCCCTTACTGCATACTCCTCCTTAGAATAGATCAATTGATTTAATTTTTCATGACTATATACTCCCCCTTTGACATCAATGGAAAAGGGTTCCAAAAATAGATAAGCACATGTACTACTCCTAAGGTAGACTAGTCCACCATTCATCAATAATTGAGGACTGATGCACTACTACAAACTCTAATCAAATCCAAGGGAGGGAATTACTCCTAGCTTCTCCCTGAGATACTCAAATGTATCCTTTGGTAATGGATTTTTGAATATGTCTACTAACTATTCTTTAGTATTCACATAATCCATCTTCACTTCTTTCTCTGCAACTTTCTCTCTTAGAAAGTGGTATTTTATCTCAATGTGTTTTGTCTTTGCATGCATCATAGGGTTCTTTGACACATTGATAGTGCTAGTGTTGTCACAATGAATAACAATAGGATTATCAATCTGGATTCCAAAATCTTTTATCATCTGCTTGATCCAAACAATTGTAGAACAAATTAATGCTGCTGCTACATACTCTACTTCTGCTGTTGACTGAGAAATACAATTCTACTTCTTTCTTGTCCAAGTAATTAGTCTGTCTCCAAGAAATATTGCTCCTCCTGAGGTGCTCTTTCTATCATCAATGCAACCTGCCCAATCTATATCTGTATACACATGAAGTTCTACATTCTCTGAGTTAGAATACCATAAACCATAGTCTATAGTTCCTTTCAAGTATCTGAATATCCTCTTTACTTCCATAAGATGACTTTGTTTAGGTTCAGCTACAAATCTTCCAACAATACCAATTGCATAAGAAATATTAGGTCTTTTACAAATAACCTTGTTAAAGGTGAGCACACACTATCCAAGAGCACACTGCTCAAATGGTCAAGGTTGCAACCTTTTGCACAATAGATACACAATATATATGGATCTTTATGAACTATGAATTAGACCTGTTGTCTTGATCAGTTCCAATGAATAGCATACACTCTCTCCTTCTTCACATAGATTTTCAACTGATGATTGATATGGCTTTACTGGCTCAATACTTTCACACTTTCTTACACTACTTCCATTATTCACAATCAACAACCACAACTAACCGGCTATAAGTAGCCTTCTCCAAAAGATATAATCAATTCAGCCTATTAGGGCCTTCTTGAAATCATATTAGTGAAACAATACAACTCTCCAAAAACCACTCCAACGGCTATACTAAGCAAGCAACACAAATAGGACAACATAACCCAATATGAGTAGACGTGTCGCTTCACACTGTCGGCTCCACCAAATTAACTAAAACTTTATTCTCAAGATGAAATACATTATACAATCTTAACTAAATAGCCTTAGCTCATAACCAAACATGAAACCAAACACGCATAGCAAAATGATAGGCACAACTACATAAACAATATAAATATTGTCGGCTCTCAACAAATAATCTCTTGAAACTGTAACTAGAAAATAGAAACATCATAACTCAACTTATACTGCACAACTAACTCTGTGTCTATGAACATAGCTTCATTATTATGTCTAAAACACAAAAGAAAATGTGCAAGGCTCCATAGTAACCATACTATGAATTACATACAAAACTCATTTTGCAACACTGTCAAGAACAATGCTGTTACAAACAACTGCACAAGTGTCTAGACTCAGAATCAACCTTTGCGTCTATGATATCATGCTGATAACATATCCATACAACATATATTCAAGGCTCTCTGCATATAACTTCAACACACACTGCTTACCATATGTTGTCATCAATGACAAACATATAGTCAACACTAGCTTGCTGGAAAATAGCCAACATATTCATCTCGTACACAAATCTCTAAGAAATCAACATCTTATAGATTCTGAGATTTTTAGGTTACTTCATAGAATTATTTTCTTATATCCAAGCAATGCGAATTGTTTAACACAATCACTCTAATCTAGCATAAATCTATAATAATTATCAATATTTCTTGGTGGTTTGATTAGTTTAGCTTATTCACATATTTTAATGAGGTGAATTTGTGGCAACATCCATCATGGGACATGCAATGTTTCTAAATGCCATATCTGTTTGAAATATTTTTGCACAATCCATTAGGGTTGAGAAGTTTCTCTAGCATCTCTTTATATCTTATGTTGTAATATTTATGAAATTTCTATATGATATGAAGGTCATTTTTAGATATGATTTCCCCCATTATTCCTAATATGGATAATGATTCCTTCACCCTTGTGTAGTTTTCTCTAGGTCCATTTATTTCTCATCATCTCCACTTATTTTTCATTATGTTTGAGTATCTCTCTATAACTATCTATACTTCGAATTTCCTATCATTCTTAGAATAGATATGTGTATATATATGTGTGTGTATGTATGTATGTATGTATGTATATATGTATGTATGTAGATATATTTATGTACATATATACCTATACATACATATCACTAAATTTTTCCCAATATACTATACATTATGTTGGATACTATTATTAATACACACATACATATGTGTATCATACGACCAAAGCTACAACATTAACACCCCCTCTTAGTTAGGGAAGATGATCACAATTTACACAAGATGTTATTTCACAGAATGAAATAAACATACCAACCATGATATTATAATATATGGACAGTAGTATAATACTGAACTATCTCCATATATTACTATCCACTCACTATCCACTTTCAAACATGAGAAATAATAGGGAGTTCCTACAAGGTGTAAATGTATTGTTCCTTATGTTAGAAAAAGAATCAAATTGTGAATGTTTGAATGTGAATTACCTTGAAGTTGATAGGAATGAAGAACCCATCATATATTTTGAGATTCCAAAGCTTTCTTGCTTAATTGCATTATGTGATATGACAAACTATCTCCAATAAATTGTCAAATTTATAGAGTACTTGGATCAATTGATTCTTAGGAAATATTGTGAGTTCATTAATCTTCTTCATCACTCATTGTGTTTTACTTTTGGAATTTTCAATCCTTTATATGTTTGTTCCATTCTTAGGAACTCATTAAAACTTCTGTAATGACCCCTACAACCAATCTTGGTCAGTTTGAGAGTGGATAGTGAGTGGATAGTAATATACATACATAGTTGTGGATAGTAATATATGGACAACAATATAATACTAAACTATGTCCATATATTACTGTCCACTCACTATCCACTTTCAAATATGAGCAATAATAGTGAGTTCCTACAAGGTGTAAATGTATTGTTCCTTATGTTAGAACAAGAATCAAATTGTGAATGTCTAAATGTGAATTACCTTGAAGTTGATAGGAATGAAGCACCCATCATATATTTTGAGATTCCAAAGCTTTCTTTCTTAAGTGCATTATGTGATATGACAAACTGTCTCCAATAATTGTCAAATTTGTAGAGTACTTGGATCAGTTGATCCTTAGCAAAGATTGTGAGTTCATTAATCCTATGCATCACTCATCATGCTTCATTTTGGCATTTTCAATCATTTTCATGTTTGTTCCATTCTAAGGAACTCATTAAAACTTTTTTAACAGCCCCTACAACCAATCTTGGTTAGTTTGAGAGTGGATAATGATTGGACATTAATATACAAGCATAGTTGTGGATAGTGAGTGGACAGTAATATATGGACAATAATATAATACTAAATTATGTCCATATATTACTATATATTGGTACCCAAATCAACAAATTAGATTTCCTATGGATTCTTATTTCAAATTATGAGAAATCCAAAGGGATTTGGCCAACTAACAAATTCCACCCTTTCTAGGAGGTGAACTTCTACAATTTAGGTTCTGCAGGACCAAGGCTAGTAGGCCTATACCTTAGGATCTTCTAAGGATTTTTATAGCAAATTATTGTACTTTTCTAAAATTTGATTGCTTTGAAAACTAAAACTATCTTGATTGTGTGCTTTATTTAGAATTGAAGATAAATTGTGAATTACTTGAAATTTCTCTTGTTAGGATGTTTATTGATTAATCCTAGATTACATATGTATGTAACCAACAATGAAACCTCCAACACAATATATCAAACCAGTGCCTTGTTATTAGGGTGAAATATATTAAATCTTTATCAAATTTGTTTGTTAGTATAACTTTGGAGACAACAAATAGCCCCTCTAAGACAGTTTTTTATCACTTTGATGATGCTTTAATTGATTAAGAAATTTAGGGAAACAACAACCTAGTCCTATTGATTTTAACTTCCCTATAGAAGCCCAATAAGATAGAACACAAGATTGACCAATCAATACATATGTTCTAATTTTTCTAGTTTAGAGTTTATCCAAAGTAACCAAATCAATTGTACTATCAATCAAATTAAATCACCAATTTAATCCAAAGAACTCAAACAAAGACATAAGATATAATAATATCGCCAGAATTTGAAGAGCAACTAGAACTTTTATATTGCATTAAAAGTTATCATTACCAAAAAATCTTGTTGATACATCTAACATATAACCCTAGTATTGTATAAGTTTTTAATAAACTTTAAAAAGTACTATTTTCTAATTGTTGTCATTCTTTTCTGAGATTGACTCATATACATATAGATGTAGATTCAGTTACATGTGAAGAGATGCAACTCTTCATTTAATATTTAACAAAACTTAAAAGTTTAACAAATGCCTAACTAATCTTAAATTGAATCTAAGTCCTCTACAGATTTGTCACAATTGATAATATATTTTTGGTAACCTTTATTCATTCCCGGATCAACATCACTCAAAGCATCTCAAATCATGAATTCCTACTTGACGAACTAGTCCATTCTTTGGTTTGTACTCTTGAGATCTAAGTCATCATCCTTGGAGGCCTAAAGAGAAGCATTGAGTAATCCTTGGAAACTTTTGATCCATGCATCCTTGCCTATGCTTTGTTAATTTTTGTTGACCCATGTTGGAAAACCATGATTTGTTATATCTATGAAGGCCTTAAATCCTTTTTTATCTCTAAGCTATATTCATTATGTGTGTTTATTAGGGTTAGGAGTTCTCCCTATTCATCCATATACGTGGCACTCATTTTGTCTGTCAGCTTCTTGGTTATCTCATAATTAGCAGTTCCTAGAACTATGTATTCCTCCATTTGATCCCACATCATCCATCACTAAAACCCCAGTATCTATCTATCTATCATTTCTTTGTGTCATCACCATACATTATATTGACAACCTATTGTTCACCAGCTTCACTAATTTTGTCTCCAACTAATGCCTTTAGCCAACTCCAACTATTTTATCACTATAACGTGCAATGATAAAAGATCGGGCATCTCTATTACTAAAACCCCTTTTCTACCGATAGCCTGACATCCTCTCTTAATTGCTATGTGTTTCAACAAAGGACCATTGGCTATCAATGTTATTAACTTCTTTTATAGCCTCTTTAACATATTTTGTGATAATTTAATTGACATATTAATTACTGATAGAGAATGATTTGTTGCCTTGTCATATAGCGATGCCCTATCAGTAATCGGTAAGGATAATTCTCTTTTAGTCCGCCTTTATGAGTTCTCCTAGTAAAATCATCAGTATTTGTAATACCAATAATGTCTTTAATCGCTATAACTCTTAGTGATGTGTTCATACTTTTCTTTTAATATTCAAATAATATCGGTATTTCATCTATCTATATTCGATCAAATATCTCCCTTAGCCTTTCTTGACCATCTCGATAGTGTAATACTAAAGTAATTATATTGTCACCGTAGCTATGTTGATATTTGAAATTTAGCATTTTTATGTCCTAACTCACACTATTATATTATGAAATTAGTCTCTTCTTCTTGGAAAAGTACATAGACAAAAATGATGGTTTTCTGGCTGCCAGGATTATTGATGTGCCTTCATGTCAGTCTCATGAACCGCTTTGTGACATCTTTTCCCATCTCTATTGAGCGAGTATTTGATATATTTAATTCACATAAAAACATACAATAACCATCCTTCACATGATATGATGATTTACTTCTCTTAGTGACATTTGTAAAATTGAAAATTTTACAAGTGTCAACACTGTCCACTCACTATTCTTGTTCTAACATAAGGAACAATACCTTTACACCTTGTAGGAACTTGTATCAGGTTCATAGGGACATATTTGCATTTTTAGTTCTATAGGCATTCCAATTAAATGCTAAAGGTATTGTTCCTTATGTTAGAACAAGAATCAAATTGTGAAGACACCTTCAAAAGAGTACTAAGGATTTTGGAGTAAGTCTAAATTTGAAAATTACCTTGAATTTGATAGGAATGAGGAACCCATCATATATTTTGAGATTCCAAAGCTTTCTTGCTTAAGTACATAATGTGATATGATAAATTATCTCTAATAAATTATCAAAATTGTATAGTACTTGGATCAGTTGATCCTTAGGAAATATTGTGAGTTCATTAATCCTCTGCATCACTCACCATGTTTCCTTTTGGTCTTTTCAATCATTTATATGTTTGTTCCATTCTTAGGAACTTATTAAAACTTATGTAACAGCCCCTACAACCAATATTGGTTAGTTTGAGAGTGGATAGTGAGTGGATAGTAATATATGGACATAGTAGTGGATAGTGAGTGGACAGTAACATATGGATAGTAATATAATATTGAACTATGTCCATATATTATTGTCCACTCACTATCCACTTTCAATCATGAGCAATATTATGTGGACAGTAATACAATACTAAAACATTATTTCATAACTAAGTTTTCAATATCTATATATAACTAGGTCTAATAAGATTTGTGTACTTTTTGCATCATTTTATAAATATAGATACATGGGATCATATATTATCTATCCTACCACAAACATGTGCGTGTTCCTAGGAAGACTTTTAGTCACAATATCTGAGAAACATTGTAGGCATCATTGAAAACACAACATAATTGATTCGTATACCCAAATGATGCAAATAAACCTCATCTGCCCCAATTCTAGATAGATAGGTCAAGGTCCAAAATCATCTTTAAGACCCCTTAAAGATGGTTTTGGACCCTAATGTGTCTATCTAGAATTGGGGCAAATAAGGTTGATTTGCACCGTTTGGGTATACAGATTAATTATGTTGTATATGCATAAATTTGTGGTCATGACACCTACAATGTTTCTCAGATGTTGTGTCCTAGGACCCTTATGAACCCTAAGAATACATATTAGAGGTCTTCAAGGGTACTAATTAAGGATTATAAGGGTTCCTAGGAGGGGCCAGATGACAAGCTTACACCTTCACGTGGTTGGCCATGTTCAATAGAGAATATTAAACTATTCTCGAAACAAAGTGAAGCATTTTATCACATTCTTAGGAAACATATTTTAATTATTCCTTGTGATAAATGGTTTTATGTATCATGCAGGTGCGATTTGTAGAAGTCAATGAATCATTCAACTTCAAAAAGTACATGGATATGTTATTGTAGATGTTTGTCGAGAGGCAAAATTTAAATTAGTAGGTACTCTGAATGCCATTCTCACCTCTTGGGATTTTGAGGATATCTTGTAATTATTTATCTTAATTAGTAAGTTCTCATTACTTAAAATTCATAAATACATTGCATTGACCTTGTAAAACATTGGAAAACCTATACTATAGTAAAACATCATTTCATAACTAACTTTTCAATATCTATATATAACTAGGTCTAAGAAGATTTGTGTACTTTCTACATCATTTTGCTTAGTTTGTGAAGGTTATAGACCCAAGTTTCTAAGCCCCAATTTTTGCTTCCTGTGAAGAAGGATCATGTCAAGTAATATAAGTGAAGAACAAAATAGGGATCAGATGATCAATAGAGAAATGTAGTCTAACTTGAAAATAAAAGGTGATGGGACATGTTATTGTCCCTGCAAAAATTGTAAGGGCTTAAACCGTAGAAGATTGCTACTCAAAAAAGATAAGAGAAATTGTTTGGACCATGGTCACATTGAATGGGGGTGTGATTATTGTCCACTAGTAAGTTGTTAATTATATTATTTTAACAATTGATATACATATAAAAACACTTGATGATGATATGATCATGATCATGATCATGGTTTATTTATGTTCAATTTTATATAGGTTGATCTCCCCATGGAAATACATGATATGGACCATGATCCCATAGAAGATGTTGGTCATGCGCCAGAAAACACAATTGAAGATGATGGTACAAATATATTGATCCATGAAACATTTAGTCCAAGAACAATTGATCATGATGATGAAGATGACCTAGATGATATTCATGATGTACCTCTACTTGAGAAGGTAAACAAGCCCATTTACCAAGGCTCCCAAACAAATCTTCTCTCTGTTGTATTTTTGTTGGTGAACTTGAAGGTTTTGAATGATTTATCCAACATAACAATGTAACTTATGTTAAAGTATGTCATATATGTCATTGTAGTTAACAAAGGGTGAATTATGTACCCATTAATATTGCTTATATGAATAACTTATTCTTTTTGTTGTAGATTGATAGGTGATTTTCTATTACCATCACCAAATATCCTACCTCGCTCATACTGAGAATTATGTTCCTCTATGAAAGATATTGGAATGGAGTATCAACCAATAGATTCTTCTCCTAGTGATCATATTATATATTATAAAGAACATTAATTTACAATAGAATTCCCTGAATGTCACATGAGTAGATATCAAACAGATAAAATAACAAAAAAAGTGCCTCACAAGGTTCTTCATTACATCCTCATTATTCCATGCCTATAATGATTATTCATGTGCACTAGCTTGGCACAATTTATGGATTATCATGCATGTAATATAAGTTGAGATGACATTATTCGAATGCATGTGGATGATTTGGCATTTATGCACATAGAGGAAATGTGGCCACACTTGAAAGAAGAACCTCATAATCTCAGGCTTTCATTGACAGCAGACGATGTCAATTCACTTGGAGAGATGAGATCTGTTTACTTAGTGTGGCCTTTTTTTTTTATCAACAATAATATTCCTCCATGGATGTCAATAAAGAGGGAGCACATTATGTTGGAAATGATCATCCAAAGTTTTTTATCATTTAATAATTATCAACATGTACTTATAAATCTTGCAATAAAATGGTCACAATAAGTATGTAATGTTATTGTCTATTCAACCAGGTAAGTACCAAGTGAAAGATATGAATGAATATATTGTGCCTCTTATTGAAAATTTTTTAGAGTTATGGAATTGTGTCACTATGTATGATGTCTCTAGACCAATAGAACAAAGATAATTTCAATTCCATGGCATGCTTGTATGGACAATACATGATTCCCTGGGGCTAACACATTTTTGTGGTATGTATGTTATAGTGATTTCAAGTTGCGCATGATAATTCTAATTATAAGAATCAACATATTTAATAATCTAATTATATTATTATCATGTAGGTCTTCAAACAAAGGGAAAATTTGCATGTCTAGTTTGTGGTCCATAGATAAAATCTCGTCATTCAAAAAGTTTAGGAAAGCAGGTGTTTGATAAGTATAGGCACTTCCTCCATAGGAATCATAAGTATCAGAGTATGGAAAAATATCTTTTCAATGGGAAAGAAGAGACTACATCAAAGACATGGAGATTGAAACCTCACCTATGGAAGTTGGAATATAATAGAATTAATCGTCAAGGTAATGTCATTCCAACTAATTGTTTATGTTTGGAATTTATATATTTGTATTATGTTTTATTTACTGATTATGTAATTGATGATCGTGAAGGTCATCAATGTGTTACTGATCACCTTCCAAAGGGACTAAAAAGTTATCCCAAATAATTTAGTAGGTTTCCCTACTATGAGAAGCTACAGATTGTGCATTTGTTTGATACTATGCATATTGTAAAGAATATAATAGAGATATTATGGAAAATATTGGATGGAAGGCATGACAAAGAAAAAATTATCAAAATTTGTAGTGACATTCATGAATCCAATCATGCACTGAAGGATTTCATTTAATCAAATAGAAATGGTGAGCAAATTAATATAAGTTCCCTTCCTTGGCTATTAACGGACCAACAAAGCAATGCTATAAAAGAGTTCATATGAAAAATTTGATTTCCCACAAGATTTTCTACGAACATAAACAATCTCATATCAAAGAAAAGTGAATTTGGGTCAGGGATGAAAACACATGATTGGCATACCTTAAACAAGGTAATTCACATTCTTCTATATTTACAATATGATGTGTTAACTACATGTACTTTTTATCATATTATATTAGAAAATAATGAAATGATCAGTATATAATTTTTACAGTACGTGCTACCTCTATCTTTCCCAGAGCACTTCAACAATAATGTCAAACAAGTGATATATGATCTTGGAAAATACATGAGGTAAGCAATGATATTTCTTCAATTTATTGTATATATTTATTATTATTTTTTAAAGTCTCGTATTTATATATTTTTTGTGTCTTGAATCTCTTATAGGTGGTTGTCATCTAAAGAAATCCATAAAGAAGATATAAAATATTGGAAGAGAAAAATCCCTCATCTAATGTGTGAAATGCAAAAGTGTTTACCTTCAACTTTTTTCAATGTACAAGAGCACTATCTCATACACCAAGTTGAGGAGATTGAATTGTGTGGACTTGTACACACTAGGTCAATGTGGATGGTTGAGAGGCACTTGAAATATTTGAAAGTGTTGGTTTGACAAAGAGAACATCATGAGGGTTCTATGGTGGAGGGATATATGGTATACCAGACTATGGTGTACATTACTGAATATCTTCCTAAGTTAGCAACAAATATCTATCTAGATAACATTTGGGATCCCAACCCCATTAACAAATTCAAAAGGGAGTACTTAATGGGAAAAGGTAGATTGAGGAAACTAAGAGGTAATAAAATATAAGATGTAATTGTAGTTAATTAATTCTTAATATTCAAAATAAATCAGTTGCAAGTCATCTATTTTTTTTGTACAATTGGTTGAAAGTGGGATGCGCTACATTTGTATATTACAAACAATCTTGATTGGATGTCGGTATGGATTGAATGATGCCAACATTATGGTCACATACTAACATGGGAAGGTGTGTCTTCATTGGTTTAAAAATCTCATCATAAT
>BSBK01001928.1:275000-302500 GCA_027943335.1 Chamaecyparis obtusa
CTCCCCCTTTGGCATTGATGTCAACATATGGGAAAATCCACTAAACCAATGTCTTATCAATCCAAAGTTATGTAACCAAATAGTACTCTCATCGTACACCTCCATACAATCTCCCCATACAGTAGGGATTTTCTCATAGAAACACTCCCCCTTTGACAACAATGGCAAAGGGGGCCATAAGTCATCAACTGTTCTTCAAAACTATCTTCAACAATCACTGCCCATGAGGAGTAGATCCCTACATCAAGTCCAGAATATGATAAGGCTCTAAAAACCTCTAGATTGATGCATCCCTACATCATTTAATTCTGATTAGGAGGGGCCTAAACCCCAAGCATACCTCTGAGATAGTCAAAGGTATCTTTTGGTAATGGCTTTGTAAAGATGTCTGCAATCTATTCCTTTGTACTAATATACTCCAACTTTATTTCCTTCTCTGCCACCTTATCTCTCAAGAAGTGATACTTGATAGAAATATGTTTAGTTTTAGAATGCATCACCAAATTCTTTGACATATTCACTGTACTGGTTTTATCACAATGGATAACCATAGGCTCATCAAAATTTATCCCAATATCCTTTAGCATTTGTTTCATCCAAACAATTTGAGTGCAATTAATAGCAGTAGCAACATACTCTGATTCAGTAGTAGATTGAGCTATACAATATTTCTTCTTACTTAGCCATGAAACCAACTTATTCCCAAGGAAAAATGCACCACCACTAGTACTCTTCCTGTCATCAATATTTCATGCCCAATCAGCATTAATATAAGCATGGAGTTCAAAGCTATCATTTCTATCATACCATAAGCCATAGTTTATTGTTCCTTTAAGATATTGCAATATCCTTTTTACCACAGCTACGTGTGTCTCTTTAGGTTCTGCCTAATATCTAGCCACAATCCCAATAGCATTAGCAATATCTAGTCTAGTGTGAGTTAGATGTTGTAATCCTACAATCATTGATCTATACTTGGTCTGAAAAACACAATTTGATTCATCATCAATTTTCAGCTTATTACCAGTCACCATGGGTGTACCAACTAGTTTACAGTATTCCATTCCAAACTTTTTCAACATTTCTTTAAGATATTTAGTCTGAGAAATAAAAATGCCATTCTTACTCTAATTTATTTGCAATCCAAGAAAGAATTTCATTTCTCCTATCATGGACATCTAAAATTCATTTTCCATCTCTTTAGATAATTTCACATAGTTCATCATTGCCTCCAAAGATAATATCATCAACAAAGACTTCTATTATCAAAACTCCATCTTCACTAGTTCTTAAATACAAATTACTATCAACATTACCTTTTTTGAATCCAAGCTGAAGTAAGTATTTGTCTAACCTTACATACCAAGCCCTTGGATCTTGCTTTAGTCTATACAGAGCTTTCTTCAATTTGCATATCATGTCTTCATCTTCGAATAGAGGAAATCCATCAGGTTGTTCTATATACACTTCTTTTTCAAGATTCCCATTCAAGAATGCAGATTTCACATCCATTTGATATACCTTGAAGTTCTTATGTGAAACATATGCCAAGAATAATCTCACAACATCTATTCTAGCAATAGGAGAAAATTTCTCTTCAAAATCTATGCCTTCTTGTTGTGAATAACCTTTACATACCAATCTTGATTTGTTTCTTACTACAACTCCTTAATTCATTTTGTTTCTAAAAACCCATATAGTTCCTATTACATTTTTTTTCTTAGGTCTAGGAACCAATTCCCAAGTGTTATTTTTCTTTATCTAAACTTTTCCTTCATAGCATTTATCCAGGATTCATATCTACAAGCTTCATCTATATTCTTTGGTTCAACTTGATAAATCAAACAAATTTCTTCTCTAGCCTTTGATCTAGTCATTACTCCTTGATTATAATTACCAACAATTTGATTTTCAAGATGATTGTTCTTTACATACCTTGGAGTCTTAGGAATCTCAGTAGCCTTATTTGTGTCATCATCACAAGTCTCATTTTCACATTAAACCTCAACAAGTTCTTCTTCTTTTGCAGCAACAACCTCTTTGATCTCTATATTCTGATTGCAGTCATACATTCTCTCTTGTATCTGAAACCTTTCATCTATCTTCACATTTTTACTTTCAACCATCTTTCTTAATCTCAAATTGAAACATTTGTAGGCCTTTCTCTTAGTAGAATAACCAAGTAAAATTCCTGCATCACTTCTGGCATCAAACTTCCCTATCTCATCATCTCTCTTGATATAGCACTTACAACCAAATATTTTGAAATATTTTACAATAGGAGTATGATCAAACCATAATTGATAAGGAGTCTTTCTTGTACCTTCTCTAATTTGAACTTTGTTCAATGTGTACACCATTTTCCCCTCAACCTCTCTCCAATGCATATGAGATACATTTCCTTCAAGCAACATTATCCTATCAACATCAAGTATAGTCTTGTTTCTTCGCTCTGATATCCCATTCTGTTGTGGAGTCCTAGGAGCATATGTCTATCTTTGTATTACATGCTCTTCACAGTATGAATTGAATAAGTCTGAAGTAAACTCTCCACCTTTGTTTGATCTCAAACATTGTATCTTTAAGCCTGATTCATTCTCTACGTTTTCTTTGAATATCTTGAATTTATCAAATTCTTTTGATTTTTCTTTCAAGTAAGTGACCCACATCATTCTAGAAAATTCATCAAAAAAAAGTATGAAATACCTTTCACCATATTATGATCTTGTCCTTGTAGGTCCACAAAGGTTCGTATGTACCAGATCCAACTTTCCTTTCGATGTATATGCTTTGCTTTTATAACTACTTCTAGTCTATTTTACCATAACACATTATCTACATACAGTCTTAGATGGTTTCACAATCTTCGGTAGATCTCTTACTGCATTATTTAAACTTTCCTTCACAATGTTATCAAAATTAACATGATAAAATCTTCTATGCCATAACCAATTGTCATCTACCTTCACAAAAAAACAAGACGCTCCATATGTATTTAATTCAAATACATTACCTCTAGATTTCATACCGGTTGCAATTAGCTTTCTTGCCTTACTTCTGATCAAATATTTACCATCATTGAATTTTAACTAAAACTCTTTATCCATCAACTATCCAACACTCAACAAGTTATGCTTAAGTCCATCAACAAGTAATACATTATCAGTATTAGTTTTTCCATCCAGAGTAATAGATCCTACTCTTATGATAAGGTTTAAGAAGATTGTCTCTGAATCTTACAACACCACCATCATACTTCACTAAACTAACAAACTTATTTTTGTCTCCATTCATATGATGTGAGTAACCACTATCTATAATCCATTCATATTTCTTATCAACATGTGATACTAAAGATTTTTCCTCATATACTTGTTCATCTTTAATAGAAACAAATACAATCTCCTCATAATATAAATCATCATCATCATAAATACCTTCACTAGCATAATAACATTCCTTATCCTTAGAATTGAAAAACTTAGGCTTGTACTTAGGAACTCTTGTAGGAAATCTAGATGCAAAATGACCCACCTTACTACATAAAAAAACATTTCAAAGGTAACTTTCCTTCAAATTTACCGTTACCTCTCTTTTCTCTTTTAGCGATCATACAAGTTCATCCATCTTTCTTTCTTCTACTAGTATTTTTTCTCATTCTTCATCATATTCTCCAAGCTCTTCTTTTAGGTTCTCAATGTTGGTGCTCGAAAGTCCTAACATTATCTTTTTATGTGTAGATGCCTTAAATGTAGATTCAGCTTTAGGTACAGAATCTCCCATTTCTAAAGCTTCAAAAGTAGTTAGTTTTGAAATCAACATCTCTCTTCTAAAGTTTGGAGTCAAAGGTATAATCTCTTCTATAGCCTAAATCTTAGTCTTGTAAATAGGTGCCAATGATCTAAGAATATTTGAAATGACTTCTTCCTCATCAAAGGTGCCTCCACAATTTCTGATTCCAATCACAACCTCTGTAGCTCTTTTTACATAAGCCCTAACACTTTCATCATCCTTCATTTGTAGCTTCTCCATCTTTGTTTTCTAGTTCTGTAACTTTTCTCTCTTTATAAACTTGTCACCTTCATACAATGCTTCTAATCTTGTCAAAATTTGGTGTGATGAATCCAAGTCTTTAACTTCAGTAAATTCTCCTTCAGAGAGTGCACTGATCAATGCTTCCCTTGTGACCATGTTGTATGAGAATACCTTCTTTTCATCATCAATAGCTGATGGAAAGTCATTCTCAAACTTCATACCTATCTTATTCTTTGTAATCAACTAGTAGTCAATGCCCAAACATAGAAAATGAGTTTGCATCTTGTTTTTCCAACTATAAAAGTTTTCAAGAACAAATTTTAGACTACCCTTCCTATAGAATGCCATCTCCAAGATCACCTCAAGCTGTTAAGCTTTCTCTCTAAGGATCAGATGCTCTGATACCAATTCTTAGGAATAACAGTCCATAATACAACTAAGAGGGGGGGGGTGAATCAGTTGTATGATAGAATATTAAACTTTAAACTTTGAATAGAAACAATATCAAATCCAATGTACACAATGAATGCCAACACAATAACACAATATTTTGGTGTTGGGGAAACCCTATTAAAGGTAAAAAACCAAGTGGGAATTAGCACCAAAAAATGATGTACTGAGAGTATAGTATCCTTGTTAGAAGATCTAGCCATGTTAGGAGATGATTAAAACATTACAGTACATATTCCTTGTTAGAGGAGAGTGTTAGGAATGGGAACACTGAAAGGGGGGGGGTAAATCAGTGTTCACTATATTCAATCTTTTTACTTTACTCTTTAAACTTAACTTGAATGCTTAAGTACTGAAATGAACATTAACATAAACAAGATAGATGAACACAATGCATAACACCAATATGGTTATGGGGAAACCCAAATAGGTAAAAACCCCAGTGGGAATTGACACCCGCTAATAATATATACTAGCGTCTTATGATCCTTGTTAGAAGATCCTTAACCCTATTAGGAGTTGTCTTTACAATGTATTTAGTATAGTGACCTTGTCAAGGGTCAGACCCTGTTAGGAGTCTTTTACAATTAACCTTATTAGAGGTGGGAACACATTTTCCTAGAGCTCATTGCTCAAGTGGTGAAGGCTACAACCTTCTAATCTCAGATACACACTATATCTGTTGGATGAACTGGCACTGTGACATTTCTTGTCTGATCTGTTCCTTTGATGCATTGATGCTTTGACCTCTTGCAAAGTTATAATACATCTTAACAACTCTTCATACACTTCTTCTCTACTTATCTCAACTCTATAACAACTTCCATACTAATTACAAAGGGCACATCTCATATTTATATGCGCTACCAAAACAATTAACTAGGTCGGCCTATAACCGATTACATACAACGCTTCCAATTGAATTGGCTCAAGTGTGTTTACAAAAAAAGTTAATTACATGTCTATAACCTAATTAAGATAGGCACATAACCTTTACAAAATAATATTATAGTTGCTAATCAAGTTACCAACAGTTGGCTGCATACACTGTTTTGTTATGGCATTCACTGTATGTGTAACTTCAACTGTCTGTATCTTTGTCATGCTGAATCTTCTAATCATGTGCTCTTAGAGTAAGCATGAATATACTCTTACCATCTTATATTCTAGGGTGCATACCAAAACTTAGTCATACACATGTGCGTTGATGCTTTGATCTATTGGTGCTTTGTTAACTATCCAGTCTTCTATACTTAGCCAAATACTGATCTTCTGATGATGTGCACTGACTCCAAAACTCTATATGACTTTGTTTCCATAATGAAAACACTATATTAAGTCATAGACAATAGTATAGTCAAATTTCTAACAATATCCCCCTTTTTCATTGATGGAAACAAAGGAATATGGTAAAGTTACTATATGTCCTCTTATACAAAAACTCTAACTTATATCTCCCTTAGTCTTATTACTATACATCTTCTTTACATATCTATAACTCCATGTTCTATACATATACTCCCCCTTTGACATTAATGACAAAGGTGCTAAGAACTAAATCTCTACAAGTACTTACAAGGAAAGTAAATCTGGATATGCTATCTACAACTTGTGGATCTCTTGCTTCTAGAATGCAATCAGTGCATTGACTATTTGGAGATGGGCACATTATGCATAATTCAGCTTCTCCATCTTCTCCAAATTTGAGCTAGGACCTTGATCATATGTCACTATGGTGGCATCGATCTCCTTGATATTCTAATTAAGCACATCTAGAGAGGGCACAAGAGCATTTCTTAGCTGTGTTTGCCTTGCCCTTATCTTGGACATTTCCTTTTCTGATCTTTCAATCTTGTCAATATGCCCTTGATATACATTATTACACATATTTACATTAGTGGAGGGGTCTTCTACTAATTCCCTTACTTGTTCTATCATTGTTTCTGCCTCTTGTATCTTCTTGAAATAATCATCAGTCAGCTTATCTTGGTCCATACAATCTACAATGATCTTCCTGCCATTTGCTGCAAATTCTTTTAAGGATGCTTGACCAACCTTGAGTGAACTTAGGTCAAGTGCAAAGTTACTGACCAATTCACTGAGCCTCTTCTTCATATACTTTTCTTCTGAAACTAGGGATGCAGATTCTTCCAAGCTAGAAAAGTTTGTCATAAAGTTTGAAAAAATTATGCTCACATCATCCACTGAGTGAACCTTAGACACTTTCTTGTCTGAAGGTAGAAAGTTGTTCAAGATGTTCATTGACTCAACAAATAGAGGATTCCTCATTACTTTTTTCTCTTTGGATTTCTCCATAGCTAAGACACTAATCTTGATCAGGTCTTCTTCTCCCCAAGAATCCAGACTAGTGGTGTCTGGTGTCAATCTTGACAACAATGATACAGAAGGAGTGATAGGAGTGCTATCCACTACTTCTTGCTTTACTCTAATTTTCATTTCAATAGATGGCTCATATGTTGGTTCATTTCCTTTTAAATCTTCTTCTCCTTTTTCTATCTCTTTTTCTTTTTGTGTTTCTTTTCCTTCTTCTTTTTCTATCTCTTTTTCTTTTTCTTTTTGTGTTTCTTTTTCTTCTTCTTTTTCTATCTCAAGTGAGTTACCACTGCATAGTGTTTCATCCTCTTGTGTGCTTACAAAGGATTCTTCAAACTTGTCCAAGTCCTTATCTGTGGTCACCATTACAATCTCAACATTATCAATAATGATGGTGCTATCCTTTAGTGACTTTGTCATGGGCGCAGACTTTTTTGCCTTTGCAGGAGTTTCAACTATGGGTGTTGAATCCTGAGGACCTGTATTCTATACATTGATGGTCTCTGACTTTTTTTCTACCATTGTGGGCACTTGAGCTATGGGCGCAGTAAGTGGGTACATGTGTCTGTTCATGAAAACCTTCTCAAAGGCTTTTTTTATCTCTTTGGCTGTCAACTCAAAATTCTTATCCATTATGTGTAGTGTTCTTAGCTTTGTTCATAGATGTGGCTTTACCAAATGTAGCAACAATGATTTCTCTTATAAGGAACACACCAATAGACTTTCATCTAGAATCTTCTCTCTTATCCTAAGATCTTCTTCAAAAGCTTGTTTCTTCAAGGATTCTAAGATGTTCCAAACATTGTCTGGCATGACTATTTTCAGTTCCAAGACTATCTTTTTGAACTTGATCATATGTTTTATGATCATGCCATGAATCTCTGATTTGTCAATTTCATTGTATCTATCATAAAAATTTCCTATCTAATGTAATCTTCCTTCATCAATAATCCTTGTACTCAACACTTTAAGACTAGGTCTAAAACCTACCTCTAGAGATGCTTGAGTATTCTTCGTACTTCTTGTTGCTTGTGAGGATGGATTACTAGTGTTGATCTCTTTCTTCCTCTTAGGCATTGCCTTATACTCAAGAGGAGTAGTAAGGTCAATTGTTTATGTGGGTGTAGGAGTGGTAACATCTGTTTTACCCTTTGGATCATCAAACTTCTCCACTTTTACCTTCTTCAATTTAGGATCATCTTCCTTTGCTTCTGCTGCTGATGCACTCTCAATTCCCAAAGCAATCTTTTCTTGTCTTTCTTTGTCAAGGTCTTCTTGAGTTACTCCATGAATTCTGAGGATCTCAGAAGTAACCTTAGCAACTTTTCTTTTAGTTGATGTGTTGTTCAAAACAACATCAATTTCTCTTGTTTTCTCTTCATAAGTCCCCCATCTTGGCTCATTAGAGTCCTTTGGTGCTGATAATAGTACTTGAGCATATACCTCTAGGATTGGCTCCTCAACCTCATATCCAAGTGGATAAATCCACTTTGTCCTTGGTTCAATTGTTTCCATACATGTTGTTGTTAGAATAACTAAGAGGGGGGTGAATCAGTTATCCAGTGTCCCAAAACAAAATGTATAATTCAAAAACTATTTCTTCAATTTCTATTCATCGGTAAACACTAAATACTTTCACTGTCTAGACTTTTACCGATTACCAGTCTAATACTTATAACAATTTACCGATCAAATCTAACATGTAACATGTAAAGAATGATAACAAATAAAATATCACAATCGACACATAACATGAGATTTAACATGGTAACCCTGTAAAGGGAAAAACCACCTAGGATCGACAACCCAGAATTGTTCACTCTTCTAAAGTGAGGTCGGTTAAGACCCAACCCTATTAAAGGTTTACAAACACACTGTTAGGTGTGACCTTGTTAGAGGATTTTAGACTAGAAGTTATCATCCAACCAGCATTCACTATGGGGTTGACAGGATAACAATGTTCATTCTATGAATGATACATTATAAGACTTTCAGAGTCCACTCGGTTAAGAGATTTTGACTGTATACAATGGTTAAATATGTAACAGTAAATGACCTACCTTAATACAACTTCAATTGCAGATTACAGATCAATATTTAGTCCATACAAATCCTTTTGATCAATATTTCACTTCAGATTTAATACTATATCAACTTACTGTCCATTGGTAATTGCTCTCTATAGCTCGGTAATTGTTCTACAGCTTGGTTCTTACTAACTAGTATGATCAAAATGCATGAAAACCTTGTTCACGTGATATTCCTACAGTTTCTACTTCTTTCGATATTTTTTCATAAAGAAATTTTGTTCTCTTATATAGATGAGTAAATCATTTTCTTCTTCACCATCATATTTTTCTGCTTAACCACATTCATAGATTTTGCCACTTCAAACTTTCTCAGTACTTGTGTCAATAACATGTTTCAATCTACTCTGTTAGACCTTCCCTGAATTTTGTCAGTCATTGATCTGTGTAACAAACTTTATCTGTTACCTTGATGTTATACTCTTGCTAGCTCATCAATATTACCAGCTAAACTAATCATTTAATTCATTCTGTCCCACTCAGTATGCGTTGGTGAACACAGCTCAGTTAATACTGCAATCGGTATACACTACACTTTGTCAGTGTATACTAGAAATGTTTCATTTACCAACAACACTGCTTTGTGTCTTTTAGCTTTGTACTTCATTATAGATGAATGCAACATAATAAAGTCAATATCATGAAGTCATAGACTCATCAACAAGTTACTCAATGTATTCCTTATCCTCATCTATCATGTACATCTTTCCTCATGTAGATTTCTTTGATCTTCATTTCTTTTTTTACCTTTCTTCAGATGTCTCGGTATAGTAACTTACAAGATAAGTGCTATCAAACTAATTGACATCAATGACAACATAATACTAATTTAATCATATTACATATCTAATCAACAACTCCTCAGTGATCTTTAATCACAGATTCTTCAATCAGATTCCAAATCAGTTGTAGTCCAACAATCTCTCCCTTTGGCATTGATGGAAACTCACGTAATATGAAATGTACTATACACATACCAAATATAAATTCTACAACTTTGTGAACAAAATGTTGTAAGTCAAATAGACTTAATATGTTTAATCACTACATTACTAAACCAGCATTTAAATAATACAGCTTTACCATTCTGTAGTTGTGATCTTTTCAATTCTCCTGTTCCTGCTTTTGTTCTCTATAACTGATCTTCAATACTCTATCCCATTCAGATTGTCTCTCCCTTAGATAATTCTCATCAGTGCTTGATCCTTTTCATATTGTTTATCTCTCCCTTTGACAACAATGCCAAAGAAACAAATAAATAAACAAATTTTGTCTTCCTATGTATCTCTGAATACTGATATCCCAATCGGTACAAGTTCTCAAACTTAATCACAACCTTGAACATGATTCAAAGTGTGAGCTATGCTACATCAACATGAATGATATTTTGATAAAAATAGGCTGATGCAACATCCAGATCACCTTAGTGACCAATAGACAGGGGACGAACCCCAAGTCTAGTCCTCAAGTATTCAAATGTGTCCTTCGGTAGGGGCTTTGTAAAAATGTCGGCAAGTTGTTCTTTAGATGTAAAAAATTCTAAGTTTACTTTCTTCTCTTTCACTTGTTCTCTTAAGTAATGATACTTAATAGATATATGCTTTGTCTTAGAGTGCATCATAGGATTCTTTGAAATATTACTAGCACTAGTGTTGTCACAGTATATAATCACCAGGTCAATGATTACCTCATTCATTCCTTCCAACACTTGTTGATATATGAAATTTTTGAATAGTTAGTAGCAGTAGCAACATACTCTACTTCAGCTGTAGACTGAGAAATACAAGCCTGCTTTTTACTTGTCCAAGTTACAAGTCTTTCACCAAAGAAAAATGCTCCTTTGGTGGTGCTTTTTCTATCATCCACATTTCCAGCCCAATCAGCATCAGTGTAAACTTTTAGTTCAAACTTCCCTTACTTAGGATACCATAATCCATAATTCTCTATTTTCTTTAGGTATCTTAAGATCCTTTTTGTAGCTATCATGTGTGATTCTCTAGGATTGGCAGAAAATCTTGCAATAATTCCCACGACATGTGCTATATCTGGTCTACTGTGAACTACGTACATTAATTTACCAATCATGGATCGATAAAGTGTCTGGTTTACCTTTGTATTTTCATCCTCCTTTTTCAATTTGCATCTAGTAGCCATTGGTGTTCCCACAGGTTTAGCATCTTCCATGCCAAATGTTTTCAGTACTTCCTTTATGTATTTAGATTGTGTGATGAATATCCCATCACTCTGCTGAATCACTTGTAGTCCAAGAAAGAACTTAATCTTTCCAAACATAGACATTTCAAATTCCTTTTGCATTTCATCAGAAAATGCCTTGCAGACAAGATCTGAGCCTCCAAAGATAATGTTATCAACAAATATTTCAGCAATGATAATAGTATTATCAGTATCACCTTTCACATACAGATTGTTGTTTTCACTTGTTCTAACAAATCCAATACCTAACAAGTAAGTATGTAGTCTTTCATACCATGCTCTCAATGCTTGCTTCAAACCATATAAGGCTTTATGTAATCTATATACCATGTCTTTATTATCGGGATCAACAAATCCTTCAGGTTGTTCAATGTAGACCTCTTCTTCAAGTATACCATTCAAAAATGTTGACTTCACATCCATTTGATAGACTTTGAATTTCTTATGTGCAGCATATGCAAATAGCATTCTAACTCCTTCTAATCTAGTAATAGGTGCAAATGTTTCACCATAGTCAATGCCTTCTTCCTGTGCATATCCCTTGCATACCAATCTAGCTTTATTTCTTGTGACTTCACCATTTTCATTCAATTTATTCCTGTATATCCACTTAGTACCGATAACATTCTTATCTTTTGGTCAGGGTACTAAGGACCAAGTTTGGTTCTTCTCTATTTTCTCTATTTCCTCCTTCATTGCATTAACCCATTCTTCATTCTCTAATCCAACTCTCACAGTTTTAGGTTCAAATTCACAAATTAAACATGTACCTTGTCTTTTTTTTCTTCTAGTTTGCATTCCATCATGTCTATCTCCAATGATTTGTGTCTCAGGATGATGTCTTCTGACAAAACTAGCCAAGACTTGATTTCTCCTTTCTTGTTCATCCTGTTCAGGGTCATTTCCTTGCTCGGTAGCTCCATCTTGTTCCTCAATTTGTGTTTCTTGTTGTCCTACATTATTTCCTTGCTAACTGGTTGTTACAGCTTGCAGTGTCGGTAGATACTCTGGATATTCAATATAAGTGAATCTACCTTAGTCTTCCAGTTCCTTTGTACTTTCTTCTATGTACTTGTCATCAAACTCATCAACACAAACATTAGTACTTTCAATTATCTTATTTGTAACCTTATTCAAACATTTATATGCTTTACTTGTAGTGGAATATCCCAGAAATATTCCTTCATCTCCTTTAGAATCAAATTTCCCATTTCTCTCATTTTTCAAAATAAAGCATTTACTTCCAAAAATTCTAAAATAACTTACAGTAGGTTTGTGTCCAAACCACAGTTCATAAGGTGTTTGGTTGGAGTCCTTCATTTGTACTTGGTTAAGAACACACAGTTGTGCTGATAGCTTCCCTCCAATATTTTTGAGCAACATTCTTCTATAACATCAATGTTCTAGCACAGTCAATTATAGACCTATTCCTCCTTTCAGCAATGCCATTTTGCTGAGGTGTCCTCAGTGTAGATACCTATCTTTTGATTCCATGCTCATTACAAAAATTAGTAAATTCATCAGAGATAAATTCACCTCCTCTATCAGATCTTAAGCATTTTATTTCCTTTCTGGTTTCTTTCTCTACCTTAGCTTTATACCACTTAAACATTTTAAAGGCTTCAAATTTCTCTTTCAGGAACATAACAGTCATTAGTCTAGTGTAGTCATCAACAAAAAGAATAAAATATCTATCACCAGAATAGCTCTGAGTCTCATAGGACCACATAGATCGGTATGAACCAACTCAAGTATCTTCTTTGTTGAGTAGTCTTTTCTTTTAAAACTAGACTTAGTCATCTTACCTTTCTGACATTCATGGCACATGGCATGATCAAGTTTTGTCAAGTTAGGCAATCCTCTAACTCTTTTCTTTCTACTAATCTTGATCATATTGTCAAAGTTCACATGGCATAACCTTCTGTGCTACAACCAAGCATCTTCATCCTTTATTAACAAACAAGAAGACTGATCTATATCAAGATAGAATAGATTACCTCTAGATTGTGTACTAGTTCCAAAAAGTCTTCCTCCATCATCATAGATCTTCACCTTTTTGCTCTCAAAAGCCAGTCGATGGCCTGAGTTGTTCAGCTGAGCCACACTTAAAAAATTATAGTTCAATCCATCTACCCAATATGCATTGTCACATTGTAGTCTATCATTGATCATCAGTGAGCCTTTACCTCTTACCATACAAGGTGCATCATTTCCCATTCTCACATATCCTCCATTATATTCAACAAGATGATCAAACTTCTCTACATCACCGGTCATATGATGTGTGCAGCCACTGTCTATGATCCATGTATCATTTCTACTTACTTTAGAGATCAATGCTATCTCTTCATGTTTCTCTTCCAATTTTGAGTCATCTTTCATAGCAACAAATACAACTTCTATGTCATCATCAGAATTAGATTCAGTTTCAATATCTTCAACTATGTAACATACCTTTTTTCCTTTTTTGTCTCGGTTGTCTCTATTTTTGTGTCAGTAACCTCTGCTGACTCTTCTCCCAGAGCTTCCTTTAGATCGGTCTTTGGATCTATCATCATCTTTCTTCTGAGGACATCTAGTAGCGATGTGACCGACTTCTTTATAATTAAAGCATGCTAAAGGTAGCTTGCCTCTATACCTTTCTTTTCCTTTGGGCAATCTTCTGGCCATAAGTGCTTCAAGCTCATCAAGTTCATCATCGGTATTGTCATCACTATCACAATTCTTACCATTCCTGCTAGACTTTCCAATCTTCAAAGAAGACATGAAAGAAGATTCAACAGAAGGAACAACACTATTATCAAAGTTTTTTAATTCAAAAGTTGTAAGTTTACCAATCAGAGTGTCAAGAGTAAGGTTGGATGTAGCTCTTGTTTCATGAATTGCAAAAATCCTGATTGCATAAACTGGTAGCAAAGTTCTGAGAATCTTGCTTATCACTGTTTCACCATCAATTACTCCATCAGATGCTCTAATAGCATGTACCACCTCTTTGAGTCTATTTGAATATTGGACAATGTTCTCACCTTCTTTCATTCTCATATCATCAAATTTGCCTCTCAGACTTTCAGCTCGGGCTCTTTTGACATTCAGATCTCCACTGTATATTTGTGTTAACTTATCCCACATTCCTTTGGTAGTTGTGCATGTCTTGATATCTTCAAATTTAGCATCGGTACAAGAAGCAGAAAGTTCCATCATAGTAACATTATGTTCATGTTTGTCCTTCAGTTGATCAAGAGTTAAGGGACCAGTGGGCAATAGTATGTAGCCATTCTCCATCAAATCTAGTGCAGAGTTCCCAATTCTAGATATGTGTAGCTTCATTCTGCTTTTCCATACTATGAAGTTCTCTTTGTTTAGTTTTAGTACTTCCCTCTTATACATCTTGAGACCTTTATGCTTAAGTCCTTAAAACTTTGTTTCAAGCAACCATAGCTCTGATACCAATTGTTAGAATAACTGAGAGGGGGGTGAATCAGTTATCCAATGTCCCAAAACAAAATGTATAATTCAAAAACTATTTCTTCAATTTTTGTTCATCGGTAAACACTAAATACTTTCACTATCTGGACTTTTACCAATTACCAGTCTAATACTTATAATAGTTTACTGATCAAATCTAACATGTAATGTGTAAAGAATGATAACAAACAAATATCACAATCAACACATAACACAAGAGATTTAACGTGGAAACCTATAAAGGGAAAAACCACCTAGGACCGGCAACCCAAAATTGTTCACTCTTCTGAAGTGAGGTCGGTTAAGACCCAACCCTGTTAAAGGTTTACAAACACATTGTTATGTGTGATCTTGTTAGAGGATTTTACACTAGAAGTTATCATCCAACCAGCATTCACTATGGGGTTGACAGGATAACAATGTTCATTCTATGAATGATACGTCATAAGACTTTTAGAGTCCACTCAGTTAAGGGATTTTGACTGTATACAATGGTTAAATATGTAATAGTAAATGACCTACCTTAATACAACTTCAATTGTAGATTACAGATCAATATTTAGTCCATACAAATCCTTCTGATCAATATTTCACTTCAGATTTAATACTGTATCAACTTACTGTCCATTGGTAATTGCTCTCTGTAGCTTGGTAATTGTTCTATAGCTTGATTCTTACTAACCAGTATGATTAGAATGCATGAAAACCTTGTTCACGTGATATTCCTATAGTTTCTACTTCTTCCAGCAGTTTTTCATAAGGAAATTTTGTTGTCTTATATAGACGAGTAAATCATTTTCTTCTTCACCATCAGATTTTGCCACTTAACCACATTCATAGATTTTGTCACTTCAAAATTTCTCGGTACTTGTGTCAATAACATGTTTCAATATACTCTGTTAGATCTTCCCTAAATTTTGTTAGTCATTGATCTGTGTAACAAACTTTATCTGTTACCTCGATGTTATACTCTTGCCAGCTCATCAATCTTATCAGCTAAACTAATGATTTAATTCATTCTGTCCTACTCGGTTAACAAAGAAATGCATCAGTGAACATAGCTCAATTAATACTGTGATTGGTATACACTACACTCCATTGGTGTATACTAGAAATGTTTCATTTACCGACAACACTGCTTTATGTCTTTTAGCTTTGTACTTCATTATAGATGAATGCAACATAATAAAGTCAATATCATCAAGTCATAGACTCATCAACAAGTTACTCAATGTATTCCTTATCCTCATCTGTCATGTACATCTTTCCTCATGTAGATTTCTCTGATCTTCATTTCTTTTTTTCACCTTTCTTCAGATGTCTCGGTATAGTAACTTACAAGATAAGTGTTGTCAAACTAGTTGACATCAATGACAACATAATACTGATTTAATCATATTACATATCTAATCAAAAACTCCTCAGTGATCTTTAATCATAGATTCTTCAATCAGATTCCAAATCAATTGTAGTCCAATAGTTGTGTCAGTCTCTGCCATAAAGCAAATGCTATCCTTATATTTTTCAACTATTTTCTCAGGTATGCTATATCTCATCTGCATCTTGATTCTGAATGTTTTCAATTCTAGCTCCATGTAATCCTCCAATGAACTATCAGTAGATGCCTTAAGGGATATTTGAGGCATTGTAGGTATATCTTTGTCTAAGTATAAATCTGAAACCTTTCCAAGTATATGGAAGTACATGTAAATGATTAAAGACCCAAACCTGAATATTTTGGTCTTGTCATGTTTGATAGCCTTAATGTTGTCTATCAGTTGTGTGCGCAAGATCTCACACAAATTGAACTCTTCATTTTCTCTAAAAATCCTTTACAATCAACTGCTAGGGCTTCTATGCTCTTCAATCACTCCGAACTCGAATGTAATGAGTGATCTACAAGCTTCTGTGTACTTTAAAGTAAAAATTCTACCATTAATGCTTGCTACGTAAACCAGACTTTCATTGAAAATCTCCAACTTTCATTCTGCTATCAATTAGCTAGTGCGCTCTTGCACATAGGTTCTTCTTGTCTCCAAAAGATTAAATCCAAAGGCACATACTCTGAGGGTGAGTATACCAGTCACACAGGGGTTTAGAGCTAAATTAGCTCCTCCTATGACCCTAAGGGCCATTCATCTAGATGTAGAGGGTGTGTCCACTGTGGATGCATCCAATACATTCTCATCAACCTTATCCTTCTTTGCCTCTAACCAAATTAAGCTCACATCTTTTGAAGCTTTTACAAACTTGACTTCTCCTTTGGTATCTAGTATTGATTCTTCTAGATTTTTAGGGCTTTCCTGACTTTGCATTCTTGATCTACAGAACTTTGAGATGTGTCCAGTCTTGTTACATGAGTGACAAATAACTGGAGGCCTAAAATTCCTCAGTGCATTGACATGGGTTACTATTTTTCACTGTCTAGCTAAGTGACCATTATAGTTACATATCTGACATGTAACATTCTGAGAACTTCTTACATTTGGCTGATTCTGATTTCTCTGATTATGTTGAGTCTTGTTCTTCTGACTTGTCTTACAATTCATATCTCTATGACCAAATTTATTGCATGAATAACAGTAACCATTGAAAGGTCTTACCTCTTTACAATTCCTTTCTATATGTCCATGCTTGTTACATGCATAACAAGTTTGGTCTACTAGATTTCTCTCATATTTGGATGGTTCAACATTATCTTTAGTCTAACTTCCTGTCTCCTTAGCATTTGTGGTATCTTCTAGTGCTTTCATCCTTGCTCGCATGTTATCAATCTATTTTTGTGCTTCATTGAATCCAATGTCATTGGTATCTCCTTCAAGCTTCTAAGCATACAACTAAGATTCAATCAGATCCTTTCTTATGTGTAATTTATCAATGTGATTCTTAGCCTCTTTCAATTTAGATTCCAAGCTTTCTTTGTTGTTTCTTAGCTCCAAGATTTCCATGTTTTCTTGCCTTAATTCTTCATTCAGTTGAAGGTTCTCTTTGATCTGTTCATCATAGACTTCCTAATTATTAGTTAGTTTGTCATCCAATTCTTCAATCTGATCTTTCAAAGATGTGTTTTCTTCATTTAGCATTTTTACCAAGATCCCTAAATCACTGGTAGAACATTCTTTTAAATCTTTCCTTAGTCTTTTGATGACCGCTTGAGCATCACTGAATTTTTCTTTTAGCTCTTCAATTTCTTTTTCAGATCTGTCTAGGTCTTCAAGATTTCTTTTCAGATGTTTCATTTCTATCTTGTCCATGATCTCCTCAAGTGGTTAAACTTCTTTTCTGAGGACCAGAGCTCTGATACCAATTGTTAGGAATGGGAACACTGAGAGGGGGGGGGGGGGGGGGGTGAATCAGTGTTCACTATATTCAATCTTTTTACTTTACTCTTTAAACTTAACTTGAATGATTAAGTACTGAAATGAACATTAACATAAACAAGATAGATGAAAACAACACATAACACCAATATGGTTATGGGGAAACCCAAATAGGTAAAAACCCCAGTGAGAATTGACACCCACTAATAATCTGTACTAGTGTCTTATGATCCTTGTTAGAAGATCCTTAACCCTGTTAGGAGTTGTCTTTATAATGTATTTAGTACAATGACCTTGTCAAGGGTCAGACCTTGTTAGGATTCTTTTACAATTAACCATGTTAGGGGTGGGGACACACTATCCTAGAGCTCACTATTCAAGTGGTGAAGGCTACAACCTTGTGATCTCAGATACACACTATATCTATTGGATGAACTGGCACTGTGACACTACTTGTCTGATCAGTTCCTTTGATACGTTGATGCTTTGACCTCTTTCAAAGCTCTAATACATCTTAAAAAATCTTCACACACTTCTTCTCTACTTATCTCAACTCTATAACAACTTCTATACTAATTACAAAGGGTGCATCTCATATTTATATGCACTACCAAAACAATTAACTAGGTCGGCCTATAACCAATTACATACAATTCTTCCAATTGAATTGTCTCAAGTGTGTTTACAAAAAAAGTTAATTACATGTCTACAGCCTAATTACAATAGGTGCATAGCCTTTACAAAACAATATTATAGTCGCTAATCAAATTACCAATAGTCGGTTGCATACAATGTTCTGTTCTGGCATTCACTGTCTGTGTAACTTCAATTGTCTATATCTTTGTCATACTAAATCTTTTGATCATGCACTCTTATACTAAGAATGAATATACTCTTACCGTCTTATATTCTAGGTTGTATACCAAAACTCAGTCGTACGCACGTGCGCTAATGCTCTGATCTACTGGTGCTCTGTTAATTGTCTAGTCTTTTGTACTTAGCCAAATACTAATCTTCTGATGATGTGCGCTGACTCCAAAACTCTATATGACTTTGTTGCCATAATGACAACACTATATTAAGTCATATACAATAGTATAGTCAACTTGCCAATAGATAGACCCTGTTAGGAGTCAAGAAAAGAGGGTAGGCTCACTGGCCAGGCTAATTGCCCAAAGAAGGTTAAATCCACCTTCAGAATTCACTGTTTGCAACACAAGTGTATATAAAGAAATACATAATATTTTGAACTGTCTGACAAAAACTACCTTTTCTTGATCAGTTATAATGAAATGCACAAGTAATCCTCTTCTCTACATCTAGCAGACACAATCTCGCAGCTTCCACAATCTTCTTTACACCATATACATTCTCACCATGTCTTTTACAAAGAAAAGATCTTACATATATACCCTATTACATTCTACATGATCAGGTCAGCCGATTAGGCTTTCCTAATAAATAAATAATTACATAAACCCTTGCTAAGATATACATGGTATCTAGAATAAGCATACATCAATTACATCACAACAATTAAGGACCAATATCCTTAATTCAAGTTCTCCATCCATAATTCACGCTACATCCCTCAAGTCATCTTCCAAATAAGTCATTTGCAAAACACACACCATAGCTAATGTCATGCAATATTATGTACCTTGCGCTGACCAACAAAAATTATTTAGTACCTTGTGTGTCATCCCTTAATATTGCATATACTGAATCCATACCTTCTGTAAGATATACAAGAAACACAAAGAATCACTCTGTCAACTTTCCACTATCACAGTCTAGTAACTAGTCTTCACCAAAACATCTGTAACTCATCTAGTATGCAACATTACATGATGCAATCCTGGATATAAGATCACAACATCTTCTTGTACCCTCATTTGACTTCACATGTCTTGAAACATTCATACTATGTCCGTACATTGTAGTAATCAACCTGTTCTTTTCACATAAACATATGTTGACATCAGTGACAAAACACTAACAACAACAAAAATAGCTCCAACATCACTCAATGTAATGACTAAACATATTAAATGTATCAACCATCTTCCCTAATGCATTAGAAATATCCAACAATCTCTCCCATTTGTAAAATATTTCTCTCATTACCAGCTATCTCTCCCATTTGATGGAGTGCGGGTAACAAAAAATATGTATTTATCAGATGTGTCATCCACAAGTGAGGGAAGTATAGAAATAGAAGACAAAATTGAGATATTTAGTGGGTCTAAAATAGGGAGATCAACTAGAGGTCAAAAGACTAGAAGGAAATTTAATAAACATATGAAATTTTTCCTTGCTCAAGGAGGGTCATGATCTTATGATTATGAGACCAAATTCAATATCAAGGTCCCCTTGAGGTACCAACATCTACAAAAACAATGGGTACCCAAGGAACTTACTCCAATAAACATTGATTTTTATGTTAACGATAGGATATATCACATAGCACCATCGTTATTACATGGTTTGGGCCTTTTTTTCATGGATGGCATAAAGGTCTCTTACAATAAAGTTTTTGAATTGATGGAGTATGTCGGTTGTTGTTATGATTACAAAAGTTGGTTGCATATTGTTTGATATAAAAAAGTATGCGTAGGTGTGCACTCTCAGAAAATTATATACAACAAAAAGACAATAATCATCATAATTAATTACAATATGATGTAACAATCATTTTTTTATGCTCTAACAATCTTGTCCATACTAGTCCATGCTTTTTTATGCTCTAACAATCTTATTCTTAAGGTACTATCAATGAGCCTCTAGTGATACGCCACCTCAGAGGAGGACATCCTCAAATGTATCACCAACACAAATGTCGGCAACATGTAGCATGCACACATCCACTACTATACCACCTATTGGTATGTAGATCTATCTTTTTCTCTCTGTTTTGTTATGTGTTTATTTCTCTTGAAGCATTCTTTCTTGGGGGTATTTCATAATGGATTCATTTTATGTAGTAGCAGATGTAGTAGATGACAATGCAACACTAATTCCTAATTGTTCTTGTACTTGTAGTACGAGAATGATAGACTACATATTACATGTTTCAGAAGAAGATATGCTTCCCTTGAAAGTTTCTAAGGTTCCAGGTACTTTAAAGTTATTATGATACATAGTGTAATAGTAATTTACTTATTGATCTCTCTTTTTCAAATATTAATGATCCCTTGATTTTTTTGCAGGGAACAATGTTTTTTGGAGAAAACATAATGACTTGAGTTTGAAGATATTCGGGCCCACCATATGTGAATGGTGGAACATCATATCCAAACAAACCCCAATTCACTATATTGATTTCATATCATTTCTAGAATAGTTTTCCTTTGATCCATTTTGTAGACATCGTTGAAGGTAGCTTCACTTCATTTATGAATCTAACAGGTTTTTTTTGCTTACAAGGTGGAACAAGAAAGATATGAACTTAAAGAGACTTTTCATATAGAATATGACCGAGTGTTTTGGAGATAAATATTTGACCAAAAAAGGCTCCTTGAGAGAACTGGCTTATATTTGAAGTATCTAAGGGACAAGTACATGAACACATTAGTGAAATACTTTAACTACGAGCATCCCCCCATCATTCCTGAGAAAGAGTGGGAGGGTCTGATTTTGGATGCAGAGGAGAAAATTGGTAGGAAAGTAGGAAATACACCACCAGATTCCATAAGAAGGTATGTGATACTCTTAAGAATGTAATTAATTATGCACTCATTACTCTTTATACTTATATGATCTAACATATTTCAAATTTTTCATAGGCTAAATGATACATCAAAGGCCACCAAGGCAAGACTAGAAAAGCATGACCAACACCAGCTCGGCTCTAGTGGTTTTTCAAAACTTGTTGCACAAGTTGTAAGTATTCATAAATGAAAAATCATGTCAAAATATTTATACATTACAAACAATTTTGTTTTGATGAAACAATGCAAGAAAAACTCATGAAACCAAGAAAAAATTGGCTACCAACAAGGCTATAGAGCCATTGTTGAATGGATATGAGAATTGAGTGAGGTAAATAAGCTAAATGAAAATAATTTCAAATTGAATACTTTATCAATTAGTCTATTTTATGTTAAGCTCCAACAGAAAGTGACTATATCTATTTTAAATAAACAACCAATGATAAAATGTGCATGACATTAGAATGCAGCCTGCCAATTTTGTAACACAAAACATGGATGATGAAGATTTGGATGCGATGCATATCAGTGGTGGAGGTATATATTTTCTATTAAATTTTTTTAATGTAATTATTAATTGGTGTAGTAATACAAATTTTATTAAAATTAGTGTTTGGATTAACATAACATTTTGTATTGCAACTCCAGAGGATCTAGCTGGTATCCATGAGAATGTAGAGGTTGAGGTCACACAAAATGATGTGGCCAAATAAGGTAAAGAGAACCACAATTATTTTGTTTAAATTAATGAAATACTTGTAACAATTACAATAAAAAAAATTTAATTTAACCCTTTTATTTGTTATTTTAGAGGACCCCCTTTTGTATCAGCATAGGACTAGGCATACATCGAGAGTATGAGCCAAGGGAAGAAGAACTGATGCGGGGGGAAATGATGATGACATCGATGATGTTCATAGAAAATATATAGACCAAAAAAACAAGAGAAAAAATAAATGAATTTAATCTACCTTATCTGATAATGATTTAATTTAATGTGTCAATTAATATTATTATGTGGTAATGAATATTCATGAATTTTATAATGTGTTAATGAATATTGATGAATGTTAATGAATGTTGATGAATGTTTATAAATATTGATGAATCTTATGTATTAATGAATGTAATGTGATAATGAATGAATGTTACATTTTATTAAGGAATGAAAGAATGAATGAATTGTTAGATGTTAACAGGGAATTTAGAGTGATGTTAAGGGGGGGGAAATGAGCTTTCACCTTCAAGTGGATGGCCCCGTTTAGTAGAGAATATTAAACTATTCTTGAAACAAAGTGAAGCTCAATTAGGTTGTTTCTTATCTAGGGTCCTAAATGTACCTGATAGTTTAACTAAGAAATCTTAATCACTCTCTCTTAGACACCAAACCAATCATAACAGTCACTAGGACCAAAACAATAACAAATCCTCTGTTATGACAATCAAGCCTAATAGCCCTCATGACTTCATGAATTCACTATTTATCCCTCATAGGCCATGTTTCCATCATTGGCATTACAATAGAATTTTATCTTTATTGTGAATTTAATTATATTCCATGATGCATAGGTAATCACCGATGGAAGTACTGAATGATGGAAATGAACGATCAACCTTTGAGAGGTTTAGATACTATCTAATAACCCCAAAGGCCTAATTGAGACAAAATGAATACCAATGGATACACCTTCACCAAATAGAAAATATGAATGGATATGACCTATATTAGTTTTTTTCAACAATATTTTTGAAGTTTAAAGGTCTAGAACCAAACCCAACACCCCAAAATCCCTATTTGTCAAACGGTCTTAATAGCCCCTCCATGTAGGTCAACATCGGTATAAAAGTGCACTTATCTCCAGTTTTATCCAAGACACTAGGAAAAATTGTTGGAAATTTGGCTAAGTTGATTACATAGATGTTTTCATTATGGCAACATACGATCTACATGAAGATCACACAGGTCAGAGAGCTAATATGACAGAGCGCAAAGCGAAATTGTCTAAGTATGGGATATTATTTTTACCAGTGAACTTGGAGATAGTTTTTGTTTACAATGTTGATTGGAGTAAGTTCAATGCTTGCGCACTTGAACATAGACACCGTGATGACTATTGAAGACCCATCTCAGAGCACAAGTCAGTATGACATGTACTGAAGAAGCTATGATAGTTTTACTAAAGATAGTGTCAAGCCGACAGGATAGAATATGAAGACAAAATTGGTAATGTAATACCTCGCCCCTAGTTTGATTTTATAAATGTTGTAATTAATCTAGGATGATAGATTATATGTTAGGAATTGGTTGATGCTTATGATTTTACTGACCCCATACTTGCATGTGTATGGTTGATGCGTTTGTTTTATATTTTTGTTTGATGTGCTTGATGTTGTTGAGGGACGAAGTCGTAGTTACTTGCTTGCGAGATCCACATGATCGGCCGATCCCCGCCATTGTCTGTTATATTTCTATATATATGTACATGCTTGTCTCTCATGCAGGTTCGCAAGTACCAGGCATCGACTTCCCTGAATTGTTAGGAGGAGCATGCCCTATCGCTAATCTCAATGGTAAAAGAGGGGAGATAATATTCAGTTCCAAATCCTAACCTAAGCCAATAATTATCCTAAAGTAGGGGACAAGATTCTATGTTTTCACCCATCTAAACTCGTCCAATTGGAAAGAGTTTACACCTAAGTCCTGAGTATGAATGTGGGTCTCTAGGTCTTTTTGATTCTTTGTTTTGTGGCGTTTGATGTGATTTCTATTTTTAGATCATGCTATTTTTAGTTGTGGCATAGTATTTAAATGGTAATTAAATAAATGTATTTATATTAGTTTAATTATTATTATTTTTATATAGTTGATGCATTAATTAATTGGGAATTAATTTTATGCTAATTTTGGGTGTGGTTGAAATATTTAATTAATGTGAATTAATTAAATATCTTCACTTATGTTTTATATAAATCATGAAATTAACCTTTGTTTAATTAGAATGTAATTATAAATTAATGGTTATTTTGGCATGTGTGTATTATGTTAACTAAATGTTCTAATTATTAATTAATTGAATGCATTATGTTGCACATTCATAATTGCATGAAATTGAATTAGTAATTCAAGTTGAAGTTTGGTTATGTGTTTTCTACTCAAGTCAAAGAGGAAAGGAGACTCCAATTCAACTGAGACTAAACTATGAACTGAAGTTCATCTTCATGCAAGCCCCTTTTGATGTTGAGTTTATATTTTTGCATGTGGAAGGAGATTCATTTATGTATTAGGGGTTTTGGCCTTTATTGGGGTACACAGGTTTTGGAGGAGGAATTTTGGAGACATATTTGGGACAGATTTGGGAGAATTCTTCGAAAAGCTTGGATTATGTTTTCTTCAACTGGACATCATCGAATTTGTATAATTTTGATTTGAGGTAGGTTTTGATTTTATCATGGTTATTTTATTTCTGATCTCTATAGGAAATTATAGAAAGTGTCTTCCTCCTATATGCTGGTATTGATTGTTTGAGTAGTGTAGCATTGTTATTATCGGTTGGATGTTAGAGAAAGAAAATTTGCATGCAATCCATTGTGTAAATTGAATCTAACTATCTGTTATTAAGAAAACCTCATGTTTGTGAATTTATTGTAGATCAGTTGGAAACCCAGATAGATTAGGGTTTTGATCTTGTTGAGGAGTTTATAGAGATATTTTGCATGTTAATGGAATATTTGCATTTATAGTATTTTGATTTAATTATATATATATATATATATATATATATATATATATATATATATATATATATATATATATATATATATATATATATATATATATATATATATATATATATATATATATATATATATATATATATATATATATATATATATATATATATATATATATATATATATATATATATCAGTGTGTGTGTGTGTGTGTGTGTGTATGTATGTATGTATGTATACTTAACATCAGCTTGTTTTAGTATATATTAAATTAAAATAGAGTTAGTATAAAATTAAATGATTTGTTAAAGATATGTAAATATATCTTATAGGGGATATTTATTTTTGTATTTATTAAAAAATATTGGAAGCTTAAAATGGAAATGTGTTTGAAAAAGAAATTTTATAGCGAAATTTTTAATAAAAAAAAAACCTTATTGAAAAGGCTTTGGGCACCTTTTTACAGCCCACAGGTCTGTGTGCGCAGTACCCTGGTACTGACGCATGACAGTCCCCGAGGGGAATGTCGTGCGGCAGTACCAAAGGTACTGTTGCCGACACAGGTGACAGGGCGGCCGTAGGGGATAGGGTACCCACGGGTACCCCCCCCCCCCCCCCCCCCCCCATAACTTTTCATTATTTTATTTTAAATGCAAAGTTTTATTATGTTAAGTTTTATTTTGTTATTAAATATATTTGTTATTTAGTTTAGTTTTTAATATTTGTATTTAATAATTTTTTTTAAATTTATTTATTATATAATTAATTTCATTTGGTTTATAGATAACTTTAATTAATAATCAATATTAATTCTTTTATAAGTATTAGTTTTGTTATATTTGAGATTGGTGTTTAAGATTATATTGAAGGAAATTAGTATAAACTAATTTCAATTTAATTTTCTTTCTTATTTAGAAATGATTATTATAAGGAATGTTGTTGATATGGGTTTAGGGATATTCATTGTTTATATTAAATTGGAATAGTAATTTATTTTCCTATTTAGTTATAAATCTAATTGAATTATTATATTTGTAGAGATGTTTTTGAGAGCTAGATGAGATGCGTAATGCTTGTTAATTAGTTGTTTTTTATTAAAGTATAAGATTGAAATAGGATCTTTTGCCAATGGAATTGTATTTATACCTGTGTAAAATATAGTGATGCAATCTTTAATCATTTTGTAATTGGTTTGTTAAACTATTGAATATGATTTTCTTTATTTGATTAATTTTATAGACACCCTTGGTCAATTTCACTTGTATTGAATTTTAGGGGTTGTAGTCATCTTTTGGGGGCTAAAATCCAGAGGCGGGTTTGGGTTATTTTTGTTATCTGTCTTGTATAGTTGATTTGCTTATTTTTGAAATGTCAGTGATCTTGTTTTGTTATGTATCTAGTTATGCATGTTATGGTTTTGCATGTTGAATTTGGTTGTAGAAGATTCAGGAGTTGTGTTAACTCAGAGACCTTTTTTGTTTATGTGAAACCCTAGAGTAGGTCATCTAAGTGTATATCAGGAAGTGGCTTGTGAATTGGTGCCGGGGCCTAGAAGTGGCTACCAGGAGATCCAATTACAAGTAGTTTAATAAGTGATAATTAATAAACATTGAGAGTTTAAAATGAACCTAATAAGATATTTGTGCCTCACCCATGCCTGAGTTCCTGATTAAGTTTGGCTAGGATGGGAGTTGAGATGATGCTTGCCGCCTATATGGACTGGATATGGCATAGGTAGTACCTTGTCTACATGAGAGGTTACTATAACCACATAGATTCACTAGGGCGCCGAGGTCTGAAGGGACTACCAGGATAACCTTAGAGTTGACTTATGTGATGACACTTCTTGTATGCATCTTAGGTTTCCTACGTGTTCTATTTGCCTCTGGTAGAGTATGTTATACCTTGTTGTACTTTTGTACCTTTGAGTTAGAATCTATCAGGACCTCTTCCTTGGATTGTTGTTGTTTTTTATCCGAGTGGGATCTGATGTTATCTCCTCAGCATGGTGGGAGTGGACCGTCTAGGTTCACGAGGTCAGGTGGTAGTGGTTCTTTTACCATTTGTGATTTTGACGTTCATGCACCGAGGCTAGATGATCCATGTTGAAGTTGTTCCTTCTTGTTCTTCTTTCTTCTTATGATCTTTATCAT
>BSBK01001929.1:0-102500 GCA_027943335.1 Chamaecyparis obtusa
TTTGAGACTAATCCTTGAGCATAGTTGATTTATGCCTACTTGATGTGATCTTGAGAAACCCCATACTCTTGGCTTCTGACCGATTGAGTGCTTCTCATATTTGATGGAGATTTATTTTGAGCCTTTGGTGTTATCTTGGTTATTGTTATTGCTTTTGCCCTCGTTTTGGCACACTCCATTATTGAGGTTGAGCTCACAATGATATATGGATGTAGGGTGTTTGAGAGCACATCTAGGCAAGTAGTTGAGCTATGATCCTATGCTAAGGTCCGAGTGCCCGTACTCTTAGTATTGAGACCACTAAGCTTACCATGCTTCCTTATGGTTTATGAATTTGAGTCTTTCCTTTCTTTATGTTTCATGATGCTTTGTTCATTTGCATTGCATTTTTCATCATGTGTATTTCACTTGATGCTTGATTCGAGACTGCATCTTGAGTATGTGATAGAGGCCTTTGACCGCACATCACAGCACACTAAGTGTGCCTTGTCAGGATCTTGAGAGACCCACACTCTTGGCTTGAGACCAATCGAGTCCCTTTGTACATTTTTGGGTTTTATGGATTTTTATGTGTGGAATTTTTCTTTATTTCTCATTGTATAATGAGAGGGTATCATTATTTGGGTAGAGTTGCGGAGTGGCTTCTCACATATACCCTAGCATATAAGTGACTAGACTCGGTAATGTGGAGAAGTGCGTAATAAGTGAAAACATAATAAAATGAATGGGGTTAAAACTTAAGGATAAGAATAATGGACTACCTCGCCACTTGAGGCTGTTGATCGAAGGTAAGTTGATGTCTGGCCACCTACAGGTGTTTATCAAAGACATGGTATCCTGCACTTATGGGTGTTGATTAAAGATACATTTGATCCTGGTCATCTACGAACATTAAATGAAGACTCAATGCTACTTGGGCTACTATGAGCCAAGTAATGACACTCACTAGAGTCCCTACATGTTAGCCTTTATAGCTCTGAGTAGTGACACAAAGATCTTGCATTGTATTTATACGCATTCTAATATATCATCCTTGAGTCATGCATTATATCTAGTGTGAGTGTACGCTTCTTTAGTGTGTGTGGTTACCTTGTCACTATGAATAGATTACTATCTCTGTGAGCATGATGGGGTGGGCCTAAGGTTCCATGTAGTAGGGCTTGGCATTGTTTTTACCACTTTGGGGATCAATGTACAAGTGGGGGTTTCCTCCAGATTTAGAGTGTTCTATTACTAAGAGCTCTATATTGTGCTTACCTTGACTCATGTTGTATGTATTTATATTCTCTTCAGCTATGTACTTAGAGTAGATTCATTGATGTATACCCTTGATCTTCATATGCAAATGTATGTATTTAATCGTAGAGTAGTTTACTGGTTTAAGTTACTGATTGCAATCAAGTGGGGTAATTCCTTGATTTTCATGTAGATGGTACTTCCTAGTGTGAAAAAACCTACATTTTAGTTGTACGTTGGTGTTGGCAAGCATCCTTGACATTAGAACCTAGATTGACTTCTACTTGGGATTCAAACTTAACTTTTCCTAAAACTAGGTCAGTGCATCACTTTTGACCCATGAAACATCTCTTCGGACCATAGAACATCACTTTTGACCTTTTTTGGACCACTTTTGATCACCAGAATGTCACTTTTGAAATATTTTGTATCACTTTTCAAGTTTTTGTGTCACTTTTGAAATGTCACTTTTAAACAGAGAGTACTTTCTGATGCTCTATTAGAAAAGTGGATTTAGTTTTGGATACCCTTTATCCTTGTTAGGCCTTCCCAATCATAATAGACAAAATTTTGACATGTCTAGTTATGATTCCCGCCTTCTTTCATGTTTTCTATATTCTTGTGTTGTATAGAACAAGGATGTTGTAGTCTCCTCAATAGGTGACCGTTAACGATGGTCTGGTCATGATCTGTGGGGTTCGTAGATGTGATTTGAACTCTCATGTCACTACTTGAACATGTCCTTACCATTCTGCTTTTATTTTAGTATGCTTGGGAACCTTGAAAGTTTCTTTTTTGAATGCTCCCGCTTGTGTGTAAATGTGAGTCAATCATGATTTTACTCTTGCATGTGGTATTAGTTTATATTTATGGCTACCTATTGCACTGATGTGTATGGTTTACACCTTTACATTTTTTTAAAAATGTAAGTGCATGTTTTTTCTCTTTGGTTCCAAGAATTCCCTAGTGGGGCATTACATCTGTATCAAAGCCCATGTTCATACATTGGGATCTTTGTGTATATGTTGTCTACATAGTGGATATTGTGGACGCATGAGTGCATGTGTGTAGTATTGTGAGCTAGTGGTTGGGTCTTGCTTGGTGTCTAAGTGCAGCATCCTTAGTGTTGTTGAGGAACTGACCCAAGTAATATGAGTTGGGGGAAGAGTACCTCCTACATATTGCTCTTTTAGGTATGGATGATACCCTTATGTAAGAACCTCTTCAAAGCACCTTAGACCAAATGGTGGGGTGTGTTCTCTTGGTTTTGAGAGTGGTTGGAGACACTTGTGTAGTCTAAGTGTGTGGATGCCTTGGCAATCATGGTTATGTTTCCATGTGTTATAGAATGATAGCTTATATGTATATTTTGATCCTTGATTGCTTCAGGTGTCAGTTTTTCCTTGAGTGGCTTATTTCTTGTGTGACCCTCCTTGGGAAATGGTACTGATTGGTGTATGTGCATGGCATTGAGTGCCTATGGTTGACTTCTTGTGGAGTGTGGTACACTATATTTTGTGTGATTATTGCATTAATGGGAAATTAGATGAAATAACTCATGTTGGTTATATGTGGCATCTTATTTCTTGCATTGTTATGCAAATTGGAAATTAACATTATATGCTAGATTATTTGGGTTAATGACTTACATCCCCAAATTGCATGGTTTCTTAATCTTTTTGGAAAAAGTTATGTGGTTGTGAAGCATCTTATGGAATTGTATCATTAAATGGAATCATTTGAATTTAGCATTTTGTCTTTGTGACCTTTCATCTACCTTACATTGAGTGCAATGAGGCCTTGGGATAGTTGAGATTATCCATCACTTGTGTGATGATGAGATTGTTACCCTAACCTTGTGAGGTGGTTTGTGTGATATTTTCATATCTAGCCTTGATGACTCATGATGTGATCTATGCATATCCTTGACGTGGGAAGAACCTTCATGATTTTTGGTCATACATTCCTTGACCCATCATTGTGTAGTCCATCCTATGTGAGCATGTTGAGCACCCCTCTCAGAGATTGAGTCTCATTCCCAACCCCATGCGTGCTTTCCCCTAGGTGTAATCACCATCTTCATGTTATACTCCTTGTGAGCTTGCATTGCACACTCGGCATATGTTTTGAGGTAGTTCTTAAACCCTCATCTGACTGAGATCCTACATAAGGAATTACCACATTGCATGGAAAAGAATAAAAGAGAATAGTATTGAGAAAATAATTCTGATGCTTTATTTAGAAGTATAGTGATGCATATGATTGAGATCCTTGATGGATCATCATTTGATGTATGTTTGTGTATGTTCTCTAATGCTACAGAGATACCATGTCCCACAATACCATGTGGTGGTTACTCCCTCTTGTGTGACTGATATCATTCATAATGTTTCATGGATGTATTTCATGATTTATTTAATTTTGGGTAGATCTTTCCACGTGTTGTGTAGGTTAGAATTGAATTTTGGTATTTCTTATGCTTGGACTACTCACCCAACTTCTATATCTGTCTCTTTGTATAGTTGTCATAATTGATTCATTGTTGAATTGATAGCAGATTTTTGGGATTTATTGTGGATTTATATTCCCCTATTTGTTTTTTTCCCTTTTGTTTCAGGGTGACTATTTTAAATGTTTGTTTTTATGATATGTCTTGTGTTTTGTGACCCTAACATGTTCCATGCAGACCTTTGATAGTGCATGCAAGGAGGAACATAGCAGAGAACATACTATATTATGTTTTTTGAGTAAGCATAAGATGAGAATAAGAATAACTCTTCACTCACTAAATTGTGAGAAATTCTTGCTTGGGTATAAAATAAATACTAGCTGATTATGTTGTATATGCATGTTAGCATGAATGGATTTTAGAATCCACAAAATTGCAAATATTTCTTTGTATGGATGCTAGTAGTTTCATGGTGCAATTGATGGGTGGATAAATACCATGTTAATGAGATTAGAAATTTCATCCTCCTTTTTGTTAATTATCAAGAGATGGATGGTTTATTTTGGGTAGACCCCCGACTTTTACAATAGCGAGAATCATGATATATGTTATTTTTTTGTAATGTCATTGTGCATCTTATGCGATATTGGTTGATCTTGAATGCTTAAATTTTTTTGGCGTGAATACTTATTGAGATTTAGTTGGTCCCATGATGTGACTTGGGTACCTTGAGTGTTCCCTTCTTGGAATTGTTGTTTGGATGATAGGGTGAGACTAGTCCACATATAAGATTTAATCCTTGTATGGGTCTTGATGAGCATGCCTTGTTGTTGAGCTTGTTTGTTTTAGAGTGTTGTGGAGGTGTTTCAGGCACCATTAACTATTTTTATATGGTTGGTTGATGAGTTTTATTTGGAGTCAAGACATTACTTACTTTAACACCTCTAACTAGACCTTGCTCCCTAGCCTTGGTGATCACTCTTCCTAATGCTTCTCCCACAATAATGAATATTAAGGTGAAGATCGGATCTCCTTTCCTTTACCCCCTTGAGATATTGAAAAAACCTTCTAGGGTGCCATTCACTAGGACTAGAATTCTAATACTGGATATACATTCAAAAATTAGGTTAATCCATTGCCTAGAAAAGCCAAAAGCTTCTAAACACTTTCATAGGAAACACCAATATACCTTATCATAGGCTTTCCTTATGTTAAGCTTAATCAACATGCTCGGATGATGATTTTGTTGAATTGAATGGATTGCTTCCTAGCGATTATCACTCTATCATAGATGGATCTACCAAGAACAAAACCTATTTGTTCTTCATGTATTAATCCAAGGAGAAAGTTTTGTATTATGTTAGCCAAAGTTTCTATAAGAATTTTATAGATAGTGTGACACAATGCATTAGGCCTGAAATCATCAAACTTTTAGATTTTTCTTTCTTAGGAATGATGGTAAGAAATGTGTTATTTATCTCTTTGAGTAGGGTACCAGGTTTCTAACCCCCTCAAGCACCCCAACCACCTCATCACCAATAAAATGCCAGTATTTTTGAAAAAATAAAGTTGGGAATCCATACAACCTAGGGGCCTTGTCAAGATGCATTCCATCACAACAATTTCTATTTTTGCTTTGGTAAACTTTGTTGTTAGGTATTTATTCTTTGAGCTATGGTAATAATCTTTGGTATGTTTGTTAGAATCCTCCTTCGATATTTTAAATTAGATCCCTCCCAATTATTCAATATATCTTCATATTGTCTAACTAATTTAGCTGCAATCTAATGAGGTTCCTCAATAGTAGTTCCACCCTTATCCTTTACCTTAATTATTCTATGAATGTTTCTCCTTTGTTTGGTATTGTTATGAAAAAAAATTATATTTTATCCCCTTCATCCAACCTGTTTCCCTAGATATTTTATGCCAAAATATCTCCCTTAGCTAGGATATCTTTGTAATCAGCCACAATTTCTTTTCTTTGAGATAAAGTTCCATGTCCATTCCCTTATCAATCACTTACGTACTCAGATTCTCTATCTCTTCCTCTATTCTTTCTTTTGTTTCAAAGATATTTCTAAAGTGATTCTTATTCCACATTAGGAATTTATTTTTATATTATCTTCATCTTCAGTACCAGGCAATATAAATTTTATCTTGATACTTCAACATCCTTCTACCATTATTTTATTAGTTTTATTATGTTTTCATCCCTTAACCACATTTTTTAAAACTTGAAAGGATGCCATTTTGGGTGTGTATCCTTAGTAATATTCAACTATACTAAAAAGTGGTATGAACTTGAATGTGGGAGAATCTCAACCGAGAGAGTATAGGGGAAGTTTTCCCAGCTCCCTTTAAGGAGAAATCTATCTAATTTTTCAGTAATATGGCTAAGTCCTTGCCTTCTATTATTCCATGTGTATGTACCCTTCTTAGTTTTGACTTCTAGCATATTATTTTTGTTAATCCATTCTTTAAAGTCAACTGTTGATTGAGATTCTTGGTAATTCACCCCATTTTTCTTTAGGGTCCTTAAAGCATTAAAGTCACCACCTATAATATAGATCTAATCTGGTATACTTTGTAGATATTTTTCTATCTCCTTCCATACCATTTTCTTGTCCTGTTTTTGTAGTGGCCTATAAACATTTATCAATATAATTGTGGATTACTCCTTACAAATACACCCATCCAATTTCTATAACCCATTTCCTTAGTGAAGGTAACTCATCTAGGATCCCAAATTATTGTTAAACCTCATAAGGCTCCATTTGTTGGAACTCCTTTCATTTCCCTAATACCAACTTCTTCTCACAATTTCTATATCCTCCTGATTAAGCTTGTTTCTTGTAACATTGTTATTTCAACTTTTATAACAAAGATGAAGGTTTTATAATCCGCTTCTTGTTAGGGCATTCAAGCCCCTAACATTCCATGTAGTGATTTTCATGGCTTTGTTACTATGACTAATAGTAATGATTGGAGATTGTTTAACTGATGGTGATGATGATGAAGACCAACCAAGATCATAGGAATACAAGATAGTATAAAGGTTGTTGTCCATCCATCAAGCTTCTTGCTCCAATCATCATAATGTTACATGTGTAATCATAAACTACAAATCCAATACCAAATGGCCTCAGATTTCCCTTTGAAGCTCCATCAAAATTTATCTTTGTCCATCCTATATCAAGTAGGATCCATGTCACCTCTTTGACCTTTTGTGAAGGAGGATAAGCCCTCAAAAACCCATTAACATGCCTATATAAATTGAATTATTATTAAATATACCATGTTATAATTAAAATTATTAAACACAAACATATATTTATTATAATTTCAAATTAATATATTTTTATATCAAATAAATTAAATAACATATAAATATAATACATAGATAATTAATCATATATATATTTAAAATATTATTTTTAATTTAAGATTTTTTTCTATTGCATATAAGGAAAGAACTGAATGTACAAAGTCAATGGTGATGGAATCTAGAGTATTACAAAATTCTCAGTACTACTCGGAGTTATAATTATCATATTTTACATTGCTATATACCAAAAAATAGAAGCATAAATTAACACTAGGAGAGTTGTCCCCTTCTTCTTCTTCTACATCATTAGAGCCTGGGGAGACTGAGTTGTAGCCAATGATCCTATAGTCTTTGTTTCCTAGGCTCCCTTGATTTTCCATCTGACCCGACTGCTTCAGTTGCTGAATGAACTTAGCAAGGGTGATCTCGAACTCATCTTTGCCTTTCTGGTGGTGTATCCATGGGCTATCTCAGACTTCTCAATGGTGACTTTTCCTTCTCTTAGAACTTTCAGGAATTATCTCTCCTTCATCTGTATGACCACAATGACTTGCATGGCAATGTCAAAGTAAATGAGTCTCCTGTGAGACTCGGTAAGGTTCCTATCCTTTCTTGCAAGTACATCATTATTCTGAGCATTCTAGATGTTCCATAAAATAATAGAAGATATAAAGACCAGAATGTGTTACAAAATTTGCTACAATTAATAGAACCGGATATTATATTCGTACATTAAAATGAGAATTGTAGGAAAGGCCAAACATGTGCCAGATTCAAAGGCAAAAAAACACTTGAATAAGACATGGGTAACAGACTCTTGTTGTTACATACAGATAGATATTGGGTTCCCCCCTAGGTTTTCTTGAATGGAAGCTTATGAAGAATAGTTTCCACAAAAAATAAGAGATCTTTGGCTCCATTGGTCTGCTCCACAAGAGTCTAAAGTAATGATCCAATGTGAGTCTTGGACCTCTAGGACCATTTGAGGTTAACTTGGAGAAGATATCAATATTAGAAGTTAGGAGATGGTAGAAATATCTAGATTTACCAAGGTGGAGGGGAGTGTTATCATGCAAAGGAGTTGGAAATTACAACATGAGTCCAAGCAGCATCCCTTTATGGGACCTAAGGACTCAAAAGCAGCTGAGAGAACAGAGAAGGTTCTCCATTGGGACTTATGGATACTATATTGGGATTCAAATAGTTCCCATGGGGAATAACTCTTTGCTGGATGACATCATTGAATGTAGCAACACCTTTCCTCTACCCATTTCCTTATTGAACATCTTTGTTGTAGCGTTAGTGGCTTGCCCCCATGTCCCAAGTTCCACCAGATGGATTTGAGATCACGATATTATCATTATTTTCAATCAGCCCCTTGTTACTCATAAATCCCTTGACATATCTCCAAGCCTTCCAAATACTTCTGAATACATTGGAGCCTTGAACAACTACATTGGCATTAATAGTAAGGATGTCGGTAAAACATAATTTCTACCACCCTCTAGATCTGCTAAGATGGGCCAAATGTAAATTACTCCTCACCAACACTTTCCATGGCTCATCCCCCTTTGCTACTTTAGCTATCCACTTTACTGCAAGAGCTATACCTTGTGATCTTAGGTCTTTGAGGCCCAGTCCTCCCCAGGACCTATCTCTTGTACACCATTCCTAGGAGACCGTGTGCATCCTCTTATTACCTCTGCCATTAGACTAGAGAAAGTATTTGATAACCTTCTGGATAGAGTTAAATTGATGTTGATTAAAGAGCCACATAGAAGAAAAGTAGATAGGGTAGGAGGAAAGAATCTTCTGACAGACTTGAAATCTTCCAGGAAAAGAGAGGTTGTTCCTGTCCCATTTGATGAGCTTCTTGTTAATCTTTTCACTAATCCAATCCTGCATCTAATTGATATTAGGAGAGACAGCAAAGGGAATGCCTAAATATCTGACCACATGGTTAGGACCTCCCCACGAAAATTCATATCTACCCCATCAATTAGGAGGGTCATGCTCCTAGCCCAACATAATAGATTTGGATAGTGAGACTTTTTTGCATGATGCCTTGCAAAATATGTTCATTTTGGTCATCAAATAGATCATATTAGATTCATCAAGGTGAAGGAGTATGGAGGTGTCATTAGCAAATTAAACATTAGAGACTTCTTGATTATTGGGGAGCAGGATGCCTTTCACCCTTGGGGAGAGGGAGTCATCTCTAAGGAGGTAGTGGAGAGAGTCTGCAACAATGATGAATAGGGAGGGGGCAAGGGGGCACCCTTGTCTTATAGATCTAGAGAGACTTAAAAATTTAGATATAACTCCATTCACTTCTACTGCAGCCATGGCACCATAAAAGAGAGTTGAAACCATCCTACAAAAGAAAGGAGGAAACCCTAAAGCTTCAAGCATCATCATGATAAAACTCCATTCAATCCTATCATAGGCCTTTTCACAATCAATGAGGAGCATGACACATTTTTGATTTGATATCTTTTCCCATTCTAGAGCCTCCCAACATGTAATAAGATTTCAAGGATGTACCTCCCCTTGACAAATCCAGTTTGGGTGCTACTAATAACGAAGGGAAGGAGGTTATCTATTCTCAAAGCCAGTGTTTTGGTCAAAATCTTGTAGACAACATTAAGGAGGGTAATAGGCCTCCATTTTTTAATCAGAAGTATGTTTCCATCCTTAGGAATAGGTTTAATGAGTCCCGCATTCAAGGTTGGGCCAAGAGTACTTGCCTCAATAGCTTCATTGTACACTCTAAGAAGTCTAGGGCCAATCCAATCTATGTTAGCCTTGTAGAATTCTATAGGTAATCCATCAAGCCCTGGAGCTTTATCATTGGCCATCTTCTTGATGGAATTATTGATCTCCTCCATAGAAAGCTCTCTATTCAACTTGTCTGCCTCTACATCCCCTACCTTCTTAGGGATGAGGGCTCTGATCTTGATCTTGACAGATTCCATGGAGGGGTCTGAGTCTTCTGATGTAAGCAATTCCTTATCAAATTTGGAGAAAGCATTGACAATATCTCATTGAGAGGAGATGACTGAATCCTGAACTCTAATGCATGAAATTTTATCCTCGGCCTCTTTCTTCTTTAGAGTTTGAAAGAAAAACTTAGACCCCTTGTCTCCCAAATTAATCCAGTTGATTCTATCTCTAATCTAAGCCCCTCTAGTTTTGGTCAATTGTAATCTTCTGAGTGAGTCTCTACAGGTCATTAGTTTATTGAGCAATTTAGAAGAAGAGGGGTTTTCTTGAATCTTGACCTCAGCCACTTGTAAAGCCTCAACTAGTTTGTATTCTTTAAATCTAGAGTCTTTAGCCTTCTTAATCCCAACTTCTTTGAGCATATTCCTGCCATGAAGCTATGGTTTGGGTCCATCTAGCAATATCAGAGTCATATCGAGCAATATGTTCATTATACCATGTTATGATCTTAACAACTTCTTGAACATCCTCATCTCCCAAGAGGGATGTATTAAGAGCAAATCCTTTCTTATTGGGAGTTTCAGAACCTTGCTTCTTAATAAGCTGAATGGAAGTAAAAATGGGGTGATGGTCAGACAAGGTGAAGGGGAAATCTTTCACATAATTGTCATCAGGAGGGGGTAGCTAAAATGATGATTATTAAGGTAGAATCTATCCAACTTGGAGTAGATTCTCTGATCCCCTCTATGAAAGTTTGACCAGGTATACCAAATTCCTTTTGAATCTCCTTTATTATTGGCAAAAGGATCAAATAAGATAAGTTTGTTGATCATCCCACTTCAGTAGAGTGGTTCATTACCTTTCCACACAAATCTAAGACCACCCAACTTGTCTTGGGCCCTCTTCACCATGTTGAAATCTCCTACAAGAATCCATGGAACTGAATCCAAATCTTTTATCCACCTCCACAACTCAATTCTTCCACTGTGATCATTGGGAGCATAAACATAACACACCCCAAAGTCTTTGTCATCAACCTTAAATTTGATCTAGACTGCCCTATTGCAGGGTGAGATTCCCCACACATGGACAAATTTCTTCCAGTTGGGGCCTACCAGAATGGAGGTCCCTCCTTTTCCTCTTGGGTTCTTGGTAGAGAATGCTATAGCATCTTTCCAGATACACTTGAGGGAAATGTCTAGCTCAAAGCCTACCACCTTAACTTCTTGGAGCATGAGAATATCCAAGTTCTTATGGGAGTTAAGAAGTATTTTAACCACATATTTCTTGTCAGAGGCTTCTATCCCTCTGACATTCCAAGATGCACAGTTGATAATCATGATAGAGACCTATTAATCAATAACCATGGGTTTCCTAAATCCTTTAAAGCATTTAGGGATGTCCACTCTAGGATTTTTAGGTATCTTAGGGTTCCCACTAGATAGGGGAGGTCTAGCCCTCTTCTTTTTTGTAATGACACCTACTCCAAAATCTAGAGAGCCTAATTTCAAAGAATGCTCATCCAACTTGTTCCCTTTGGAGGAATCAACAGTGAATATAAATGACCCATCCTTAGTGAAATCTATAGATCATCACTAGACATGTCGATCTCTCCATCCTCAAGGTCAAGCTCCTTCCTCTGAGCTAGGTCCAACTCTGTTCTCCTTATAGGGAGGGTAGACACCTCCTCAGCCCTCCTCTCTCTAACAACATAATTCCAGTGATCAGGTGGGGGTGGATGGGGAGGGGGAGTGAGGATAACAACAACTGAGAATGAATTAAGCTTATCATTACCTTCTAAAAAGGAGGGAGGGGTGTCCCCTCCAATTCCACCACCTTGGTTCAAGATAAGGGATTCCCCTAAAGGGGCATAGTGCACAGGAAAGTCGTGAGGACTACCTATCCTATCTATAGGGAGAGAAAGGGATGCATCTAGCTCAGAGGGAGGCCCTTGACCTTGGGAGGGATGAAGTACACTTTCCATTTAGGTTGAGGAATACCTTTGTTTTCAAGGCTTTGTCTCTAATTTTGTCCACAACAAGTTGTTGGGCATTCTTTGTTCTAGGTTTCTATTTATGCTTAGATCCATTTAGCCCAAAGTCTAGGGCTTCAATGTTGGGAAGGTCTTCAAGGGGTTTTGGGATGGTAGAATCCAATTGTGGAGGCTCAGACCGAGCATCAAAATGACCTTTTAAACTATCCAAAGTAGCACTGAGAGTTGCAGAATCCTTCTTCCATGCAGGGGGTGAAATGTGGACCAGGGGGGAGGATTAGGGGTGGCACTGGGAGTAGAGGATGAATAAATTATGGCAGGGTTAATTTTATTCTTGAGATTAGGTTTAGAAGCCATTTTAGTGTGCATAATATTTCTCTTTTTAACAATAGGAAAATCTTGGTTTTTGTTACCCTCTCTTCTACAAATAAAGCAACCATTCAATCCATCCAGGAAGATGACCGGACAACAAATAGGGGAGGAATCAATGTTGAACTACAGGGTTTCAGGGAGGTCAACACTAGGTTTGATAGACAAGAGAACTCAGACATCCATCTTAGGGATGAGGACATTGGACAGGTCAATCCTAAGCACTTTACCAATTGTTTCAAGTGTGAGAGGAAGAAGGTCTAAAAGGAACAGAGGAAGTTTGTCGATGATCAACCACCTAGGGCTATACATGGCCAAAACTTCTTCTTGAGAGGCCTTGAGAGACCAAGGAATGGCCCTAAACTTATAGGGACCAACTATCTAGAACTACTTATCAACAATGGATTTTTTTAATTTAGGATCGCAAAGAAATAAGATAAAAAGACCTTTCTGAAGCATACGATAGTAAGAAAAATGAAAGCCCAACTTCTGACCCCACATCTTCTGAAACCATTCATTAAGAAATTTTTTGGAAGGAATCTTGGTAATGTCTAATGCGGAAAAAAAATAGCACAATCCTTAAGCCTAGATTTATCCTAATTAATAGCAACACCCATTTGAGGATTTAGTTTAATAATCAATTCTAGTCCATATCCCTATCATAATTCAGAATTAAATCACCAAACTCTGCCTAGGGCATCTCATATCTTTCTCAAAATGAATCCAAATGACACCAAACTAATTCCACAGTATCTATTAATTATTATAGTTTCCAAATATGTAAGCCATTTATTTTTCCTATTCGCAAATCAGTCTACAAGCACAAATCAATGCCTGTGACTCCAATGCAGATCTTTAAAAACCAGTTTCCACTCAAACACACATAACTTTCACAAATCTGAATAAAAATGACTCAAACCAAAAGGAAATGAAATTTAATTCATATATCTTTCCAATGAATATTATTAGAGGTCTTAAATATTTCATATGCATCCATACCAAGCACTGAAACATGACTATTCTTAGGAGATCTTGAATTTGCAAACAATAACTTCCACCAAAACATGCATAACTTATTCATTTCTTTATGAAATTGAACCAAAACAAAAGCATGAGAAAGAGGATTCATCATTATATCTATCCATTACTATATTATAGGGTTTCCAGGCCATACATGGCCGTACAAGTCCTGGAACCAACACTAAAACTGAAAAACCAATCAAAATAACAACAACGGAATACACCAAAAATGTATCAAATTAATTCCTCCTCTCAAATCTGATTTGGCTCAACTATAAAATGGTATTTATATCCATTTGACAGTTAGAAACCTTCCTAACTACCCCCAAGACCAACCATCTACCTTTTTACATCTTTTTTGCAATGTTTGCAACTTTCTCAATGTTGCATTTTACAACATTTTATGCAACTTTTACATTTTTGACAAAATGACTTTAAAACTTTGTCAAACCTCTCTATACATATCCAAATGGAATATTTAAGACCTTTTATAATTCTTTTACCCTTCCATGGGTCTTTTAGATAAATTTGACCATGTAGACCTAAACATGACCTATTTGACAACTTGAGCAACATTGTGCACATGCTTACATTTCTTGTCAACACCTTTACAAATGGATTCAAAATGAATCAATACATTATATAATTTCCTTTAAATGACTCAAGAAACTTAGATATCTCATAGTGACCTCTACTATTAGGTGCTCTTGCACCACTTACCTCCATTTCTTTCACTGACAGTAGATTCTTGGGCTTTACTCACATGAAAGGCGGCTCCTTCTGGCAGAATGCGCTTGTTTTGGACAGCCTACTTGAAGGATTTCACTCTGGGAGGGGAGGGTTGCTTCTTTCCATCACCACTATGTTGAACACCACCTCCAGAAACACTAAGAGAAGTCACAACCTATGCTCGAGTATCCACGACAATGCTATGAATGACAGAGGAATGGTGTGAATTAAGATCCTTCACCAGCATATTAAAACTTGGTGTCAAATTGGGAGTTAATGCTCTCGACGACGTAGAGGCCATTAATGGTAGGTAGTTGAGATTTGTGGGAGAGAAAAACCTAAAAGGGATCAATGGGTTCTAGGGTAATTACAGAGCGTGCCAAGTTGCAGAGCTTTTGTTTCCCTCTTTCCTGTAGATATATATATATATATATATATATATATATATATATATATATATATATATATATATATATATATATATATATATATATATATATATATATATATATATATATATATATATTTGATCGGTAAAAGGCCAAAGCCCTATAAAATTTTATTATTATATTAAAATTTTTAATACATGTGACCCCACTCACTGTGGGCGCTGGTAGGAAAGAGCGGGGTGGAGAAAACCTCCAGCCTAGCCTGGGACTCGAGGTCCTGTACTTATACAGTTTTACGTGGGCATACCCACGACTCAACCATAGTCAAGATTTTATTATTACACTTTCTTGTAGATATTTTTACTACTCTTTTAATTTAAGATTTTAGTAATTATTATATTATATTATATAATAAATATTATATCTAATTATTGAATTTGATGTTTTTTTTTAAGCTTAATTTTTATTTACTTATTAGATCCTTTTAAATGGATGCATAGTTGCTTCAAAATTTACATGAGACATCAGTCTCTTGGCTCGTCTGGGGGCTAGAATTAGACTAGAATTGGCATTATCTAATTCTGAATAATGTCAATTTCATGTTTGTGTCCATCCAAAAAATTGGAATTGGAATTTCGAATTCCAATTTTTATAAAACCAAATTTAATATTTTGTGGGATTCGTGATTATAAGGATGTATATTATATTTCTATAAGGATGTATATATATACATGTATACATATATACACATGTTTGTATATATACACATGTGTGTGTATATATACACATATGTGTATATACATATATATGTATATATACACATACATATGTATGTGTGTGTGTGTATATATAAATGTGTGTATATGTATATACACATATGTGTGTATTTGTATATATATATATATATATATATGTGTGTGTGTGTGTGTGTGTGTGTGTGTGTATACACACATGTATGTGTATATATATACACACATGTATGTGTGTATATATACATATATGTGTGTATAAATACATATGTGTGTGTATATATAAACACACGTGTGTGTATATGTGTGTACATGTGTACATGTGTGTATATGTCTATATGTGTGTATGTGTGTGTATACATACACATGTACACACATGTGTGTATGTGTGTATATATATGCATATGTGTATACATGTGTGTACATAAACACATGTATACACATATACACACATGTGTGTATGTGTATATATACACATGTGTGCATATGCGTATATATACACACATGTATGTATGTATATATATAGACATATACACACCATATTCAAAGAAATTAAAATAAAGAATTAAAATTCCTTATGTGTCTTCTCAATCATCTTCCGGGTGAACCAAACGGGTCAACCTATATTCTAAAAATCATTTTCATGATATGGTGTGTATATGTCTATATATATACACATACATGTGTGTATATATACACATATGCACACATGTATTTATATAAACATACACACATATGTGTATACATGTATATATATACACATATGCACACATGTGTATAGATACATACATACACACATACAGACATATAGACATATAGACATACACACATATACATATACACATACATACATATATACACACACATGTATATATATACACATACATGTGCATATATACACACATGTGTATATATATACACACATATACATATACACATACATACATATATACACATGTGTGTATATATATACACATACATGTGCATATATACACACATGTGTATATATATACATACATGTGTATATATACATACATATATACAATGTATACACATACATGTATGTATATACACATATGTATATACACATATACAAATATGTATATATATACACAAATACACACATGTGTATATATACATACACACACATACATGTGTATATATACATATATGTATATACACACACACACACATATATATACATCCTTATAGCAATATAATATACATCCTTCTAATCACGGATCCCACAAAATATAAAATTTGGTTTTATAAAAATTGGAATTGGAATTCAAAATTTCAATTCCACCTATTTGAGTGGAAGATGCAAATGCCCATTTTGGGGCAAAATTGGAATTTCAAAATTTCAATTCCAATTTTTTGGATGGACACAAACATGGAATTGACATTATTAGGAATTAGATGATGCCAATTCCAATATAATTCCAGCCCCCAAACGGGCCCTAAAGTTGTGTTATATGCAAGTTTTGTTTATAAGAGGATGTGCTAATTTTTTATTTGTTTTTCTTACTCCAATTTTTTTAAAGAGTGTAAATTAGGCAAGCCAAATGAAAACTCTAAAGATATTAGAGTAAAGGTTATAAGTAATGACATTGTTCAACTTAAATGTATTTTATTTAGTATATGAAATACATTGAAAGATATCATATATGTTCATTACTTTATTTGAAAAATATTATATTATAATTAATATTAAATCATTATTAAAATATGATGATATATCAGTACTTATCATTAAGCTAGAATATTGCAATAATTTATGAATTTGTTATTTTAACTAGTGATTAAAACAAATAGTGTTTATAGGGTTTTGCCCTCGTTAAACTTCTTATGGTGATTGGGAGTTGATTTTTTATGCTTTCCTCCCAATCGTTTAATATGTACTTTTGATTAGATTTGGTTAGTATAATTTTGGTTCGACTATTACATCAAAAAAAAAGTATGGACCAATTACAATTTAGTATATTCCTTATTTTTAGTATCTGTGCACAAGAACAAGATGATAATAACAACAACAACAAGAAGATTTTAGAACAAGAAGATAGTAATGGCAACAAGGATCATCCAAACACAAGAACACAAATGTCAAATCTCAATGGTAATAAGAATCACTACCACTCGACAATGTTATCAAATAGGTAGATCAACATAATAGTCATCATAATGGCAGAAGACAGAGTGGGAGCAAGAGCTAGGGCATCGCAAGAGGATGGCAATGTATTTTGCACATGCCTCTATTGTGGAAGCTGAGGGGGACTAGTGTTATCTCTATTGAGCATTAATGTTTGTCATTAGTATCAAAGGTTATCCAAGAATATCGGTCAATTACTTATCTGAAGCTAGTTGGTAACTATAAGAAAAATAGGCCAGTCGGTTAAGTGTATACATTGAGCATTAGATAGTTTACCAAGCATCAACAGACACTGATACCGAGTGATAGTAAACACTGAGTATTAGAATAAACATCAAGCAGTTTTTACAGTGTTTACTGAGGATCATAGGAAACCACATAGTAATCAGGAATGGCACATTCTTCTATGCAAATGGTTACAACAGATCAAAAAATGTTTTACCAAGATCAAAATTTTTTTATTGTTGAGATACGATGAAGATCTTATGTAATAGTTTGATCTAGGTTATTTTTGTACACCGTAGATCTTAGGGTTTTGTCTAAGATTTGTAAACCTAATTTTGTATAAGCGGCATAATGTTGTATGCTATATATTTTGTATGTTGAATCATTTTTTATGTGAAATGATGTATGAGTGAAGAAGCACTTGAAGTACTAGCCAACCTTCAAGATTATCAGTTAACAGAGCAGATCAATATTTAGAGGAAATCAGATTAAGCAAAATTAGAGCAGGCTAACTGAGTAGTTCAGAGCAGAGATTCATCACAATAAAGGTGATATTTTATCAGTACTTTATTGATCTATATCAAACAATTAAGTTGTCATTAGCAGATAGATACCTATTTCTTTCTAATCATTGTAATAGAGTTTTGTAAAATCTCTTAACCGAGTAGACTTGACAGTCTTATTGTAAATCTCTTTACCGAGTGCACACTCAAGTAGTGTTGCTAAAATCCTATAACTAGGTAGATCTAGCCGATCTAATATGTTACTCCTAATAGGGTAAGATCACTAGAAGTGATCAAAACTTGTAGCCCTAACAGGAAAACCTTTGCTATATGCAGTAGTGAAGAATTTGTGGGTGTCATCCCCACTGTAGTTTTTACCTTATAACAAGGGTTTCTACGTTACCAAAATACTTGTGTTATGGGACTATTATATTGTTGATTTCATTTTTTTTACTTTCACAAGTTGAATGGATGAATGATACATGTATTAGATACAAGTTATTTGGGAAGGTTACTACTATTTGTTGTTGTAGATCTGAAAGGTTGATGTGTTAAAGTTTTTGTGGGCACTGATTCACCCCCTCCCCTCTTAGTACCCTATCTCTCCTAATTCCAATAATAGGTATTAGAGCTCGGTTCTCTTATTGGATAGTTTAACCACTGAAGGGTAAAGATCTAGTTCATGGAGAGGTATAAGTTAGATAAGTCTATTGAGAATTAGAAGATTCAAATGTAGATATTTGTTGAACAATATAAGCAAGCCAAGGAATGACTGAAGAAATTACTGGTTGAAAGAAAGAACCTAGCTATTATGAAAAATGAGATTGGCTACCATGAAGAAGCAATTGATGATATATTTGATCACAGTGGATCTAGTTCTGGAAGTATTTATGATGGATTTGAAAGCATGATCTCTGATTTGTCTGAGAAGAATCAGCATTTAACCGAACAAGTGAAAGCACTACAAATCGGTCAAGAATCTCAGATGGTGAGAATGGTTGAAATAATGAACAATGCTAGATAGGCTAAACAAGAAAGGAATTTGGCTATTGAAGATCGAAGACAGACAACTGAACAACTACAAGCTAAAGAGAGTGAGATACAAAGACTCACTGATCATCACTTTCAAGTATCTAATCAGATGATGATTGTGAATCAAGAAGTCAACTGAGTGAATGGACAATTGTCTATAAGACTTGAATATGTTGCAATACTCAGAGAAGAGAATGAAAAATTGATAAATGAAATAAAGACACAAAAACAACATAATGAAATGATGAGGCTAGCTAAGAACAATTCCAAGAAAATTGATGACTTTCTAGTTAATCAAAGAAGATTTGGGAGTAGAGCTGGGATAGGCTATACCAGCGAAGGAGAATCATCACAATAAGCTGAACAAGTAAAAAAAATCAAAATCAAAGACCTAAAGTGTTGAGATGTTATCACTATGGCAAACCAGGACATACATCTAATGTGTGTAGAAGTAAAGCACAAGGTAAACCTCTTGTCACTCCTAATTTCAATGGTTATTGCTATTATTGTGGTAAGTATGGTCACCAAGCTTATGAGTGTAGAGCTAAATAGAATGATCTATATCTAACAATACTAATGTGGAGAAAATATGCTATACTTGTAATAAACATGGACACAGTGCACGAGAATGTAAGGCTAAGATGAAGAAATTATGGACTCCTAAGCAGAAGACACAATGCAAGTCATATCAATTGAAGAGACAAGGTGATTCTTATGTTTGGGATTATAACACATGGGCTAACTATGTTGCATGTGGTAGATATGGGCACATTGTAGCGAATTGTAAAGGAAAAGATGGGCTGGACAATCAAGAAGCTGGACAAGCACTGGAATGGCATGTATGCATTGTCATAAGGTCGGTCATTTAAGTAAGGTCTGTAGAGACTGAGCACCAAAAGAAGGTCATGTATTTGAGAGTGGAAACACTATTGTAGATATCATGAGAATAAGGAATAACATGTGGAAGAAGGCATCTAATGAGAATGTAGAGTCAAGTAATGCTGTTGGTGAAACCTCATCCATTGGATTGGGTGACATCGGTACCTCCACTTAAGGTGATATAGGTATGTATGGGATTGACATTTCAAAATGATCACATTTTACATACAGTTCCCTAAATATGTTGTGCACATACCAAATCTACATGAATGAAGATGCACTATGGTTTATATGTTATCTAACAAAGTTATATAGTCGGTAAAAGTTAGACTAAGCATTGGTTACCCATCGGTAATCACTATTCAAGGTTAACCAAATAACAGTATCAACTGAGAAAAGAAGTCTTTTGTTAACCAAGCTGAGGAAAGATTGTAGTTGTAATTGAGCTGATAGTTGTCATGAACCAGAAAGTAGGTCAAGCATTTATTACATAAAGTTTTGAGCGGGAATATCTAAAATTATATAAATACACAGAATACAGAGTTTATTTTTCACATTGCAATTTCAAAGAGCTAATATTTCAAAGAGCAAGTTCGAGCAAGAATCTTTCATGCAAATTCAAGCAGTTGTAGATCAAACTAAGCACACTCTTCAATACATTCTGAGTAAGTTGAAACCCTACCAAGCACATTTCTCGTACTTATCAGAAAACCTAGTTTGTTGAAATGACATCTACTGTGAGTTCATCTAAGGTTGTGGATGAAGTTAATTTAATAGTGTTAGCAAGTTATAAGGAACTACCTTATAAGTTACACCCTAAAGTTTCCTCGAAAATGGATTTAGCAGGTGCTTTTTCAAGCATCCCACCTAGGGTTTTGTTGACAGAAGATACACAATCATACATTCACTATAAAATTGGGGAAATTGGTGATTTTGATATGTATGTTGCATATTAGGCTCTTTGTGATGAAAATATAAAGCTGAAACCAGAGCACAAATTGGTTGAGACACTTGGTCTTACTCATGCCCTAGATTTTTCGAAGGATTTTAAGAATGAATGGATTAGGGTTGTGTTGAGCCACTATCATGAGGGCACATTTTGGCTAGACAGACTGATCAAGGTCACAAAAAGAATGATTAGCAGGGTTACTGGTTACCCTACTACCAATAAAGATAAAGCATTTCAAAGCTCATCCCGAGTTGATGTTGAAAAGAATACTAGCGCAGCATGGGATGAAAGAGCACTAAAAGTTTCAACAATTGTGGATCCTGAAGTTAAGTTCGTAGCACATGTAATTGGGTACAAGATATATCAGTCGAGTAGGTTAAATAGCATACCATGTAGCGTAGTCGACATGGCACACAAATTGATAAAGAATGGTCATCAGATTGACCTAGCCAAGCTACTAATGAGACAGGTTGAGGAAAACATGAAGACAATATGGGCACATAAGTGTAAGTTTGGATCACTCCTAGTATGCTTATTTTTCTATCTCTAGAAATTCTTTCCCTCTGTCGGTCACACTGACTGGATAGATGATAAACCGATCACTTCACAAATATTTGATATTATGAAAGGTCTGGGAGATAATAATGAGAATGTAATAAATAGTTATTTTGAAGATTTTAAAGTGAAGATGAATTTAAGAAGTAGAATTCCTGATGAATTGGTCGATAAATATGCGATGGATATTTGTTTCTTAGTGAACACCAACCACACTATGATAAAAGTTGTAGAACCAAGGACAAAATGGCTAGCACCTATGGGCTATGAAATGGATTATGATTTTAGTTTGAAATCTATCAAGGCACTACTAGCATTATCGAAGGACCCTAAGGCTGTAAGGTTTGGAACCTTTGAGGAAGCTAAGTCAAGAATAAAAATAAATCTAGTCATCGGTAAAATGACAAGGAAGTCAAAGAAAATGAAGAAAGTTTTAACTGAGCACTTTGGAGATGTATCAGACTCATTTGGGGAGTCACTGGTTGAACCTACAATCGAAGGTCAGTTGATGTTGTTTGAAAAACCATATGACAGTAACGAGACCAAATCTAAAAAAGAACAAGAATCTACACCAGTTCCTCCTACTAAAACTCCAAGGAAGAGGCAATTGCCAGTGCAAACAGGTGCATGCACAAGGTTAGTAATTGCAGCTTCACCACCAAAGAAGAAGGTAGCTGAGAAGGTAATAAAATAAAAGGTTGCTACACTGACAAAGACATATGCAAAGAAAGGACCCAAGGTTGTAGCAGAGGCACCGAAGAAAAGGAGAAAATTGATAAGAAACATAGAAGACCTTGAGGATGATGAAGATGACAACAATCAATTCAGGGTTGTCAGTAATAAGAATAGGTCAATTGATGAGATTGCTAAAGATATAATTGAGAATGGGAATCTTGCAGATCCGGAACTCAGTAAGTTTGACAATATGTCAAATGAAGACCAAACCAAAATTGAGGAATCCATCATCTAGATGATGATCCGCTTCAAACAAGTTCCACTAGTGATGAAGGGTGCTCCCCTTAATACCACAAACACATAACAGAAATAGAGAAACCACAACAATATACAAGAACAGAAAATTGGCTTCTTATTATCTCCACAAATGTGAAATTACAAACTTTTAGAATTACAATATGCAAAGCCACATGGGCATTCCCTTACAATATTCTGTAGGACAAAGCCTCAAATCAATACCCAGATCTACTACCCAGAACTATTCTGAACTGCCTAAGACAATAATACAGCCTTCCTTATATAGGCAATTTTCCACCGCCTGGGAAGGTTCCAGAATTTTAGCCAATAAGGCCGACCAAACTCAGCATTATTTTATTTTACATTTTATTACATCATAGTCGGCTCAAGATAACCTTTGAAACCCGAACAAAAATTTTGAAGAAAATTATTTTTCGCCATTTCAGGTGGCCCAACTTCCGAAGACCATAAGTCATCACCAGTTGACCCGATCGGCTATTATAACCCCATTTCAGAAATGCCACGAAGCGCTCTACAGGCTTGACCCGTGCAAGTGCTTGTCACCCAAATTTTCGACCTCATCCGGGGCCTCCAAAGCCTTCAAAACTAAGTTCAAAGTTTCTGTACCCTGCTGCCAATACCGAAAATCTTCAATATCTTCCAATATACACTTGATTTGGCAATGAAACTTTACTGGCAGACTTATATGACCAAAATGAACCTCCAAGAGAGAAATCAGATCATTTTGAGCACATACAAAAATTACCAAAAATAGTAACTTTCCATAAATAGTAGCTCTGCACAAAATAGCCCTTATTGAATACAAAAACAAAAATATTTTTGGGTGATGCAAGATTGCTCTTACACCCAGGATGCTCCTGCATCAGACACCCGGGGTAATTTGAGAAGTGACCTGTCACGACTCAAGTGTGCAGAGGAAAGCCAAGACGGTTAACCTCCTCCTTTGTTAGCCATGATGAATCTTCAACAGGTTGTCCTTTCCACTTGACCAAATATTCTTCATATGTCCTGTTCCTTGTGCTTCTGCCAACACGACTGTCCAGTATATCCTCGATCTCCTTAGTGTCTGAACTAGTTGCTGGAATACTCCACTGTGCTGCTGTGATCTCATCTTCAACACCTCCTTCATGATACTCTGTCAGATCTGAAATGTTAAACACTGGTGAAATATTCAGCTCACTAGGCAATTCTACCTCATATGCATTTCCTGAATCATGCTTCTTCAGTATCTTACATGGTCCAAACTTCTTCATTTTCAGCTTGTTATATGTACCAACTGGAAACCGCTCCTTCCGCAAATGAACCATGACTTCATCACCAACCTGAAATTCCTTATACCTCCTTTTCTCATCTGCCTTAGCCTTATATTGTGCGTTCATCTTGGTAATATGCTTCCTCACCTCCCCATGGATGTTCTTCAAGTGTTCTGCAAAATCCTCAGCTTCAACACTACTTATTTCTCCTTTATCTATCTTCCTCAATTCAGATGCATTTCTTGGACTACTTCCATATACAATCTGGAATGGTGATTTACCAGTGCTCCTGTTGATAGAATTATTGTATGCAAATTCCGCCTGTGGTAAAATCAAATCCCATCCTGTTGGCTTATCTCCAACCAAACATCTCAGCAAATTTCCCAAACTTCTATTCACCACCTCTGTCTGTCCATCAGTCTGTGGATGATGTGATGAACTAAACTTCAAATCTGTCTTCAACTTCTTCCACAATGTACGCCAGAAATATCCAACAAACTTAGTGTCCCGATCTGAAACTATGGTCTTTGGCAAACCATGAAGTCTCACTACTTCTCTGAAAAACAATTCTGATACATGAACAACATCATTAGTCTTCTTGCAGGGAATAAAATGTGTCATCTTTGAAAATCTGTCAACTACCACAAAAATTGAATCATGTCCCCGCTGAGTCCTCGGTAAACCAAGAACAAAGTCCATACTGATATCCTCCCAAGGCTTCTCTGGTATAGGTAATGGCTGATACAACCCTGTATTCTGCTTCACTCCTTTCACCATCTGACATACTCTGCAACTCTGTACAAACTTCTTCACATCTTGCTGCAATTGTGGCCAATAATAATTTTCACTAACCAAAGAAAGGGTTTTGTCACGACCAAAATGTCCAGCCAATCCTCCGCTATGCTTCTCCTTGATGAGATTCTCCCTCATAGAACTTCGTGGAATGCACAAATGACTCCCTCTAAATAGCACATCATCCTGGATGATGAAATCCAACCATTTCGTCCTGTCTAGAGTAACAGGTTCTGTACAAGCTTTCCAAGCTTCACCAAAATCAGGATCCTCTGGATACAAATTTTTGAGTTCTTTGAACCCAACCACTTCAATCTGCATTTCTGTCAGCAATAGTTGCCTTCTGCTAAGAGCATCTGCAACCCTATTAGACTTTCCACTCCTGTGTTTCAAAACAAATGTATAACTCTGCAAAAACTCAACCCATTTCAAATGCCTCTGATTCAACTTTCCTTGACTATTCAAATATTGCAAAGCTTGATGATCAGTATACAAAAAAAACTCCTTAGGAAGTAGATAATGTCTCCACTTCTTTAATGCCTGAACTATAGCATAAAATTCCTGATCATAAACAGAATATTTTCTCTTGGCATCATTTAACTTCTCACTGAAATAAGCAATAGGTTTACCTTCTTGGCTCATAACAGCTCCTATTGCAGTACCACTAGCATCACAATCTACTTGAAACACCTTATTAAAATCTGGAAGTGCTAAAACAGGTTGTTCTGTAACTTTTTGTTTCAACAATTGAAAACTCTTTTCTGCCCCATTAGTCCACTTAAACTCTTTTCTATCCCCTCTCATTGTTTCAGTCAAGGGTCCACAAATACTGCTAAAATTGCTGATAAACTTTCTGTAAAAGCTAGCTAGACCATGAAAAGATTTTACCTCAGTAGCACTCTTTGGAGTAGGCCATTCAAGGATAGCCTGTACCTTCTCTGGGTCCATTTTTAGACCTTCTCCTGAAACTACAAACCCCAAATACACCAACTCTTTCTTCACAAAACTGCACTTCTTCAAATTAATCAGCAATTTCTCTTCTCTCAACTTCTCAAATACCATACGAATATGCATCATATGCTCATCCAATGTCTTACTAAAGATCAAAATATCATCTAGGTAAACAATGACAAACTTACCCAGAAATTCTTTCAGAACCTCGTTCATGAGCCGCATGAAAGTGCTCGGTGCATTGGTTAGCCCAAAAGGCATGACTAACCACTCATATAGTCCTTCCTTTGTCTTGAAGGCAATCTTCCATTCATCTCCTTCTCTGATCCGAATCTGATGATATCCACTCTTTAGATCTATCTTTGAGAAATACACAGCTCCACTCAAACAGTCCATAATATCATCCATTCGTGGCAATGGAAACCTATACTTGATTGTGATCTTGTTTATTGCCCTAGAATCTGTACACATCCTCCATTCTCCATTCTTCTTTGGTGCTAATACCGCTGGTACAACACAGGGACTCAGACTCTCATGGATCAATCCTTTCTGTAACAGTTCATGTACTTGTCTGTTCAACTCCTCACTTTCTGCAGGTGTCATTCTATGTGCTGCCTTATTCGGCAAACTCGCTCCTGGGATCAAGTCCATCTGATGACTGATCTTCCTGACTGGTGGTAATCCATCAGGCACGTTATCGGATACAATATCCTGAAACTTATTCAACAAATCTGCAACTTCTACAGGAACATCTTCTACTTCCTCTTTACCAACTTTTGGAATTAAAGCAAAACATACATGCTCATGCCTCATACCATCTAGGAAATTTCTTCCATCAACAAAAGTTATCCTTGCATTACCACATACCTTTTCTTCGGTCTCCTTCAATGGTTTTAGCTTATGTCGCACTCCATCCTTTGTCAGGGAATAGGTATTCGCACGACCATCATGTACAACACATCTGTCAAACTGCCATGGTCTACCCAACAACATATGACATGCATCCATAGATATGATATCACACAATACCTCATCTTGGTATCCGCCAATCTTGAACTTCACCAGGCATTGTTCATTGACCATGACCTTGTGGTCATCCTGTACCTAGGCAATCCGATATGGATGTGGGTGTTTCTGTCTCTTGAGCTTCAACTTTGTCACCATCTCTTCTGACACCAAATTGTCAGTGCTTCCACTATCGATAATCACATCACAACATTTACCTTCACACTTGCACCTGGTGCGAAACAGGCTCCTTCTTTGCTCAGGTTCATTCTCACCACTCAACAGGACTCTTCTGTTAATCAACGTTTCTCCTCTTTCAGCATCTTCAGAATTTGATGATCTGACATCTTCATCTACATGTGCAACTCTGGCCTGGCCTTCATTTCTCCTGTCTGTTCTTTCTTGGCGCTGAGGACATTCAAATGCCCTATGACCTTCTTCTCCACAGTGAAAACATGTTCCATGGAAGCCACCTCTTCCAGATCCTTGTCCTCTTCCTCTTCCTCTCTGATCTCTATTATTCTGATCCTGGAAGCGATTAGAATTATTTCCTCGCTGATTCTGACTGCTACTGGCCTCATCCTTCTTTTTCGGATCTTCATTTCGGCCACCATATGACCGTCCACCAGATCGTCCACCACGACCTCTTCCATTTTGTCTACTCTCAAACTTCTTGTTTAGCTTTTCCTCTACTTTTAGGGCAAACTGGTATGCCTCTTCAATACTGTTCATTCGAACCAGATTCAGCTCCTCCTGAATGTTTGGCCTTAACCCATTAAGGTATTGGGCAACTTTCTCCTTATCAGCTTCTGCATGGCCTGTTCTGATGAGAAGTCGATAGAACTCCTCTGTATACTCCTGAACAGATCTTCCTGCTTGCTTCAAACTCTGCATTTTCTTCAGTAGGTCAAGCTCATAATCAACAGGAATGAACTGTCGCTTCAATTTATCCACCATCCGATCCCATCTCATGATTTTCTCCTTTCCCCTTCTATTTCGCTCCAACTGAATCTCTTGCCACCATATCTTCGCATGACCTTTCAGTTTGGCCTTCGCAAATTTGACCCTATCAGGATCCTCAACATCTTCATACTCAAAATATTCTTCACATTCATTGATCCAGTCGATCAATTCCTCTGGGTTAAGATTTCCAGAAAATGTAGGAACCTCAATCTTAGGTCTTTTCCCGATCTTGGAAATCCCCCGAAAAAGTCTTTCTTCCTCCTAGTTCACAATTTCAACTTCTCCTTCTTGATATTCTTCGTCGGCTTCATCCTCACTTTCATCTCTGACATTAAGATTCATTCCTCTGCGAATCTCTTCTTGCAATGCTCGCACTTGTCTCTACAGCTCTCTAACCTCAGGTGTCACAGCACCAGGTCTTCTGCCACATTCTCTTCGTGGAGGCATTTTCACGATGCGCACTGAAACCCTAACCACGGTCCTGGTGCAAACTGCCTCACAGTCGGCGATCTGTTTACACACTCAAGAAAACTTGCTCTGGATGCTCCTGCATCAACTAGAGTTTGCATTATCGCTTCCCTTGAGACATTAGAGGACCGAATAAATCAAAAGTGGTCGTATGCCTTGGAAATTGAGAAGTGAATGAGGGAACAAGCTCTTGTAGCAATTGCACCAGATTTATCTCTTGGTGAGATTATAGAGCTTATGGAAACTCATGTGCAGAGATTCAAATTCAAGCACCGAGCAATGCAAATAATAGATGAGAACCTGACAGATCTCGATGAGTCTTGTCAATTTATCTGGAGTTCACTTTTAGCTGTCAAAGAGCATAATAAAAAAAGTTGCATTCCAAAATTTGTCTAAAAAGAGAAATAATTCAAAAGGTAAAGGTATATTCATTGAGGAGAATATAGAAAACAATAATAAAGAGTCAAAGGTATCACTTACTGAGGTAATTGATACAACAATTGGTCAAGAAATTAAGAATAGTTCACAGGATGCACCAAATCTAGAAGTGATTCAGATTAAGGATACAAATGACAAGGATGTACTCATTGAGGACATCACAAATGGTGATCTTGATGACAAAGATGATGATGATGATGTGAATAATGCACCAAACAACACACTGGATGAAGCACAAGTTGCCGAGTGTGCATTTCCATCACTACTAGGTGAGCTTCCTGTACTTGTTGAAGCCGTAGATATTCTCTCTCAGGAACAACCCAAAGGCTCTATCCTCAAGCAACCTAAAGATACAACAGGGGAACCAAGTAATGAACCTCCTATAGAGACAAACAAGCTTAAAGGAAAAGAGGCCGATAAATAAAAAATTGAAGGCAAAGAGGGTAATGAAACATAAATGAAGGCACAAGAAGAGCCTAAGACAACTGAGAACACCCCAACAGACACCACATCTGAGGCTCCACCTCATTAAACCAACACACAGGTTACTGAGGAGCAGAAGAAGGAAGATAGTGTGTCTACCTGGTAGAACACACTAAGGACAGAAGACAAAGCTATTGTCACCGTTGTCAAGAATTCACCACTTGCACCGAAGAAGAAGAAGAAGAAGAAAGGAAAAGGGTCAGTCACTCTAGAAAAAGTCATTGTGATACCTGACTATGACCCAAGGACCCTTAGCCCTGATGAATTGAGAAAATATGGGGAATTATGTACAAGGAAAGCATCACAAGAGAAATTAAGACAAGAGAGTAAGAGGAAGGAAATACTGGAAAATATAAGAGACATCTTACAATAGGTCATCCCTGAGATACATGTAGATGAGGACACACCGATTATGGACCAACTTGTTACTCTTAATGATGAAATCAACACCCCAGATGTCGATGCAGACAAAAGAATTGAAGAGCGGGTAGAATCAAAGATACAAGATAAATTAGCTGAAAGAATAAGCCAAGAAGTGACAGTCAACAAGGTTAAACTTTCAGAGGTAATAATTGAGATTCAGTGTATTACTAATTCTATTTGCAAACTCTTATATAAGCTATGCACTATCGAAACATTCACTGTAGAGATCAGTGAAAAGATTAAATAGTTTGAGAATGAAATCTCAGTCAATGCACTAGCAGCTACAACTGATCCACAAGCTACTGCTAAACATATACTCAGAGTTCAAGAACTCAAGTGGTTGATAGCAGATCTCAAGAAACAAGAAGAGTGCATAACTAATCAGGTTACTGAGTTGCAGACATAACTCCTTCCACACCTGAAATTTGTTGAGAAGCATATTGTCAGGGCACAATCGCTTGTTGCAACACTAGAGATTTTTGTGTTGGACAACATATTTGATATGCATGCACAAGTCATTCTTGAGCACATTGCTCTCACCAACTTGAAAGAGGGATGGGAAAACCTCTTGGAGTCACTAAAGAAAACCCATCAGCACATTGTTGACAAGCTGTAAGTATACAATTTTTGTATTTGGCATTAATATCAAAAAGGGGGAAATCAATGTATATGCCAAATATGTACATTTTTGCTAAGTATACTACACATTACGAGAGCATGCACCGAGGGGGAGTCTTTAGAAATTTTTTGATATGTTTATGTATATGGTGGAGATGTAAGTTTTTTGAGACATAAGGTCTATATACATTCAAGTTTTGATACTAATGCCAAAGGGGGAGATTGTTATCTCTATTAAGCATTAATGTTTGTCATTAGTATCCAAGGTTATCAAAGAATATCAGTTGGTTACTTATATGAAGCTAGTCAATAACTATAAGCAAATTAGGCCAGTCAGTTAAGTGTATACACTGAGCATTAGACAGTTTACCAAGCATTAGCAGACACCAATACTGAGTGATAGTAAACATCGAGCATCAAAATAAACACCGAGTAGTTTATACAGTGTTTACCAAGGATCACAGGAAATGGCATAGTAATCAAGAATGACACATTCTTCTATGCAAACCATTACAACATATCAGAAAATGTTTTACCAAGATTGAGAATAATTTATTGTTGAGATACAATGAAGATCTTATGTAATAGTTTGATCTAGGTTATTTTTTTACACTGTAGATCTTAGGGTTTTGTCTAAGATTTGTAAACCTAATTTTGTATAGCGGCATAATGTTGTATGCTATATATTTTGTATGTTACATCATTTTTGATGTGAACTGATATATGAGTGAAGAAGCACTTGAAGTACTAGCCAACCTTCAAGATTATCAGTTGACAAAGCAGATCAGTATTAAGAGGAAATCAGATTAAGCAGAATCAGAACAGGTTAACCGAGTAGTTCAAAGCAGAGATTCATCACAATAAAGGTGATATTTTATCAGTACTTTATTGATCTATATTAGAGAATTAAGTGTAATCATTGTAATAAAGTTTTGTAAAAATTTCTTAATCGAGTAGACTTGACAGTCTTATTGTAAATCTCTTTACCGAGTGCACACTCAAGTAGTGTTGCTAAAATCCTATAACTAGGTAGATCTAGCTAATCTAATATGTTACTCCTAATAGGGTAAGATCACTAGAAGTGATCAAAACTTGTAGCCCTAACAGGAAAACCTTTTCTATTTGCAGTAGTGAAGAATTTGTGGGTGTCATCCCCACTGCAGTTTTTACCTTCTAACAAGGGTTTCTGCGTTACCAAAATACTTGTGTTATGGGACTATTATATTGTTGATTTCATGTTGTTTACTTTCACAAGTTGAATGGATGAATGATACATGTATTAGATACAAGTTATTTGGGAAGGTTACTACTATTTGTTGTTGTAGATCTGAAAGGTTGATGTGTTAAAGTTTTTGTGGGCACTGATTCACCCCTTCCCCTCTCAGTACCCTATCTCTCTTAATTCCAACAACTAGAACCTTAGGGTTTCCTTGGTGGTTCCTCTTCTTATTTGGGGGGCTGTTAGTTTGGATTCCCTAGCTTTTTATGGGGATCTATATTTGAGCGGCCTATTTTTGGGGGCTGGGTGCAAATTCATGAGGGAAGGGATTTCTTTTTGTGGAAGTGTTGCTAAGCATTTTAGGCTGTATGAGGGTCAATGGTTTGGGATGGCTTAGCCCTTTTCTTTATTGCTGGGTCTATGACCCTTGTCTTTTCTTCTCCCCTAATTATGGAAGATTATTCTTACTGGGAGAAAGGATTGATGCCTTTCCTATCTAATGGTGCAGGGTGCAGATTTGTGAGGGATGGGAAAACATTTTGTGGAAGCGTTGCAAAACATATTAGGTTGCTTGAGGGTCAAAGGTGTTGTAAGGATTCATTTTTTATGGTTGATGTTGTTGGGTTGGTCTTTGCTTGGGCAAGCTTTATCTATTTCTCTATTGCTGGGTCTATGACCCTCGTGTTTGCTTCTCCCCTAATTCCTTCTTATTGGAAGAATGGATTGATCTTGCCTCTATTAGGGGAATTTTTTTTGGGCTGGTATCCTTTGTGCTATATTCCTATTGAGGTGGAGTATACACCTATTGAGGTGGGGCTTGTTCTCATGGTTATTTGGTGGTGGAGATTCTGTTTGTACCTATTCCCTTCACCCTTGACTCCTTTTGAGATGGATGTCACACATCCTATGGAGGTGGAATGTGTCTATTAGATGGAGTCTTCTCATGGGTACAAATGGCCTTTTCTTCCTTATTACTAATTGATGACTGGCAAGATCTGGTTGGGTGAAGGTTCTTCTCTTTTCGAAAACCTTACAATCTTGGGTATCAGATTTGATCCAGTAGCTGTGGGAAAATGTTTGGTTGGTTATTCTAGTCATGGAAGCCATGTCAAAACACATATTATTGGTTTGGGGAGCCTAAAAACCCTATAAATTTCCTATTGATGTAAAGCTTTGGCTTCACTCTAAAGGTTTTGAGTAGCTAGAGCCTTAGTGTTTATTCTTCTTTTGGTTGTTGTTGTTTTGCTAGTTTCAGGTTGCTGGTAGTTCTGCTGGTAATCTATGTTGGGGGGGTCTGTAAAGTCTATGTCTTTGTCCCCCAACTATCTCATTTTGGTATGTGCTTATATTTCCTATCTTTCTCTGCTATTGCATAGGGTTACAGTTCCCTTCAAAAACTGAATGTATATGGTTTCAGGGTCCATTCAAAACCTGCATTTATCTTAATAAAAAATGTTATCAAATAGGTTTGATTGAGACATAGTATCAGATGTACCAAAACACTCATAGGAACCTAGAATACATAGGGAAGTGTCATCACATATGTCTACCCTTGAGTTACCCTAATAGTTTCTTTGGACCTCGACCTCTAGGTGACCTATGTAGTATTAGTAATCCTTTCATACAAACAAGGAAACAACTATGCCAAATCTCAACGTCAACTCTAGATGGGAAAGCATCTTCTCCCACTCCCATCCTATTCTGTACTAGCGCTCAAGGCATGGGTGAGGCACATGATTATATTATAATATTTGCCAACTAAATTTTTTAAGTTATCACTTATTAAGTCACTTAAAAAGGATACTCAAGTAGCCACTTTAAGGCTCTGACACATCCAAAGTAAGTCACTTCCCCTCTATGCTCCTAGATAACCTACCCTAATGTTCCAATCAAAAGAAATAAAGAGAAGGAAAAAAAAACCATAAAAGACTTCTCGTAAATATTTAAATCATGAAAGTCAGCAAAGAAAAGTGATGGATCATAATAAAGAATATCACATCCTATACCGGGATCTAAGCTGCCCAATCTCACAATGGACATCTCAATAAATCAATTACCAAATTCACATTGTTTATCATATCACAAGATCGATGGTCATCAAGAAAAACCTCATCAATGACATCAACTTCCAAACATGGAGTAAAACATAATCCAAAAAGACCATCATTCAAATCATTGAACAATTATAATAAAAAAACCAAGATGACCAAGTTGAAAAATAAAACTCAATACAATAATAGTTGTCACCCCTTGAGGTCAAATAAAATAATGATTAGAGATTCAATGACATAACTCACAGATGCACCCAAAACAACACTTGAATAATCATGACATAAAAAATGTTATGAACTCTCCATATTACAATACCAAAAGTAAAACATAAAATCATGAAAGAACACAACCCTCTCCTATGGCTTAACACTACCTATGATCGACCATCAAACACTAAAAAGACAAACCCCCTCCCCCCCCCCCCAAAAAAAAAAAAAAACATCAATATATAAACTCCCAATTTAAGACATTAATTATAACCCAAGTTTTTATAATCAAATTTAATTATAAATAAGAAGCACTTTTTTTTAAAAGACTGATGCATGCAAAGAAGCACTTTTAATTTTTTTTAATTTAAAGAGACTCCTGCTTGGAAAGAAGTAATTTAATTTTTTAATTTTTATTTTTTAAATATTTTTTTTATTTTTTTGGTAATATAAGTTTTTTATTGATAAGATTGAGATTGAATTTGGCACAAACCAAGGATGGATACATGCTGGGAATCCATCATCCCAAATATAGGTGAAAAAGCCCATTAAAAGACTACAATTAAGATTTAAAATTTTTGCCTCCCTTTGTATGAGAGCGAAGAGACATATCAAATAAACCCAAAAGTGCTTTCCTACTTTTCCTTCCTTTCATTGTACACTACCCATCTTCTAATCTGGTAGCATTGTCTTTCTATTCAATATCACATGCCACTATATCCTGGGCCTGGCCGTCATTTTCTACTTCTTGTTGGGATTGGTCTCCATCTTTCGCTCGTTCATCCACTCATATCCCACTCAAATTTTTTTCCCTTCCAGTAGGTGTGGCAACACCTTTAATTTGAACCACCTCATCCCAAGCTACTTCGATCAATTTATCAATGGGTTTCTCCACTTTCTCCTTAGGAGAGGGTTGTTTTGGATCTCTAGACACAACTTAAGCAAAGCTCTTTTGCAGCTCCACCTTCTTTTCAATAGTGTAGTGTTGTGTTGAAGCATCCTTCCACCATGAAGCCATCTTGTGTACTCTTCCTTTGTCACACTTTGCATCCATATGACCTGTTTGGAAACATAGTCTACATCTGAAAGGAATGCCTTCATAATCTAAAGGTTGAGTCCAACTACCTTTAGATATTTTAATCAAAATCTTTGCAGGAAGCCCCTTAGTAATGTCCATTTCCATGAGGATTCAAGTGAAAGTATAATGGAACAGGTTTGAGGAACCTTCATCCACCAAAAGAAAGTTCCCTATAACATCATCAACAACTTCAAGAAAATAATCAAACCATAGATGTAAAGGTAGATTAAGAAGTCTCGCCTATAGTGGAAGTTTGTCAAAAACTTCATTATTCAAGTTGAAATATGGGTACCATGGTTTTAACATCAAAGCAAATTTGTTCTCCCAACACCATTGATACTCACAAAAAACCTTTTTCCTATCTTGTACTTTTTTCAAAAACAATAATAAAAAAGCCTTTTACCATAGGATAAATCTGCACACAACCATCAAGAATCAACTCCCAAAAATAAAAAATTCACTTATGAAGATCAACCAGACTTGGCCAAAAACCCCTAAAATGACCAATTAGACCTAAATATGAAAACACAACCAAGTTGTGATCAAATTCCTCTTGTAGACAAATGTATAGCACCATTGAGCAAGTTGTGACTGTCGATACTATGGTATTTTCATTCTACTACTAAGCCAAAATAGAGGGAACTTGTCCTAGTTGAACCCTACTTATTGGGGGACCATGAGAAAAACCCCCAGTCTCACCATTTCTCTTCCACAAAGCTTTGTGCTTAGAGGAAACCTTTTTTTCCATGTGGTCACTCTAAATACCCCATGCCATGCTTCAAAAATCCTTTCTACTACACCAATAGTTTGTTTTCTTGACCGCAGAGCCTAGCCTTACCAAATGCCCTAAGGGATGGGTCTCTAACCTTAAAACCCCCAAAATCTAGTTGCTTCATTTGCTATTTCAATGGCTCATAATCTCCATGTGTGGTGGCTTGAATTACAATATTTCATCCATCTTCAAGCTTTGAACAACCTTTCACTTGGAAATGATCCCCCCAACTCCCTTACATGGCACAAAAAAATCTACAGGGTTCTGAGAAACCCTAGCACTTAAAGGGAAGCTGTCACACCATAACACCATTATTAAAATTGGAAAAATGTTAATTCTAATAGTATGTGTGTGTTTCTTGAAAAATATTTTATTTATTTTCTATTTTTTTAAAAATAAACATGCATATATTTATTTTACATGTCTATGTACTTTTGAAACATGTTAGTATATTTATTTTTCTAACATGCATAAATATCTTTCAACATAAATCTCTCTCTCTCTCTCTCTCTCACACACACACACACACACACAATAAAATAACATGCAAATAAATATGTCTTTCTTACACACATGTAAATATATATCTCTATTTCTTTAGAATACATGCAAATATCATAGCCATGATTAGGTATGCATTTATTTTGACATGCATGTACATAATATGTAAAATTTATTAAAGTAAGAATATGATAATTTGGAAGAAACCCTAATTGGGAAAGTATGCATTTCTTTCTAAAGAAAATTCCCTTGAATTCTAGAAAACAACCATGGATTACCAAATGTAAATAAAATCTTAAAGGAAACCTTAATCAAAATTTCCTTCCAATAAATTCTCTAAACAATTTAATCATCCAAAAACACAACCTTTCCAACACTCACACATAACTAAATCAGACATGAAGAAGACACACATATTAATGGAAAACTTCAAAGGTTTAACGAACCCCACCTTGAATCATCAAATTGAATACGAAGATGAAGAGAACCAAATTCAATCCCAAAACTCCATATCTTTAAACAAATTCTTCAACCCCAAAATTCGCTAGAGAGACTCCTTCAACCTAACTAAATAATCCTAAATAATCCTAAAAATGACCTCCTAGATCTATAATATAGATAACCTAGAAAGCTAGGGTTTGAAAAGTGCAACCCTAATCAAGAAATAGAATTCAACTCTAAAATTAATTAAATCACTTAATTTAATTTCTAGCTTGACTAAATTTTTTGCAACTGAACTCATAATTTGAGTTCAACTTTGTTTTTATCAGAAAACTTATGTATTCAAAAGTGCATGATTTAATTTAAATAACTAACTCACGTATGATTTTCAAAACATGCAACTTTGAAATTGAAAGTAAATGTTAAAGTAACTCATTACTCAATTGTGCATAAAATATGAATTTTGGATTTAATATTAATTAAATCTTCAATTATTATATTTAGACTTTATAATTAAATCATTAATTAAATATAGGTATTTAATTAATACTTTATAATTAAATCACCATATAATTAATATAAATTTTTAGCACAAAATTTGGTTCATTAATTAATAATAATTTAGTATAACTATATTTAATCCATAAATAGGAAACATGGTCAAGGGAAGATTTCCCTCATTGAGCTATTCGATAAAAAAAGAAGTTATTGAAAATCCTAAGTAAAGGAAAAAGATGCTACAAAGTACCAGTATGGCTTAGATACTAAGATTAAAAAGGCCTTGAGAGGTGTAGAGATAAAGTTGAAAGATAATGGTAATGTTGGATGTAGTTTGGAGAAGGAGAAAGATGATATACATGAGTGTTTGCTGAGAATGATCAAATAAGCGAGGTCCTTCATGATACTCCTAAGAGTTATTTTGTTGTCATTAGTTATGAGTAATTCACATTTATTGTCAAAGTCATTCAATAAGGAAGGAAAGACAAGTCAGTAAAGTACATAAGCTATTCGGTAAAAGGAAATAAGAGAACAAGTAATTTTGATAAAGGAAAAGAAAGTTTAGAAATCGACTACCGAGCATCAAGTTATACTAAGTTACAACATCAACAGAACTAAGAGATAAGATAGTTACTGAGCAAGAGGAAAATGTGTTACTGAGCAAGACAAGATGACACTAGAAGAATCTTTAGATACATTGAATTTGGACACCAAACATAAAATGGTTTACAAATATCGAGGAGATTGTATGATAGAGCATTGTAGATTTAAATATGATGATTATGCATGATTACAAGGTGAGATCTATGAATGAGAATTAAGTATGTTATATGCATTGAAGGAGTAACCAATGCTAGCACCACTTGTAGAGATGATTCTAGAACATCTAGTACCACTTCTAGAATTGTCTATAAATGAATCAGAGTGTGAAGATCAGTACACATGTGAAGAGGAGATTGCATGTATGAAGTAGAGATTGTAGAAACAAGGTAATGAGAAGAGAAGCTACCGAGTACAAAGTAGTAAAGAGCAGAGAGTAATTGTGATTCAGAATTGAATCTACTGAGTACTTAATTGTTATTGTGAGAGGTACACAATATGAGGTAATAAGTTAGTGAGCATAAAGAGTCTGATATGCATATGATTGATGCAAGTTTAATATTCAAGTTTGTGTTACTAATTAAAGAGTAATCAAAATTGTAAAGACTCTTAACCGAGAAGATCCTAACAAATCTTATATTGTAAATCCTTTAACTAGGTACATTTCTTAGATTAGAATTGTAAAATCCTTTAGCAAGGTAGACTTAATAGGTCTTAAGACTCTTAATTGGGTTAATACTCTTAATAGGGTAAGCTATCATAAATAGCTAACAATATAGCTCTAACTAAGTAAAATTTTTACTGTAGTAGTGAAGACTTGTGGGTGTCATTCGCACCACAGTTTTTATCCTTTAACAAGGATTTCTGCGATACCAAAATTAATGTGTTATGTTTTATATGTTTTATGTGATGCATGCATAATTTATGAAATCAGTAAATGGTTAAGGAATAAAGTTTTAAATAGTTTAAAAGTGTTTTATAGTATTGATTCACCCCTCCCCTCTTAGTACTCACCTTTCCATACCTAATCCAACAATTGGTATCAGAGTTTAGTCTCTTATTCAAAATTTTAACCACTTGAGAGGAAAGATATGTAGGAATGGAAAGCTATAGGTATGAAAGGGTGATTGATAACATGAAAATAGAATTGAGAATGGCCAATGAGAAGATTGATGAATTAAGGAGGAAATTGATGCATTCAATCAACAAGAGAAAGGAGTTAGCACATCAATTAAAGGACACTCAAGATTAGGTTGAAGAACTTGAAGAAAAATAAGATGGAAGCATGTTTGATCAATTTGATACTATAATATCAAACCTGACTAAAAGGAACAAAAACCTAGCTAATGAGGTGAAAGCACTGAAAAGAGAACAAGAAGCCCAATCGGTAAGGATGTGTGAAGTACTAGAACAAAAAGAAAAAGTAGAAGATGACAAAAGAATGGTGGAAGATGAAAGAAGATAATTGAATATAAGGCTAAATGAGAAAGATAGGGAAATAATTAGGTTAACAAAAATTCACTACAACTTGATAGACCAGCTAGTAAGTGCAAATCAATATGTTGCAAGGAAAGTTGGAGAGATTGCTGAACTGAGATATGAGAATGAACATTTGAAAAATGATATGAAATCTGATAAAGATGCTAATGAAGTCTTGAAAAGAAATGAAGAAGCACTAAAGATATTGGATGAACAACTAAGAGGTCAGAGACAATCGAGAGATACTACTAGACTTAGATACAATGCAAACAACACTACCGAGAAGGGTGAGTCCTCCAAACAAGTAGCCAACCAAGATAATTTTTCTAGCCCACTGAAAAATAAAGAAGCATACATGCTATCATTGTGGGAAACCAAGACATACAACAAATGTGTATAGGAGCAAAAGAGGTAATCTACCAAGTACACCCAAATTTAATGGTCATTATTATAATTGCAATAAGTTTGGTCATAAGGCATTTGAATGTAGATCAAGGGTTGCTAACAATCCAAGGAAGCAAAGCTACAAGGGATACTGTAGCAATTGTAATAGATATGGTCACAAATATGAAGAATGCAGGTCATAAAGAAGGAATGAGAAATGGGTCCTTAACTGATGAAATACTACAAACAACCGACAAGGACCAAATATACCATGGGACTATAATACAAGAATTACTTATACTATATGTGGAAGATTTGGCCACATTGCTGCAAATTTATTTAGGATGCATGGTATGAACAATAAAGAGTCATGGATAAACTATAGAATGGCTTGTTTTAAATATCACAAGGTTGGTCACCTAGCCAAGGACTATAGGTACTGAGGTAAAGCCCCTACTAAGGAACAATCAAGTGAAAAAGCTCAAGTTAATATTGATGAGATTAGAGATGAGATGAACAAGACATGGAGAAGGAATTCTCAAGATGATGGAACAAAACTTGAAACAACTAAAGGCACCACATCCATAGGATTGGGTGCACCTATATTCACTTAATCGGTCAAAAGTATGTATATGAGCTGATAACCTAAATTCTATCTTAAATCAGTTCCTATAATTAGTGAAAAGATCCATATTAGCATACTAAGATGCATTTGGATATAAGTTGTAAAGTTGACATTTCATATTCTGATCGATAAAGGGTATAAGTTATTTTGTTCCTGTATCATCAAAAAATGGAAGCACTTCAATTTAGGACTAGTTTAGCCCTCCAAGTAAGTGGTTTGGGGTCATGTCAAGCACCTTGAGTGGGTCCTCAACTTAGATCTGGCTTTTTCCCTTGATTTTGCCCCCTTTTCCACTTTCTTTCTACATTTTTCTGGCATTTTGGACTGAGATCCTCAGATTTTTGACTTCAGGGTCAAGGTCGACCTTGACCCTAACCTAGGTCAAGGAAAACCTCAACCTTGACCTAGATCAAAGTGGACCTCAACCTTGACCCAAGGTCCTAATTTCAAGGTTCCATGATTTTTGGATGTCGGGTTTCAGAAAGAATTGTTTTTCCGCTTCCGGGTCAGCTGTTTTGATATCTGAAATGGTAAACTCTTAAATTGCATTTAATCTAGGTCCATTTCTAGGGGTAAAGGCCTAATGGGAATTTATTTTTCATATGTCAGCCTCTCTAGGAGTTTGTGCCCTAGATCTCTATTAAAGGAAGCCTTCCTCTCTCATTTTCTTCATCAATTCACATCAATTTTTCTCCATCTCTCAAGCAAGTGAAATAAAGAAATCAAGAAGCAAGCAAGAAGGAGAAGGAAATAATTCAAGCATTCATTCAAGCCTTCAAGCCTTGAAGCATTCAAGATCCAATTCATCAAGGAGATCCATTAGTATCCATTGAAGGATTCAATCTCTATGGAGCCCTCTTGTTGAAGATTTCTCCATCCATATCCATTCAAGACTCTTCCTATTCCAAGATACATTCAAGATTGGTGTTGAAGATCTAAAGAAAATTGATTTTAAACATCCTACATTCAATTCTACATTCATTTGGAGCATCCATACTTGTGGATTCAAGGATTTGAATCCTCCACAAGGGTTTTCAACATAAGCAAGGTGAATTGTTCCATTTACTTTGTTTATCTTTGTAATTTCAACTCAATTTCAAGGTTAATTCCTAAATTGGGGTTTGACTAAGGAAAACCCCTCCCCCAACAAACAAAACCATTTTTCTTGTAGGTAAAGGTATGAAACAATGAATATCAGTGCATATCTAGATACCCTTTTCGTCGAACTTTCAAGATCTGCGAACATAATTTCCGTCAGAGCAGTGCAGGTCTAGGTCAACTTTTTAGAGTAAGATCTTACCTCAGGGCAAGATCTTACCCCATATTTGATTCAAGGATGACCTTTCTTAGAAAAGAAAAATATTTTTGGGTTTTGTAGATCTCGCAGTTTCAGGTTAAAAATACAAAAATCAATAGTTTCTGAGATTGTCTGACAGGGTTTTCATTCGATTCCTTTATTCATTTCAATATTAGTCTTCTACATTTACTTTCCATATCATTACAATTTCATGTATGTGTAAAATAACAGTTTTGGGGTCTCTTTTATGGGGAAACTCCTATTGTTCTAGACCGCATACATATTTTATATCTTATAGTTCCATTTGGTGAAAGAAAGTGTATTTTGATTATTGGTGAAATGGATTCGGTAAAGAGAATTTAATGTAAATAATATAGCTGTTGGAAGCCCTAACCCAAGAAAAACTATAAATATAGATCATGCTATTTCATTTTTACCTTACACTTACATGAGCACTTGAAGAATTTGATAGAGAAGAGATCATCGAGTGAATTCAAGCGATCTTTCAAGCATTCCAAATATAATTAAGCACATTCAAGGTATTTGTAGTGTTTATCAAGTTGTGTTAAAAAATTCTAATTGCTATTTAAGTGAAACCCTACTTGTTTGAAGAATATTTCTGAAGATCATAATGGCACCAAAAGTTCAAAAACCAATCATTGTTGAGTAGATTGACCCTGTCAATCCTAAATACAAGTTGCCTCCCATCATTGCTGCAAAAATAGATAAGTCTAGAGCCCTGTCAATGATTTTGTTGAGGTTATAATCATTGAAGATGTTCGCACCTTTATTTATTGTAAAATTGGAGACATATGCCAAGTTGAAATCAACACATCATACATGAATTTATGTGTTAATGGAAAAATGAAATACGACCACATGCATTTGAAGACCAAGGGTTTGGTCCATGCTATACATGCTTTGACAGTTTTTAAGAATGAATGGACGAGGATGGTACTTAGCCAGTACAAGATCAGTTCATGTGGCTTGATGAACCAGTTAAGATCACCAAATATGTATTGCACATAGTCATAGGATTTCCAGTCGGTGATAGATTGAGGGCATATAAGAAAACTAGCAAGAATAAGTTGTATGAGCTTAATCAAGAAAAATGGGATAGTAGAGGTTTGAAATTATCCACTATTGATGACCCTAAATTAAGATTCACATGCAATATAATAGCTTACCAAATTTTTCAGTCATCTCGAGTAGACAGTGTACCCTGTGGAGCAGTTGATATTGCATACAAGATTGTTAAGAAGGATACGAAGATAGACTTATGTGAGGTATTGCTAAAGAAACTGGATGAAAATATGAACACTATAAGGAAAGAAAAGTCCAATACACTAAAGTTCAGACCATTACTGGTATGCATTTTCTTCTATTTTCAAAACTTCTTTCCTACAATTGATGAAGTAGTCTGGAAATAAGACAAATTGATTATCTATTAGATTAATGAATATATTCAAAGCATAGGAGATAATTTTGATGTGGTCATGAATGCCTATTTTGGTAAGTTTCAAAGTAAGATGCATAAAAGATTCAGAATTCCACCCCAATTTGTGGAAAAATATAAGTATGATTTATGTTTTGAAGTTGACCCTGACACATGTATAATAAGAGTTGTGGAGCCAAGAACCATGTGGCTGCCACCCATGGGATATGAGCTAGATATTGATGTTGCATCAATATAGATTAAAGGTCTTTTAGAGAAACTAGTTGACAAGAGTGAAACTCGGTATGGTACATTTGAAGAAGTTAAAGAGAAAATTAGAATAGGTATTTTGATACCTAAGGCAATAAGAAAAACTACCAGAATGATTAATACTTTGTCTAAGAATCTAGGTATCATTGTTGATGAAGAAGTTGCTGAACCATCAAAGGCTAAGGGAAAGACAACAAGAATGAAGAAAGAGACCCCTAGCCCAATCAGTGTTAGACCATCAACAAGGTCTACCTCCACATCGAGTGAGAAGAAGAAAGATGAGATAGAACCATTGAAGACAATAACTTACATTAGAGAGAATAATGCTATCGGAAGGCCTAGAAGAAAATTGAAGCTACAACAAGAGAGTGACAGTGAGTCTGAGGACATTTCACAATTTAAGGTTGTACAAAGTCAAGTACCAAAAGTGAAAAATCCTCATGATTTACTCAAGACACTTGAGAAATGTGGAGGTTATTCAGTATTGAAACAAATAAAGTATGAGAAAAGGAATGATGAAGAAAAACAAAAAATTGAAGAGGCTATCATATCCACTTTGCACAGATTTAGAACCACACTAGTTGAGGTAGCACTAAACATTGAAGATGAGATCTATCAGAAAATTGATGCTAGATGGAAGTATTCTCTAGCAGTCGAGAAGGAAATGAGGGATAGCTCCCTAACTATTACAGTCCTGGACCTAACCAAGAGAGTAATAAAAGACACATTGTTAGAATATTCAAAAAGATTCTGAGTGAAAAGCAGAGCACTAAGCATCATGGTCGGTAAGTTAGAGGAAGTGAATAATGATACTAATGATCTACGGAGAAAGATATTCTCTATTGATCAACCGACTATTGAAGAAGGTAAAGAAGAAGTAGGAAAGTCATATCCAATTGACTTGACAATAGATAAATAAGAAGTTATAATTGAGGATATAATAGATTAAGACCCTATTGAGAACATACAAGATGACGAAGATATCATGAAAACTGAGGCCAATTTAATAGAGGAAATGGACATTGATGATTCTGCTAAGGCACAAATGATGGAAGAAGATCCTATTATTGAGGAGGTATTAAGTTTTCCTGAGATTGAAGAAGTAATTTCAAAAGTAACAAGAGATGTTCTAGCTGAGACTGATGCCCCCACCAAACCACAATAAGAGTATGCAATTAAGGATATTGAGGCAATCACATATTTTGAGAATGTACAAGGTTAAAATCAAGAATCGATAACTCCTACTGAGACTAAATTTCAAGATAAGGAACAAGAAAAAGAGAAAGAGAAAGAAAAGAAGCAAGAAGAGAAAGAAAAAGAAAAAGAAGAGAAAACATATGACACCACCACTGCACAATCTGATGAAAAGAAGGTATCTAATGTTAAGGGGAAACTAAAGAAGAGAAAGCATGAAAAAGAGGTTGATGTAAGTGAACATATTGTTATTCCCAAGGTTGATATTTCAACAATGAGTCCAAAGGAACTCTTAGAGTTTGAAGATCTATTGAAGAGAAAAGATGCACAGGACAAGCTAATTGCAAAGAAGCTTAAGATTGATGTTTTAGACAATGTCAAAGAAATATTGAATGAAATTATACCAGAGGCTAAAATAAATGAAAAAGGAGACATTTATTATCAATTGAGAGAACTGGTAAATCAAATAAACTAGCCTGGTACAGAGACATCAGAATATATGATGCAAGTGCACAAGAAGAAAATGGAGACTAAGTGATTGAAGAACTCCTTCAATCAATTACACTGGATAAGGTAACTCTTTCTGAGTTAGTCACTGAATTGGAGAATGAACTACAAAATATTATTTCATTATTTCAAAAATTTTGTTTAATCTCACATTTTACCAAGGATATCAAAGAGAAGGATGATAATGTGGAAAAAGAGCTCACCGAGCATTTATCAAAAGTTTCCACCAAGCCTAATTCTTTCAAAGAATATTATGAAAGGTTGAAGCACTTAATTAGAGTACAATATGAGATGAGAAAAGAAGAGAATCAGATCAAAATGGATCTATTGGAATTCCAAACATTTTTTGTTTCGCATACTGAATCATTGCAAAAATGAGTACATCAGGCCAAAGACTTAGTCAGCACACTGGGGGTTAGTGCTATGGACAACATGGTGAGTTTGACTATTGATATTAGTAAACAAATTATAGTGTTATAGGCACTAAAGGATACATGGAAGACATCACTGAAGGATGCTCATGACAGGTATAAAACTATTTTTGAAAAGATCCCTCCATCAGATAAGAAGTAAGTTACTATTTTGGCATTTTTGTTAAAAAATGGGGAAATATGTAAACATGTCTTGTATAAAATGCAAAAGGAGTAAATATAGTATATAAATAAAGAGTAGGAAATAATGTATGTGGATAGATATTATTCAAGAAGTAATACTTTAGGGGGAGTAATAAGTTTACTGAGGAATATGGATATATGGACAAATTTTTTTTTGAATTTTTGATGACTTTGAAGGTTTTTAACAAAGATACCAAACTAATGCCAAAGGGGATATTGATACTCCTAAGATTTATTCTATTGTCATTAGTTGAGTAAGTCACATTTATTTTCAAAGTCATTTGGTAAGGAAGGAAAGATATTTGGTAAAATATATAAGCTATTTGGTAAAAGGAAATAAGGGAACAAGTAATTTTGGTAAAGGCAAACCGAGTTTAGACACCGAGCACCAAGCACCGAGTTATACCGAGTTACAACATAAACATAACCAAGAGATAAGATAGTTATTGAGCAAGAGGAAAATGTGTTACTGAGCAAGACAGACCGACACCAGAAGAATCTTTAGATACATTGAATCTAGATACCAAATAGAAAACAATTTATGAATCTCGAGGAGAATGTATGAAAAATAATTGGAGATTTAAATATGATGATTATGCATGATTACAAGGCGAGATCTACGAATGAGAATTAAGTATGTTATATGCATTGGAGGAGTAACCAATGTTGACACCACTTGTAGAGATGATTCTCTAACATCTAGCATCACTTCTAGAATTGTATATAAATGAATCAGAGTGTGAAGATCAGTACGCATGTAAGAGGAGATTGTATGTGCAAAGCATAGATTGCATAAAGAAGGTAATGAGAATAGAAGCTACAAAGGACATATCAATAAAGAGTAGAGAGTAATTGTGATTCAAAATTGAATCTACTGAGTACTAAATTGTTAGTGAGAGGTACACAATATGAGATAATAAGTTAGTGAGCATAAAGAGTCTGATGTGCATATGATTGATGCAAGTTTAACAAACAATTTTGTGTTATTGATTAAAGAGTAATCAAAATTGTAAAGTCTCTTAACTGAGAAGATCCTAACAGATCTTATATTGTAAATCTTTTTACCAAGTACAACTCTTAGATTAGAATTGTAAAATCCTTTAGCAAGGTAGACTTAACAGGTCTTAAGACTCTTAATTGGGTTAATACTCTTAATAGGGTAAGATATCATAAATAGCTAATAATGTAGCTCTAACCGAGCAAACTTTTTACTATAGTAGTGAAGTCTTGTGGGTGTCATCCCTACCGCAGTTTTTATCCTCTAACAAGGATTTCTACGATACCAAAATGAATGTGTTATGAGTTATGTGTTATGTTTTATGTGATGAATGCATAAGTTATGAAATCTGTAAATGGTTTTAAGGAAAAAAGTTTTAAATAGTTTAAAAGTGTTTTACTGTACTAATTCACCCCTCCCCTCTCAGTACTTACCTTTCCATACCTAATCCAACACTTCATAGAATTTGAGACTTTGGGAGGTACAATGACATTTAAAAATGATGGAGTCAATGCTAGCTTCTATTTTGGATTGATTTAAAAAGAAAAGGATGTATCTTCAAAAAACTCAGTTGGGGGAGTGAGGATTTCTTTGGAAGAACTCATTCAAATGTGGATGGAGATTGTTGAGTAGGAGAAATGAAAGAAATTCATGAAGAATAAGAGAGACAAGAAGGTGTAAAAGGAAGTAGCTTTTGATATGCTCCTTCATTCAGAGACTAAAGGAGTGAATACAAAAACTTGAATTTCATGATCTGTTAATAGGTCTTTGCACTTGGATAATTTGGTTGTTATGGAAGATGGATCCTTATTATAGCCACTCCTAGTTCATGCCACATCAAAATATAGGTTTTAATAAAATGGGTGTAAACCCCTTAGTCTTCTTTTACCGATCATAAATGAATAAATAAATCATTTTGATTATGATAATCTTGGTAATTTATTAATAAAAATTGATAACTATAAAATAGAAAAAATATTAATTAAGAGTAGGGTTATAGTATGACTGACTAGAATACTTATAATTATATTATAATAATTTAAAGTTTCAAAAGAATAAAATTAATAAGTTAACATTGTATTTTATATAAGGTATAAAAATTTTAATTGGTAATGCGAAACTAAGGTTGTGGAAAGAATACATATTAATTTGAAAAATAAAATTTGCATCAACCCATTTAAATAGGGGTGGTTTAAGATGGTCCTTAGTTGAGAACAATAATAGAAAAGACCATTTTGCCTAGATCAAAATGGTGTTTCTGCTTACAGTAACATAACCTATGCTATTATAAAAGAAATCACAAGTGTTTACTCAAAATTGCAAGCACAAAGCTTGCAAATTGCCTTGATTTATGTCTGAGAAAAAATAATTAAGTTTCCGCCTTTTCCACTTTCTTGGGTGACCTCAAGTTCATTTGATGTTGAGGATATTGTTTCCTCTTTACTTGTGTCCATCTACATTCTTTTTGATGCCAACTCTATTTATGTACCAACTTGGTTTCCCATCACCATAAAATCCTCCAACGGTTATGGAGAGCTAGCTGAGATGAAATCTATGAGTGTGGGTGTCTTTTGTAAAATGTGAGATTCCACAATGGGCCCATTATCATGGTGGACAATAGAAGGAGAATTAAAGATATAATTTTAACTTTCTAATTTAAAATTCTATTAATTTATCATTATCATCATTATAATTAATTATATTATAACACTAGTTTTAATTCATTATTTTTCTAATTTATACTTGTTTAAAAATATTAACAAAATAATTATCAATTAAGATAGTTATAATTAAAATAATTAGTCATGACCTATTTTATTTTGTCAAAGGCAGATAAGGGGATGCACCCAAATATATTAAAGCTTGAAAATATTACTCATGTAATCTAGTCATCTACCATAACTAGTTGTCATTATCATATTATTGTTATTGCCTTAACATCAAGACTTATATTATACTACTAGACTGTATTACATAGTCATTACTGTTAAAATGTCTCATAGGACCAAAGTTAATATTTACAAGCTCTACACATAAAGTATACCATGTATATATTTCTTACTTGTAACCATAGACCAAAAACAAACATTCTATCAACAAAAAGAGGGAAGATAAAACAACAAGGTACTATCCAGTCCGCTCTACCACTTTAGTCAAAAATTTTGATCTCACCAAAGAAGAGGGCCCACAAGTAGAGTGACCATCCAAGTTTGCCTTCACATAATTAGCTAGGCCCCCTTTTGCAAGCACATGCTTAACCCTAATGCCTTGATCATCTGCAACCTCTTCACATTCAATTAGTCTTTCAACCATTAATTATTTTCAGAAATAGCCATCCCTATCCTCTAACTCTAAATCCAATTGTTATTTTAGGAAACCAATACTCCTTTCCACCATAATATTTCCATGAGACTATGCACTCGAGAGTGTAGGCATGACCAATTGGATCTTCTCCACTTCTTGTCCCTACCTTCTCACAAAATAGAAGTCCTTTAGCAACAAAATATCTTTTCTCTCAACCACATTTTCTAAAACATCATCAATTTCCCAAAACTCTACTTCTTCAACTCACCCTGGCATAGAGAATTGGCCATCACCTTGAATTCATTTGTATTGGATGAAGTGGCCCAAAACATGGAGGAGATATCTATGTTTACTCTATGGTAGTAATTAGTCTTTATGAATTCTTCATCCAAGACCATTCTTATCACATAAAGGACCAAGTCATGGCTCGAATAGAGTACACAATCAAACCTCTTTTTAGACACCTACCCAAGGAATTCCATTTGTCACTTCTTGTATTCCAAGGTTATCCATCATATTCCTAGTACTTATCTCCATATTTTTAAGATAGAGTGACTTAGCAAAATGATACAACTAGTCATTGTAATGTCTATTTTAAGACTTTGTTGTGTTGTAGTTATATTGTGAGATATTATTTCATGATGATGAGATCATCCCAATGGATAAATATGAGTCCATGTTTCCCTTATGATGAGATCATAAATATTGTTTTCCTTTCTATGCCATCTCCCATCTCACCCAACCATCACCGAGGCCAAATATAATATCCCATGAGTGTGTTTTCATAAGCTTTCTCTCCATACAACTACATGTCTCTTTAATAGCAATTTGAAGATATAAAATCTAGCAATGTGCATTCACCTTAGGAATACCATAAGTGAGAATAATAACAATGTTAGCAAATCCCATAAAAGAACAAAGTCACTATTGTGGTCATTCTGTGGGCCCGAACTCCACCTCACCATGTTTTTTCCACATAGCCCTACCAAGTCAATCATCCATCAAGGGTTGACCACAACTAAGTTGGCCAACTTGTCCACCATCATGTTACCTTCCCTATACAGATGGGATATTTTGAAGTTTTCAAATGTTCTTGCCAATTCCCACATCAAATAAATCCTCTTTTTCAACTTCAACTTAGGCATGTATTTTTGTTGGAGAGCGTTGACTATAATCAAGGAATCTCCCTCAAAATGCATCTTTGTAACCTTTAGATCTCTACCACTCCAAGATAATTAGAGATACTATGAATTTTGTCATTTTATTAGTTGCTACCCCAAGACTCACCTATCTCTAGTCTATAAATGAACCCATGTGGTCTCTAGTAATGCATTCATCTCCATTGATTCTTGGAATCCCCTTAGAAGCACCATCAAAATTGATCTTAATCTAATTTTTCTCTATATCAATCCATATAACTCTAGTACGAGTATTCAGAGGAAGATCAACCTCCCTTTCCCCATGAACAAGGGGACCTTTGAGCCCTTATAAATCTTTCATTAATTCATCATCCTAGCTTGTGAATTAATTTTTCTAGATATTTGGATTGCAAGTATTAATATTACAGAGTTCCACCATTACCACCTTAGTTTTTTGAATCAGTGTCACCGCGTTAATTTTTGGGTCCTATAAAATTCTCATGTTTTGTTCTTTAGAGATTTCCTATATTATACTTAATGGTTTTACAATACTTGTGCTCCCAAATAATGTATTCTTCTTCAAATGTGGCCATAGTTGGAATAGTTCATTGATATCTTGTGGGAGGGGGCATTGCCAATTTAGTTTAGTCATGAATGAATTATAGAAGTATTTAGAATAAGAAGGAAAAAGGAGTATATGAACAATCATTTTCTACACTACTTTGTACATGACACAAATAACTGACCCCTAAATTCTAAGTTTCTTGAATCTATCTTTTGTTAGAATTCTTTTTTTAAAGAACAACCATTAAAAACTCTAGCTTTGGGCAACACCTTCTTGTTCCAAAAAATATTTAGGGGCCAATTTTATTTTATTTTGCAGCTAATTTATTTCATCTTATATTTTAAATTTACTTGGTATTCCCTAGATTTTTTTCTCACCATTGAATCTCATTGTCTTCACTAGATAGGGATGAGGTTCTTTTCTCTATCAACCTCCTAATTTTAGTCTTTTTCTCTTTTGAGGCATCAATGTTCTACAATATCTTCCAATTACAATTCTACACCCCTCTATCTTCACTATTCATGACATAATCCTAACATTATGTCGTTAAACTCTATATCTAGCTTCTCTATTTTTTTCTAAATTCTAATTGTTTGCTAGCGAGGAGCACTCATCCCATGAATCAATCCAAATTGAAGTATTCCTCCTATTTATAATTTCTTAGTCACATATTTTGTTATAATGTCTCTACATTCAAAAATTAAAATCAACACTACTAAACCCCTTAGCCAGTGATAACTTTAAGACCCTCCAAGAATAGTAGCAAAATATTGGCAAATTTGTGGTACCAATTGAAATCAAATGTAATTAAATAGGCAATTTTTTATTTCCTGTGCAAACATAAAATTATTTTGTTGGTGAATCATTCGCAATCGCCCAAAATTAGTGGACAATTATTGGCGAATTGTTCTTTTCCATGTGCTAGAGAAACGTAATAGTGTTAGTGATTTTGTCTTGTATTCAAATAAATGCAACAAACAATTTGGTGATTTAGGCATGTTTTAATGTGAATGGTTATTTTTTTTGGTGATTTACACTGCTATACAAAACCAATGAAGTCATTTTACTGGCGATATTTACTTAGTATACAAAACCATAATTTTTTTCATGGCAAATTACTCTTTTATATTAAAATTAATGAAATCATTGTACTAGCGAATTATATAAATATACTGGATAATTATATAAATATAAAGTTGAATTATGTAAATATAAAAAAGTTTAACAATTTTTTTGGTCAATAAAGTTTACATAACATTATAAAAAATAGAATTCTTTTGCAGTAACTAGTTTCCCCGCTTTGAGTCCACATCCAATTTCCCATCGCGTACATCAAAACATAAATGAGAATCTTGTGGAGACACCATTATTGTTATTTCTTTGACGTCCTTGCAATGCAAGAGTTGATCATTTTCACCTTCACCTTTGTGCTTCCCTTCAGATGACCTCATCCACGTTTAGCCTATTTTTCAGAGGTAATCCTCGATGGCATCGAGGCCTTTACTTGCAACCACCCTACGCACTTCATGATTCTCATACACATTCCAAAAATAAAAGGATGAATAGAGGGGCCCCCTTCACCAATCTGGAACTAGTTCTCATCACTAGCCAACAAACCCATCCCCATTTATACCTTGACTAGGATATCATCTAGGACACCTCTCAATTCTTTATGAACACAAGAAGTAAAGACCCACCTTTCTTCTACCACTATGCCTAATTATAGACACCATGCTAAGAAGAGTGATGATATTTACACATTTAACCTATAATGACCCTCCTTCGCAACATAGTCATGACCTAAGATGATTGAAACATTGCAGATGAAGACATCATCCTCAAAGTAGAAAATGTTTCTCAATTTTTTAGGACTAACCTCCCACCAAAAAGGTTCCATTTGTTCCATATTGTGAAGGGAGAAGTTGGCCAACATTTTTCTTATAGTATAAATCACCACTTTAACTATATATTTTTACTTAATTTGGCAATTGAAATCCAAATGAATTTATAGCCAAAAACCATTAAGTTTGCATGCAAGTAATCTAAAGCTGAATATTTTTTATTTATTAAAGTCTGACATATGAGTAAATGGTATTAAATTTGAATTGTTTAAACCTTAAGCCAATAATGTTACACAGGTCAAATTTAAATCAAATTAGTTGATGTGATGATAGTGTTATTTGATATGATTGCTTTATTAATTGCTATGCGGAAACGTGTTCCCAGTTTGCAGTTTCACAATATTATAGTTGTGATAAGAGGTTATTTGATTTGATTGATGTGGAGTCAAGACACATGTTCTCAATTCATGGTTTTGCAATATTACACTTTTTACAAGAGATTATTTGATTTGACTAATGTGGACATGTGTTCCCAGTTTATGATTTTGCACTATCAGCCTTGCATTGATTTTGGCTTTTAAGTTCCAGGGAAAATGTCCGCAGGATCTAATTTCTTTCTCAAAGTCACCGAAATTAAGACATGTGTTAATGTTATTTTTTATTTCCTAATGCGTTAATATTGTTATACTTATTTTTTGTACCCTTAGGCTCCTAGCCGCTAGTGATGTCCCCTTCACATGTAACTTAACCCTTGAATTTTTCATGTGCGTGGAGTGGCTTTTAAGTTTTGGGGAAAATGTTTGATCAAACCAATTTCCTTCTCAAATGCACCAAAATTGAGATATGTGTTAGTGTTATTTTTTTATTGCATAATGTGTTGATATTGTTATACTTATATTTTATTCCCTTTGGTTCCTAGCTGATAGCATTGTCCCCTTCACATGTAACTTAACCCTTGAATTTTTCACATGCACGAAATGGATTTCAAGCTCTAGGGAAAATGTCTGACGAAACCAATTTCCTTCTCAAAGTTACTAGAATTGAGACACATTTAAGTGTTATTTTTTTATTGCATAATGTGTTAATATTGTTATACTTATGTTTTATACCCTTAGGCACCTAGCCGCTAGCAATGTCCCCTTCGCATGTAACTTAACCCTTGAATTTTGCACATGGGTGAAGTGGATTTTAAGTTCTAGGGTAAATATTTGACAAAACCAATTTCCTTCTCAAAGTCACTAGAATCGAGACACGTGTTACCTTTTTTTATGATAGGTTGGCCACTCGTTGGATGATGCCATAACATGGGATGGCTACTCATTGATGCATTGGAAGGTTTATTTTGTTCCAACATGTTGGCGCATCCTACATGGAGCTTCCACTATGGATACATTAACCATTGAAAATGAAACTCATAAGCACATTAGAAGGTTTTTCTTTTTCCAATGCACCAACGAGTCTGACATGGTGATTGTTTTATAAGATTTCTAGAGTTCTATAAAGCTAATTTTGAATCTCAACATGCACTGTTGATCTTTTTGCATCAACAAATAGGGTTTAAACATGAGTTGAATGAGTTGTTTGTACCATTTAATGCTAGAAAATATAAAGGAATAAAAGAGATTGTGGATTAATTGCTTGTCATTTCAAAGAATTGAAGTGAATTGAAAAAGCATAGAAACATATTTCTAGTGAACTTGCAACCAATTATAGAGAATTTTCAATCAACCAGCTCAATTATACTCTAATCAGTAAGTAAAAGAAAAACCCTGTGGAAGTTTTCCTTTCCTAAACAAGAATCAATTTGAAAGTATTGAAAGGGAAGGGTTAGATTTTATATTTGAGTAATTAGGGTTTTTATTTGTTTATAGAAATGACTAGTTTGTCAAAGAGACAAAAGCCTGTAGAGGATGAACATAATTGTAAGAGACAAACAAGGTGGCATTTGTGTTACGACATAATTGCACTACTCCCTAATTCTTTAGGGAGAGCAAAGATAGTGAAAAATTTCCCTAATTTCATTGACAAAAGAAAAGATGCTAGTGAAACCCACATAAAGGTTAGGCCTTATGGGTCACAATATTTTTAGGATAAATTGATCAAAGATCTCCCAACTTGAGTCAAATCCATGGAGGTTGGGAATGGAGAGATTGATTGTCCCTAAAATTTTTTTCAATGTAGATTTGATTAAGGTTTTATCCACCTATTATGATGAGTTCAATAGGTTCATTGGGACAAAAGAAGGAGTTTTGCTATGAATAAATACAGAAATGGTTTGTGAAGTGTTTGAAATGAAGGATTGTGCCAATATTGACATGAAAATCAACCCGTACAGGTTAAAGGAAGAATATTAGAATGTAAGGGATGTATAGAAGAAGATGGTTTCCTATGCACAGGGCTAGCATTGATGGGAATCTTAAAAAATTTGAAGGCTCCAAATTTAACCCATATAATGTTAATGTGTTTTTAAAGTATTTTTAGATGACTGATTACAGGGTAAGTCATGTGATAGGCTATAATGGTGATTAAATTCTACCATAAGAAATGACTGTCCTAGTTTATAAAATTCAAGACCCCAACAACAACGGACTCTTTGATTATACCTAGTTTGTTGCAAATAATATCTACAAGGCATTGTGGGAGATTAAAGTGAATAAGTTTATAGTGAGTTTCAAATGGTATTCATTGTTATTGAATTTTTTTTTTTGTGGAGAGGACTAAGAACAATGTATGGAGTTCCTAACTCCATATTCAATCAATAGACAAGTTTGGAAATCTTAAGTTGGTCCAATTATGGACCAATATTTGGGATAGGGAATATAAGTACGCATTTACACTTTTAAGAATTCTTTGTCAAAATATTGCATGACATTCTAGGTCATAATCCATCAAGATTATCTCTCATGATTATAATATTTTTGAGGCCACAAGGATTGGAGAAGGAGATCAAGGTCACAATTGGTATCTTATAGAAAAGTACACATACATTAGACTATATGGCTTTGAAGGAAAGCCTCATGTTTTACGATTCTTTGTGCCAGATAGATTAACTATTTTGGAGATTATTTGGAATAAATTTGAAGCCACAACAATTTTTAGGAGAAACCATGAGAGTTATTTTATCCCTGCTTATCTATGCTTTTGAGATTTTGAGATCAACTATTGGGAGGGTTATCAGGTTGCAATCATTTTTTGAAACTTATAGATTGCTAGTGGGATTAGAAGCACACACATTTGATCTTGAGGGATATTTTGAATTTTCCAAGAAATATGTAGGCATGGGATCTTATCATCACACCTTTTTATAGAATGAGGACTTGCAGAGAAATCTTTCATCTTATGAGAGGAGGAGAAGAGTGCTGACATATAACAAGGTAGAATAAGTTAGAAAGGAGAAGAGAAAAAGAAAACCTTAATTATGCAGGGGAATTTCCAAATGAATCTAATAGGGTCAGGAGGATGAAATTGTTGATTCAAAGTGAGAAGATTATTCTACACAAGTTTCACTTGGCTTCCCCACTCAAGCCTACTAGTTCAGTAAGTGATATTGGTTCACCAATTTAGGTTGTTCCCATTGAGAAACATGCACCAACACCATCATTTTCCATGGATATTTCCCAAGATGTTTTTAGTAATTCAAATCAACAAGAAGATGTAGAAGAAATGGCTTAAAATGTTCAACTTGATCCCTACAAACCAATGACGAGGGATAATGATGATATTATGGAATTTCCTGAGTATCTTAATGAAGATCTAAAGAGGAGGGCTATAGAGGAGTGTATTGGTGATGATGACTTTATCAAAAATTTTGAATTCATTTTTTTTTTACAAAATGAAAGAAAAAGAGTTAATGAAGAAGCTTGACATAATAGATAAGGATAAAAGGGATGAAGCCATATAGGTTTTTAAGAAAGAGGTTAGAAAAAAGATGTAGACAATGACCCCCAAAAAGGGTAGGAAAATATTGAGTGGTTCTAGTTTCTTATTATTTCCAAGTGTAGATATATCCACATGTATTGTATTTGATAATTTAAGGAGATATTGGGATATTGATTATAGAATTAGTGATGAAGGAATGGAAAAGTTGTGTTATAGGTCTAAGTTTAACATAAATGATAACACATTGACATTGTGGTTCTTGTATCCACCAAGTAAGAGACAAATCAAAATAGATAACCCTTGGTCAATCTATGATTTACAGGTTAAAGGATGTCACTTCAGAGCAAGTAGCAGATTTAACATTACACAATGCAATGTTAAATAAAGAAAAAGCTCACAAGAAATCCCAATTGGTAAAGGGATTAAATGTGCAAATCAATGAATTGAAAAGGCAACTGGATACATCTCCTAAATAGGGAATATATTGGAGGATGATGATTCAAAATTTAAAACTGATATTTCTTTGGAAAGTAAGAGGAGGACTGAGGCAGAGAAACAACTTCTGATTCTCTAGCATAAAAATATATCCATGAAGAAGGAATTAACATTGTCAAAATGAAAAATTGTCAAGGAAATAATTGAATCTAAATACCAACAAATGATACCCAATTTTAATAATTTTTGGGATACATAACAAGATGTGGTCAAAGGGGAAAAGAAACAAAGGAAGATAGAATTTGATTTGAAACTAACAAAGAAATATTTGATTGGAAAGTGAACATTTCTATAAATTTTTAAAAAGCATACTAAGGATGAAAACCAATTGAATGAACTGTTGGAAGAGACAAACACCAATTTGGTAGTCGTTGCTAGTCTATTGGATAAGCATTTTGTTTATCATAAGAGGTTGATCAAGAGATATACCAAATTCATTAACTTACATGGCACATCACCTCCCCCATTCTAAAAGGACACTAGAGAAGGCAATACAACAAATGAATGGAAATAAGAATTGTTGCAGTATCTTTTGAACCCTATTATGGATAAGGTCATTGATGATGCATATGATCTGGTAAATAATTTGCACACTCAAATTGATGGAATTTATCTAGTGGAATTTTAAATAAAGGAAATTAACAAGTTGAATGTAACATCATGAATATTAGAGTATGATGAACACATCAAGTGGTGCATTGAGTTTATGTGAAAGGAAAAGTGACACATGGAGGGAGAAGAAAAAAGTAAATTTGAGTGGTTCCCTATTTCTTTCTTTCAATTTTTTGAATTGAATCATGAAGAACAAATCAAATATTCCTTTTGTTCTAATTGTTAAGAGATAATTTATTTGGGTAGTCTCTTGTTTACATGTATTTAATTAATGAAAATTCTAACATGATTTTTTTCTTATTTTAGTCTCTTTGTACTGTATCATGTGGTATGTTAACATTGTCATTGTGATTTTATCATAATTGAGTGATGTGTAGATTTGATTCTTTTCCAGGAATTCATTTCACATCTAATCTAGGTTCATTGTATAAATGCTAGTTAATTTTTAAATGGCTAGAAAGTGTAATTTGGAATTATAAATCATAGTGGGAAGTGATAAATCTTCATAACTAAAAACATAACCAACAAATACATAACTGGAATTAAAAGAATAATCTGATAAAATAACCTGTCAATACATAAAATCTATTATTTATATTAATGCATTTTGAGAGCCTTACGACATCCATTTCATGCATTCTTTCAAAATACTATACAAAGGACTATTCCAAAACCACTATTATAAAAAGACCCGCGAGGATAAATTATAGTCTATAACAAAGGACTCATCTAATAGAATACTAGTAACACAAAATACAAAATGTAGACCAGACATAGAGAGTGGCTTAGTGCCCCAATCTTTAAGTGGTTTGGTCCTGTCAGCACCTTGGCCTTGTTACGTTCACAACCTATTCTTCTGGTTGGGCGATCCTAGCCCTAACTTGGTTGGAAAGGAAGATGACCAAGCAGTCCTTTCTACAGTTAGCATGGGATTCCCCTCTTATGGCATCCCTTATGGTTTGCGCATCTTCAAAAATCCACTCCTCTCCGGTTTGCATCTCCAGTTTCTGGACAATATCCTCAACATCATCTTCATCAAATTTAAATTCATGAAGAAACCCTTCATCAGTTAGATAGTCCCAATGCCTATCATCCACTTCAAGTTCCTTGATTTTGGCCAAACTGAGGAGAAAATTGATGTGCATGCTTATGTTACCCCACTGACCCTATAGCAGCTACAATTGTTTCATTTGTAAAATTGGGTGTTTTAACATCCTAAGTCCCTGAATGTAGTACTTTTCTAGTAGGGTAATGATGAGTGCCCTAGGTGCACCATCCACATTATCAAGAAAAACATTAATGTTCTTCAAATACTTACTTTGAAACAACATCTAGGTGAGCTTCTCCCATTTTTTGGAAACCCCCTTATATAAGAGCATGGCCAGGAAACAAGATGGGATGTATGAGTCAAACCTATGCCTATGAAAGGCTAGTAAAAACTCCATACATAGTGCTTGCTTCACCACATGCATAATGTATATGTGGCCATTCTATGGTACACCACTCAACCACCTATTTTTAATCAGGATTGCACCTATAGCTTGATATAATATCTAGTTATGCACTTGATACAACATCTAGCTATCCTATTGAAACATGGAAAATCTCTCAGGTGGTGGGTTGTCCTAAAATGAGAGAAGAATCTCCAAATCCAGCTGGTTCCTATATAGTGTTCACCTAAAACTAAATTTTATGCAGGAAAAAGGATGGAGAAAGAATAATGTAATTAAATCCTAAACTTGAAAAAGGTGATACACCAATAATTGATATATAACTTCAATTAAATCGACATGAACTATTGAGGATACTAATGATTCTCAATACCCAGACAAGAAAGAAACTACAATAATAATTCTATGCAAGGACCTATAATCTTTTGTTTTGAAAGGAAAACCTAAGCTTTACCAGTTTTCTGCAAAAGAATAAGGACACAACCAAATACCTATAACTGCAAGTATCTAGATTCAAATATGCAATAAGGAATGTAGTTTGAATGAAGGATAAACACAACATACAAAACAAAGAACCCACAATATTGCACCAGAATCAATGAGAAGGAACCATTGTATCTATATAATCATTGTTGAAGAAATTGTTAGAGTAATAAAGTATTTTCTTATTGATTAAATCATGTTTGATTTAATTATTAAGTCACTTATTATCTCTTTCTACTTAAGCTAAACTTTAGGTATATAATAATTAATTATTATTGTGCAACCTAGGTTTTACCCTTTTTAGGGTTTTAGATGTCCTTTTATAAGGATTGATCTCCTCTTTTTTTGATAACAAATATTTATTTTATTGGATTTGTAACTTTTATTTTTACACATCAAGAATGTCTCCTCTTTCATGGATCCATGTGTTCAAGCCTCTCTATCTTCTTGCTTCTCTCTCTTTCTGTGACATGTGTTCGCGTGTAAGTGTTCTTGGGAGATGTGGGTTATTTACTCATAAACTCCAATATGGTATTAGAGCTTCAGATCTGTTTTCCCCTGTCCTCTTCCTGAAAGATTCGACCATGTTCATTAGATCTAGAGTTTTAGAGGGTTTTTTGTTGGATTTGGGGAGGACTTCTATTTTTGGTAATCTTGGCCTCAAACAAACCTCACCGTTGCATTTAGAGTGCCCAAGAACCCTTAGATCCATTTAAAGTTTGACCATTTTGGACAAAGTTGGAATTTGTGGCAAAAAAAATTACAATTGACCTTGACACAGATCCTGAGGTGATCACTGGTATTTTGGAGCATTTTTGGCTCAAACAGACTTCACTGTTGAGCTCACAATGACTAAGAACCCCCAAATTCATATAAGGAATGTTCAATTAGGACACCGTTGTATTCTGAGGAAAACAAATTTTATGTACCAGGGTTGTATGGCCCTAGCATGCATCCCAAGGCTGTACAATAATTTTTTTATTTTTTTATTTTTTTTGTGCGGTGACGGCCATTTGGCTATCAAATTTAATCCCCTAGCAAATGCAACCTCAACCTCTAGTCATATGTCGACTAGGGGCCCCAATTTTTTGGCCTCGAGGGCCTATTGGTTTTTTGCCGTAACAACCATACAACCATTAAATTTATGCTCGTGAAGTGCCGACATTAGCACATGTCAGCACCCTAGACACCATTTTTTGGCCCCATCAGCATACCTATGGTTTTTAACTCATAACTTGAGCATACGGTGTCAAAATTAGGCAAACAAGATATCATCAAAAAGATGGTTCCAAGATCTATCCAAATATGGAGGTTTGAATTTCTTATTTTTCTTTTTCGATGGTGTTTTTCACTATCAAATCTAGATGTTAAGTTTTGCACTCAGGGAGCTCTATCTTACGCATCCAGACTCTGTTTTGGGAAAACAATATATAATTGGAAAGCTTGTTATGAGACCTTTCTAGTGCTATGAGTCATTTTTCTAGATTCTTCTCCAAGTACATTTTATTCATTTTCTTGCATTTTTTCAATTTGGTGGATATCTTGGATGTTTCAAGTCTTGAGATCTCTTCCCTTTGAGGGATGACTCGTCTTAGGCTGTTATTTTGTTTTAGTAGCCTTCACTCTTCTTTGAGAAATGAATAATTCACTTTTGTAGCATTCTTTTATGCATACACACTGAGATAAAGTGCCATTCTATTGCATGTATGAGATCTTGCACATGTTCGTGCTCTATGTACTCGCACTCTATTATAAAATGACAGGGGGGTTTGATGTTTCCTTTTTTTTGCATCTAATTTTGTCATGTGAGAGTTCCTCCAATGACATTAGCCCTAGGTATCATTATTTGTGTTTGTACTCTCTCTACACATTCGATGTTCTTGGTATCATGCAATTCATATTGGATGATCTTTTTAGTGTACCTATCATTACTCCCTTGTCTGCATTATGGGGGGTTTCTACTATTGGTTCTACTACTTCCTTGGTTCGATAGTGTGAGCTATGTATTCAGTATTTGATTCTATATACTAGGCGGATGCAATGGCTGGGTACCTATGCATTCCGGTGAGATGGATCATTTACCATATGGACACTCTTCTCTTTCCTATTTTTGGAAGCACTCTTCCAACTTTGATTGATCAACTCTTCAAACTTTGGTGTTTTTATGCCATCTATATTTTTGAGTTCAAGTGTTTTCCTTTTTTTGCCTCCTAATTTGAGTAGTGTCATTTGAGGGCACTCGTGCAGATTATAGTATTCTATATCTTTGACTTCAGTTGTTTGCCTTTGTTTGCCTCTTGATTGGAGTAGTGTCATTTGAGGGCACTCATGTAGATTATAGTCTTCTCTACCTGGTCATATTTCAGTGGAGAATCTTTAGATCAACAGTTACTTCTTGACAGAGTTTGCAGCTTCTTGCTTCAATGATGTTCTACATGTTCATCCTTGTTCCTATTTTCTGGAACATTCCTAGTTTTGGAGGCTTCTTCAGTCCTTCACACTAGTCTTTGTATCTTTTTTATTAGAGTTTTTCCCATGTGTTTTTCTCTATTTATCCACTTTATAGAGAATCTCTTTTGTACTTGGGTACTGATCAAGCCTTTGTTGCCGGGACCCATTTTCTTTTAGTAGTTCTTTCTAGGTTTTTAGCTTCTCCCAAAGTTCATCTTAAGGGGGGTGGTAGAGTAATAAAGTGTTTTCTTATTAATTAAATCATGTTTGATTTAATTATTAAGTCACTTGTTATCTCTTTCTACTTAAGCTAAACTTCAGACATATAATAATTAACTATTTTACTAATTATTATTGTGCAACCTAGGTTTTACTTTTTTAGGGTTTCAAATCTCCTTTTATAAAGATTGATCTTCTCTTGTTTTGATAAAAAATATTCATTTTATTATATTTTCAACTTTTGTTTTTGTACATCAAGAATGTTGCCTCTTTCATGGATCCATGCATTGAGGCCTCTCTACCTTCTTGCTTCTCTCTCTTTGTGTGACACATGTTTGTGTGCAGGTGTTCTTGGGAGCTGTGGGTTGTTTAATCATCAACTCTAATAGAAATATCTGCTACAAAGTGCTCCTACAATCCACTAAAAAATTTACAATGTGCAAAAATAAGAGCCAAAATAGGGACCCCAAAAAATGAGGTGAAAATACAATAAATAGAGCACAAAACCCTAACTCAGATGCAAAAAATCATGCATGAAAATCAATGTCAAAATTGCTCCAAAGTGTGAAGAAACCCATCAAAACTGCCCTCTAGACCATGATCAACTGATAACTCATTGAAAACTACCTCAATTTGCTCAAAATTAGCATATATCTGCTCACTAACTACATAAGAAAAAAAAACTTCCCCTAGACTAAAAAAGAACTCCCTGTAGCATGTAGTTAATTGAAGCAATCTCCAATCTCTAAAATTTGAACTCTTAAGTTCGCATGAAAATCATCTCGAGTCTGTCCCTTCCCTATTCTTGCATAAAAATAATCAATTTACTCTAAGTATCTTATAAATTTAACACTTTAGAAAAATGATTTTGCAATGTAGTATGCATGCAATAATTTATTATTTACTTTATTACGTTATTTAATATTTATTAAATAATAGGATTTAGTAAATATTAAATAAAAGATTAAAGAAAATAATAAAAATGAAGATAAATTTAATAATGATTATTTATATATATTAAATGATAAACATTTAATATATATAAATAATAATGTTAATCCCATAAAATAAAAGGGAGAACATTTAAAAGCCCATACAACTTGGACCTGAAACCCATATATTTCATTTTTTATAAGAAAAAGGGATCCAGATGTGAAAATGGAATAAACCCTAAACACATTTTCATTTCACATTTTTTATTGTGAGGGCCGCCATGCTACCACCATTGCTAGGGTTTGAGGATTTGTAGAAAGTGGGAATGTTTTTGTTAAAGACTCTGTTATCTTCACTCATGGCACATGTATTTTAATCTTCTGGTTTTCCTTTTATGTATTTTCATAGCTATCATGAATGTTGGGTCTTTCTTTGAATGATAGTTCATAGAAATCATAGAATACACAAAGTTTACTGTAGCACAATAGAAATCGCTCTATTTTCTCTGTGCATGTCATGAGATCTCTATAGCATTTCAATATGCATTTCTTTAGTTTTATGTTGCTTCCTTTCTTTGATCCATGGTGCAATACAACTCAGATTTCATGAAATTTAATGGGTTTTTACATTTTCTAGTTTTCTGACTCCAGTAAAATTTTTAGACAAACCCAGATCGTGGATTGGGAGAAATGGCAAAAGTACAACTGGTTGTCTTTATTTGTTGCACTGCTTTGAATATGCACTGGCATTGAAGTTTCCTTCATAAAACAACATTTATCTCTTCTTTCTTTGACATTATGAGGAATTTTCTCGCGTGGGAACTGAAATCACCCCCTTATGGACAAAACTCATATTTTATATTTTTTAGATTTGTCCTCATTTTCCCAAAAAAATGCACACAAAAATAATGTATTTTCCAGTTTTCTACTTTTTTCTGATTCTATTATAGCTTTGATTGTAATGCTTAAATCAATGGCTTTAAAATTTTCCAGTAGTATTTTAAAGCTTTCCATGATTTGAAGATTCTCTATTTAATGAATGATTGGCTCTTCTTTATTCCGTGACTCCTTTGGTTACATTCTATGATATAAAAGAAAGATACTTGGTTATTCAAACCCCTTGTAATTTGTTTTCTCTATCATATTTCATACTGTAACATACGGGTTTATTTTTTGCATTTTGATTTTACTAATAAAATGAAACCCCAGTGCCAAAGTATGAAGTTGCAGAACCCATATGAACGTATTTAAATTACTTTCCATGCAATGATTAAATACTCTACTATTGCCATTTTGCTCTTTGTTGAATTCTGTTTGTATTAATGGCTTCATCAAACTAATGAATCCATTGGGGAGACCCATACTGATGAGCCATTTAAAAAAATGCTCATTGTTGTGTGTTGTCCCAATGGGTTCATTGGTTGATGGTAGGAATTAGAACTATCTTATTTGCATAGCAATAATTTGCATCAGAATACTTGGCCCTTATGTAAATAGGGTTACTGATTTTCTCTTGTGATACTGATTACATATTGTCGTTATAATAGCATGATTGCTCCATTATTATGCATTCAAATGGACAAAATTTTGAATGATTTTATGCAATTAAATCATGCTTGCACATTTGACCTCCTGTAGCAATATACTTTCTGTCATATCTTGATGCTATTTGCAAATAATATTGATATACCTTGCATTTCCATTTGAACTAATTTGTGAATTACTACACTAATGTTTATACCCTGTTAATTTGATTTTCATATATCCATATAACATATACCTATGTGTGTGAAAATTGTACCTAGTTGTGGACACAACACTTCAGTAAAACATTAGAGGTTAGCAAAATCAAAATCTGCAAGTAAATGAAACTAAGCTAACCAGGTGATTTACTACCTTCTAGTAGGTGTGAGTATGATGTTCTCAAATTGAAATCGAGATTAGTGACAATGCAACACTGAAACAAAGGATTTGATGCTAAAAGATGAATGTAGAATGAATGCAGATTAATCTATATTTTTGGATTTTCTGTGCAATAATATGAAAAACTGTATGAATCTAAGCTAGATGAATGAAATTGAATGCAGATGTAATCTAAGAATGATATGAATTAATGAATGCTATGATATGAAAACTATGCAAAACTATGATCAACAATGAAAGATCTCACAAATCGCCTGTCGCAAGTGTTTAATCCTTCAATCGCCAATTTGCCAGAGTAATTGTGCAAATTCAAGTGTTGATAATTATGAAGAGTTGAGCCTTGATTTTATAGAAATCTAGGGCTTGAGGATGCATTGAGAAAAGCCATAAATGACTCTTGATAAACTCAGGTTGATTTTTGAGTTATCAAGAAATCAAAGATAATCAACTCACAAAAAATCATGCAAAAGCATGGTTTAACTCAAAATAGAGTTTAGATCAAATTTCAACTCATCATCAGATGTTGAGTTTAAATTTAAAATTGTTTGTTAATTTCTAGTTGACTGCTTTTCTAATTGTGCATGATTTAATTATAAATTAATTTAATAAATAAAGTGATTTATTCTCAACTTAACTGATTTTTGAATTAAAACAATTGATTTATGGGTTAATCAATTATTAAATCAAACTTTTATTCAAAATCATATTATTAAATATTGACAACTGATATTAATTAATTAAATTAGAATTTAATCAATTAATCATGAGATTTTTGATTTATTGTCAAAATTAAATAATACAATTTAGGAATAAATAGAATTAAATTTAATTAAATAATTAAGTGGCAGTATTAAATCTAATTAATTAAATATTTAGAATATTCAATTAATCAAACTTTAGGATAAATAGGATTTATCACCAAATAATTATTAAATCAAAGATAATTAGGATAAATAGGAATATTCCCTGATGCAAAATTTAGGATAATCAATTAAGATTTGATAATGTTTAGATGTGCCTTAGGTTAGGACTTCGATGTTGATTTCATTCGAATTGTTGATGTAAGAGGTTAATGAACCTATAGCCCATTTTTGGGGTATTACATTTTTCCCCTCTTTGAATTACTGTGCAAAGCGCAGTGGTTCAAAGATAGTCTATTTTTTATGTATGGAATTGATTTGAAAGATTAACCGATTTTGAGACATAAACCGATTGAAAGATTTGAAGATGTTAGGTCCTAATTGACCAAAGATAATGTTAACTATAGCAACAATGAATCGGTGATTATGAAAAAGTATCAAAATGCCTGATTCTGAACCTTATGATTACGAAGAAGTGAGTGACCTAATTCCAAACCTGATTGTCTAAAGGAATCATTATTGGTATCACATTTGAATCCTTTAGTTATGAAGAACCAAGGAAATGACGCTAATGAACTGATGGTTATGAAAAGTTGATACAGTTTACAAGATAGATTTAGGATACCAGATTGATATGGATCTTGATGAATTTGATATGCCCCAAGAAATGATAGATTTTCCCCAAGCGATGAGGACTTTAGATGAATCAGTAAGTAGATGTGGTTGTTGTCTTGATCACTGAGGAAAGATTTGATTGATAGAATTAGATTAACAGACTTGAATGATGTGCAATACCATGCCCCTTCAAGATTAAAATCAAAATTTGACAAGAAAATTTAGCGTTGAACGGTTTAGAAGCATGTTAATTGATTTGAGAATCAGTTGTACACGTTCAAAAATGCATTCTACATCGTTTGGAGGTCCTGGAGACCAAGTTTGACTAGGTATGACCATGAGTTGACCATGGTTGACTAAGTTGATGTAAGATAATCAGTTAAGTTGAATTTTGGATTTTTGTGATGATTGAAGGTTGATTATGCAAGCAGTCAACCATCCTAGGTCCAAAAATTTTAAATTATGATTTTGACATAGTAAATGATCTCATATTTTGATTTTGATCCCGAAAATGGGTTTAGAACATCGAAATTAACTAGGGGTGCAATTGTTGTGGAAAACGGAGCACTTTTGAAAATTAGGTCAAAACCTATATAAGGGCCAAAAGGGTCATTTTCAATTCATTATTCACTTTTGACTTTTGAAACCTTGTGGAGCCCTCTGAGTGAGAAAATGGCTGAGATGAAGGTACCCGTCTCTTCCCACTGATTTGAGAGTAGCTGGAGATATTAGCGGCCTCCGTAGTATGGACATTCGGTAAGTGGACTTCTGTGCCTCTTTGTAAATTCCATTTTTGGATGTTTATAGCATTTTTAGGTTGTTTTTCGTACATTTTGAATTTTCAATTCTCGCATGTATGGAAACTCATACGACTATCCTCCATGGCTCATATGAATTTTCAATTCCCTATAGATTATCGTATCATAACCCCTAGAAACTCATTTGAGAGGGACCCAAGAGTCGTACGACATTTTGTTAGGTCCCTCATATGTCGTATGGTAAGACCTAGAAAGTCGTATAACCATGGTTTGTCGTATGGGACCCTGCTGAAACTTGTACGAGTTTTTATGCCAGGCTGTTTTGTCATATTGAAAATAGTGAGCTTAAAACACCTCTTTAGGTAAAAAATCTTGATTTTCTGATTCCTTAGGCTGATTCTGAAGTATTTAATGTACCTTCTAAGATAGTCAAATTTTGAATTTCTGTACTGTTAGCCTATTTTTCAACCAAATTACTGATAGGATTCCCTATTTTATTCTGTGTAGGTCATATATCCTGATGTGCATGTGTGTATCTCTCATCCCATGACTCAGAGATTATGCATTTCTCTTCTAGACCCTATGAGGGTACATCTAGCTGCCTGTGGTTTCGAGTATCTGATTCGGGGTCCCGAGATTAGGGTGAACCACAGACTTTTGATTGCTTTAATTAAGAGGTTTCATTCAGAGACCCAGACATTCCACCTCCCTACATGAGAGATTACTGTTACACTAGAGGACGTGTACATGATTTTGTGCATTCCATTCCATGGTCCTCATCTAGATTATGTGAGTTCAAGGAACTCTGGATTACATGCCTTTTGACAATTGTTTGGAGATGATACACAGCTCACTGGTTCAATTTCTTGGGAGGCATTAGTGTAGTGCTATGGGTAGACCCATAGATTAGAGTGCATTATAGCTGGTATGATATGAGGCATTACTATGTCTGACCTTCAGCAGAATGGTCTCTTGATGGGCTAGGCCCTGATGGTTGCATGATTGATGGCCACTCCGTCTAAGTTGGGTTGGGGTCACTATATGCTAGCTCACATGTTCTCTGATATGCATGAGATCGTGTATCAGGAGGGCAAGTCATTTTCTCCTAGTGCATTGGTTCTTCAGATATGGGCCTAGGAGCATATCCCTATTTGTAGAACAGTATGCCAGACATAGTGCCAGCCATAGGAGCTGGTGATATATGTATACTTTGGTTATGTTACACAGGTGCACATGGGTCATACAGAGTACTATGATAGTACGTATGTTATTTGGCATTCCTATCTATAGATTGAGGCCTGGCCTACTGCACAAGAGCAGTTTAGCTATTTCTGCGAGAGTCAAATATTGATTGGTTGGTTTACTGCAGTGCTTGAGCACTTCCTTATTACCAGAGTGTGGAGGCAATACATCATCATTCAAGATGCACCATAGGAGCACACTGCTTATGCATGGATACTCAAAGAGCTTAGATTAGGATGGGGCCCTTGATTGTCCTATGCTCTTTGTACATAAGAGTATAACGGTATTGTTGGTAGAGATTGGGACTATCAGGCAGATGTTCCAGATGCTAGGGTTACAGATGGTCTTATTGGATGGCTTGTAGAGCATTTGATATACCAATTTTTAGATCCTACAGAGTTGATACCTTCCATGGAGGAGGCTATGGATGTTACAGGTGCTCTGATGGGTAGAGGGAAAAGACGTACAAGTACACAGGTTTCGATGCCCTAGCCTACACCTCTGAGGCCAAGAGCAGTTTTGACACCTCTACAGAGACCATCTGGTCAGATGAGACCACCTCATCCCTCTAGTTCTTCAGCAAGAAGACCTATAATTTTACAGAGGAGATCTACTAGAGGAGAGAGTGGTACTTTAGGTAGTATCGATAGTGTAGATGAGGTACTTGGAGTAGAGTAGTATGTAGGTGCTGATCTTGATCTTGTATAGGACAATACAAATTTTGACTTGGGTGCTGAGGTGAGACACCATAAGGCACAAAGAGAAGAGGCTGCTGATCAGCCAATGAGAGATACATATATGCCTGTAGTAGATGTAGATCCTAGTGTACCACAGACTCCTCAGGAGATCATCAAATGACTCAGATTATAGGTCAGGGACCTAAAGGTATGGAGTGCTTAGTTTGAGGAGCATTTTATAGAGGCTGAAAGATAGCAATCCAAGCTCTGAGAGGAGAATAGGAGATTGTAGACAAAGGTGACACATCAGACCTCTAGAGCTACTTACTATGTTTCTTCCTACTATGCTATTTTTCTTGCTGCTCAGAGAGTACCCACATACTCTTAGTATATGATAGTGTCAGAGGGAGCTAGGGCACCTCATGCTGAGGTAGTGCCTGATGCACCACCACCACCTCCACCAGATGTAGAGGATTAGGTAGACAACTGATCTATCTAGATATTCTGATATATTTTCTCTTTTGTTCATGTATACTGTTCTGATCTTCTGATAGCTCACATGAGCTCATTCATTTGTACTTTGTACCAATAGTGCACCCTTGACTAGTTCGAGTTATATGATATGAGATTGAGATTTTGGTTATGACTTCATTTTTACTTGTCATGTTTTGATTTTATGATGATATCATGTGATGTAAATGCTATGAGTAGCGTAGACTGTATGTATGGATTTATGCAATGCAATGGTTTCTTTCATATGTATGGATGTTATGCAAATGTAATTGATTATGGAAATGTATAATTTTGATGATGCTCATGTATGCAATGCAATGCAATAGATGGAATGATCATGAATATGTAATGTAAATGCAATGATACACATGATATGTTTTGTAGGTATTGATGAAGACAAGTACTCGGTCTTATGTCAAAAAGGATGTTTAACCCAGGTGGGTGACTGCTTGCAATTATGTGAAGAAACCTTCATGTGAGATTCAACTCTACATTTCCAGTTAAGTTTAGTTCAGAAGAATTGTTGAAGTGTTCAAACAATTTGTGAGATCATGCAATCATGCAAAGTGCAAAATGACATGCGAAACAAAATGCAAACCTAAGACCTAGGACCTAGTCACTGATCATGTGTCGATTTGTTGTCATCATTGAACTTTTTAGGTAATCAGATAAATCAATACACCCACCAATTATGAAACTATAGACATATGAATATTGATTTGTACATGCAAGAATCAATACAACACCCACTGGCTAGACAACCATGGACATATGAATATTGATTTTGTTTTCAGAATGTCAGATTAGATATAAGCACCAAGGCACAAACGCCAGGATGACCTGAATATCATGTCCATTTTGATATAGCAATTTGTATAAGCATCAAAACATAAACATCATGATGACTTGAATACACCTTGCAGAACAAACACATCAAGAAGTCAAGAGATCATTCTAAATCCAGTGTGAATTACCTGTAGTGACCCTTTATCATTCACATCCTTAGGTAAGATCGCGTTTCACATTAGGAGTAAGAACTTTCTCAAAAAGACAATAGTGAGATCAAAATTCCTTGAATTTTCTAGGTGTCAATGGTCGAGGTACACATGGCCATCCAATACAAGATAGATGCTCTTACAGATGGACACCATTTCAATCCAGAATTTCCAAAGTTGTTAGATTTTCACATAGAAGCAGAAAATAAAGAAAAGATTATGCCCCAGTCATCACTCTCTAAATCCTATAAAGGACATCATCGAAGAGCTTGAAGGGACACAATATGAAAAGATCTCAATGCAAATCAGTAAGCATTTAAGGAGATAAAAGCATGTAAAAGCATAGATTGTTTTTAGTTTGTGTTGGTGTTTGATTGCGTTGTTGTAGATGCAAAATCCTTTTTGGAGAGGAGACAGACAGACAGACTCAGATGAAGCTTCAAAGGACTCTGACTGGTTATGAAGTGTCTAAGATACACTTGAGGCCATAGGATAGGACATTGATTTCCCCCAAGTTTAAACATTGATAGGATATAAACGCTTGAGCCAATTGGTGTGTATTGACCGACTTATTGAAAATAGGAATGCATAAACAAACCGGGAGATATGTACAAACTAAAGCAAGACTAAAAGCTGGGAAAGACCAAGATTGCACTGATAGATGGAGCATTTTGAAACAAGTGGCACCCATTTGCCAGGTTTTTACCATCTTGGTAGAGATTCTATTTTTTCTACCAAGGTGCCTGTTTCCAGGTTTTCACCAAGGCACTTTTTGTTTTTCTCATTTTTTTGTATTTTTTAAAATTTTCAATTTTTTTGTACTTTTGATATTTTCAAATTTATTTGTGATACATCAAGGTGCCTACTTACTAGGTTTTCACTAGGATGATCTTTTTTTAGGACTTTTTTCAAAATTTTATGATTTTTTTAAGACATTTTTGAATACTGAATGCCTTAGGTGTAGAATTTCTTCAGATGGAGAACATTGATTGGTTCTTGGAGCTATTCTCCTTCAGTCGTTGAGAGTTGATAGGATCTAGAGCCAAAAGTAGTAGTGATAACAAAGGGACCCTGCCAGTTGGGTTCAAACTTCCCCTTGTGTTCTCTATGTGATTAATTTTTAGGATTCTCTCTCAAGACTAGATCGCCAACCTGGAATTCTCTGTGTCTGACTTTCTTGTTGTAGCCTCTAGACATTCTCTTCTGATATACTCTGAGATGATCATATGCTACTTGTCTGTGCTCATCTAGTAGTTCAAGTTTTTGCAACCTAGACACTTTGTAGTCATCATCAGTTACTAGACCATGCATTTTGATTCCTAGTGATGGGATTTCAATCTCAATAGGAAGTACCACTTCAGACCCATAAACTAAAGAAAAATGTGTAGTCCCAGTGGGTGTTCTGATACTTATTAGTAGGCCCAAAGAGCTAGATTGATCATGAGATGCCAGTCTCTTCCTATTTTATTAACTGTACGATGCAAGATTTTCAATAGATTCTTGTTTGAAGCCTCTGCTTGTCCATTCCCTTGAGGATAGTAGATTGATGACCAATGTTGTGTAATCTTGAATTTGGCACATAGATCATCTAAGTCTCTGTTCTTGAATTTCCACCATTATCTATGACTATAGAATGTGGAATACCATACTGACATATGATGTAGTTCAAGATGAACATTGAAATTTGTTTTCTGGTTGCTTGAGTCAAAGGGACTGCTTCTACCCATTTTGTGAAATAGTTTGTAGTTGTGATTATATGGGTATGTCCATTAGAAGAATGAGGATGTATGGATTCTATAAGATCAAATGCCCATTGGTGAAAAGGCCATTGTGTAGTAAAGGGAATTGGATCTCTCCCTAGCACATGAATTAAGTTACCATGTACTTGGCACTTTTGACAGTTCTTAGCAAACTTGATAGCCTCTTTTTCTATTTCAAGCCAGTAGTACCCAACCCTAACAAGTTTTTGAGCTAGTGTTAAACCATTCGAATGTGACCCACATATACCTTCATAGACTTCCTCTAATGCACATTGAGATTCTTCCCATTCTAAACATCTAAGTAGTGTACCATCTAGACCTCATTTGTGCAGATCATTACCAATGATGACATATCGAGATGCATTATGGATCAGGTATCATTTCTCATGGCAGTTGAAGGTATCAAGAATGATTTGATCTTGGAGATAGGAGAAAAGGTTTTTGTATCAGGATGAATCATGACCAAAAATAGTGCAGATCATGTGGGTTTCGAGGGAATCATATGCAGGATAACATAGTGCTTCCACCAGGAACTTGTAGTGTAGCTCACGTTTGGGCTGCTGTAATAAAGTAGAGAGCATTTCCATAGCATCAACAACCTTATTCTTTGTTCTAGGTATTTTCTCAAAGGTGATAGATATGAAATATTTCTTTAGATCATCTACCATTCTCTTATATGGGATTAGCTTTCCATCTTTCATTTGATACACATCATTGACTTAGTGTATTACAAGTTGTGAGTCTCCATGAATGTGTAGTTCTGTTACTCTCCACTCAATTTCTATCTTCATGCCGTTAAGAAGAGCTTCATATTCAAAAATATTGTTTGTGAAAGGAAACTTGATTCTGAATGCTTTAGGGATTGAGTACCCTTGAGGAGTGATGAACAATATGATTTCTCTTTATCCATTCTATGTATAGGAGCCATCAAAGAATAGCTTCCATGCTCTAGAAGAAAGATTCATGATAGAGGAATCTGGGAATTCCATTTGCATTGGTGTATCATCAAACAAAGGTGCATCAGCCAGTTGATCTGCAATTACTTGGCCCTTGATATATTTTCTTTCAACATATTTGATGTCAAATTCACTTAATAGCATCACCCATTTAGCTAACCTACTTGTGAGGGAAGCTTTACTTAGGAGGTACTTTAGTGGATCAATCTTAGCTACCAAATGTGTGGTATGAGCTAAAATGTAATGTCTTAGTTTCTATGATGCAAAGATCACAACTAGACAAGCTTTCTCAATCATGGAATAGTTCTTCTCATATGCTACCAATGTTCTACTGATATAGTATATAGCTCTTTCCTTCTTGTTCTCATCATGTCGTGCTAGTAATGCCCCCAATGATGTATCTGTAGTAGAGACATATAAGATCAATGACTTCCCTTGTATAGGAGGCATCAAAATAGGAGGATTTGATAGATATTTCTTGATATGGTTAAAGTTATTTTCACATTCCTCATTCCATGCAAAGGTCACACCTTTATGTAATGTTTTTGTGAAAGGTTCTGATATGTCTGCTAGCTGAGATATGAAGCATCTAATAGATTGTACTCTCCCTTGTAATGTTCTCATTTGACTGATATTGTTGGGAGGTTGCATCTCCATGATAGCTTTGACCTTAGCTAGATCAACTTCAATACCTTTCTTTGAAACAATGTAGCCTAAGAGCTTTCCAGAAGTGACACCAAAAGCACATTTCTTAGGGTTTAGCCTAAGACTAAACTTCTCCATTCTATCTAGTATTTTACTTAAGTCATTTAGATGTTCAAATATTATCATAGATTTTGCCAAAGTATCATCAACATAATCCTCCATAGTTTGGTGCATCATGACATGAAAGATAGATGTCATAGCTCGTTGATATGTAGCACCAACATTCTTAAGCCCAAATGGCATGACATTCCAACAGAAGGTACCCCATGCACATGTGAAAGAAGTTTTCTCTTGATCTTTTGGAGCAATTTTTATTTGGTTGTATCAAGAAAAACCATCCATTAAAGAATACATCTCAAAGCTTGCAATCATGTCCACTATCATATCAATATTAGGTAATGGAAAATCATCCTTAGGGCATGCTTTGTTTACATCTCTGAAATCTATGCACACTTTGATTGATTTATCTGGTTTAGAAATAGGTACAATATTAGAGATCCATTCAGCATAGTCAATAACACAGATGAATCCAAATTTTAGTAGTTTCTCTAATTTAGCTTTGACCAAGAGTGCAACATGTGGATGCATCTTTCTTAATTTTTGATTAACAGGTTTGACCCCTGGAGCTATAGATAAATGGTGCATTATAAGATCTGGATCCAACCTTGGCATATCTGAATATTTCCATGCAAAGTTGATCTTATTTTCTATTAGGAATGTGGTAAATTTTTTCTTTTCTTCTTCTGATAATGATTTATGCTACATGGATTAACTGTGGTTCCTCTATTGTTCCCAAGTTGATGGATTGAGTGGGCTCAATTAGAACTAGAGATCTATCCTGGAAGTGACTCAAAAGGACATCAAATATCTCATCCGTAGGCACCTCATAGAGGTTTTCACCTTTGGATACGTCTTTTATTTTTACTTTTGTAGGTTCTAAGACTGCCACAAAGTGGTTTTCACCCTCAGAACTCCTTTTCTTTTTATTTTTACATTTATTCTTTTGACTAAGATACTTGATGTCTGACTCTGTCATGCTAACACTTGGCTCACTAATGGAAGTCATCATAGGCTCAACTACATTGAGGTAGCAAGCAAGGGCATAGTCATTTGGAAAGGTATAGATACCTTGGCTTAGATTCATGGAGGTTTGGTCAAGAAGTTCAGGATGTTGGATAATCAAAGTGGTGAAAGATTGGGAAATAGTGTTTACGAATATGGATCTATCATCATTGGTCCTAACCCGACTCTCAAGTTCAAAGGTGATATAACAACTCAAAATGTTCAATTCATGAAAAGGCTCAATGTCATTGTGGGAGTCCACTTTAGCCATCGGTGGATTAGACTTGTTAAGTTCATTATTTTTCTCTAGACTTACGTTGGGTTTAGGTGCATACTGGTGAACAACATCAATTTTTTTTTTTGTGATAAGCTCATCTTCCTCTGGAATGACTCCCCATTCGTAGTCATTTGATTCCTCATCTATGCCTCTAGGAAATTTGAGAATGTGTGTAAAGTTAGGATGAATACCCCAAGAAGCGTTACCCTTAGATTCTAATTTGAATTCATACTCATGGGAATCTATTTCAAAATAACTACCACCTTCCTCTTTGTCTGTTTGATTTCCTTTGAGATCAACTGGTTCTTGTGGTGCAATTGTCTCTTGTTCTATAGTAGGTTCTTGTGTTTCTACTATATTGATTCTTTTTATTGGATCATCTTTAGCTTCAAGGAGGTCTTTTATTTCTTTAGGCAAACACTCATAAGGAATGAGCTCATCAGTGGTGTCTGAATCATCACTGTCAGATTGTCCAGTTGTTTCTTCCTTTAGTTGATTTGTTGTGGATGGCTCAATCTATTCTAAGACATGTGGGGAGTTCTTGCTAAGATAGAAAGGCTTCTTCTTATATCCTAGACCTATTTTATTCTTATTGGTTCAGCCATGGTGGTCAAGAGGTGATAGAAGACCTTTACCTTGTAGTCCTAAAGGTCCTTTTCATGTATTTCCCATTTTTGTGATCAATTTGTCCCTTGGTCCGTATGACTTCTAAGGAATTTTTCTTGAAGTGGAGTCACATTTATGGATGGATTGGGATTGAGACTCATCCTTTTATAACCATGCAAGCACAACTTCTTCTTCTTCAAACTCTTGTTTAGATACTTGCTCTGTGACAAAGCTTCCATTAAATATGACCCGGGATTCTTTAGCTATAGGTTTCACTTTGTTAGAAGGTTGTCCATAAGATTTTGGAGACAATAGGAGAGATGTGAGGGATAAAACTAGTTCCATTGTGTATTCTCCCATACCATTGTCTTTAATTTTTACTTCTTTAGCAATTTCTTCCGTCTTGGATGTTGAAGCAATGTCTATCTGCTTAGTGGAAGATTCTCTATTATTAGGAACAAGTTTATCAACACTTTCTTTCAATGCATTCCAAGTTGTGTATAGGTCAGTTGCAATTATCACTTCTACTCCTTCATAAGAGAATTTCACATATTGATGGTATGTGGAAGGAATAGCTCTCATTTCATGTATCCAGAGTCTTCCTAGAAGGATGTTGTAAGCCAATGGTAGATCAAGAACTTAACATATGGTATCTCTGAAAATAGGTCCTATTCTGATAGGTAAGACAATAGTTCCCTTGGAATTTCTTTCTCATCATATGCTTTGATAGTTATCTTCTTCTTAGGATCAATGGTATCTTAAGATAATCCCAATTGTGTGATTAAGTTGTAAGAACAAATGTTGAGACCAGTGCCTCCATCTATCAAAATGCATTTGACACGATGGTTTTGGATCAAGACTTCAATGTGTAAGGGCTGGTTATGCAGATGACTTAAGGAATTATCATCTTCCTTTGAAAAGGAGATATACTAAGGAGACATTAGATGATCAACCATAGCTTGAAATATATCTAAATCAAGGTTGTCAAGAACATTGGATCGGAGCAAAGCTTTGTCTAGAATGGCTCTATGAGCTGGAGATATCCAAAGCAACTCAAACATGGATATTTTTGCATTTGTATGCTGGAGTTGTTGGACAATACTGTATGATGTTGGCCTCGTGTCTTTAGGATTTGATGATTTAGAGGCAACATTCTATTTAGAAGAAGATGAAAGATTGAAAGGCATCTTAGGGACATTGTATGAATTTGGGATTTGTCCTTGCAGATGTGCCTGAGCTTGTGATCGAGTAAACACATTCGCTGATTTATTTTCTCTATCTCTTCTTACAATTGTGATGACATTGAAATGCTCAGATAGACATGGTTCAACCATATTGATGACAACATTGTTTCTAGAGTAGGCATAATTGACTTTGGCACCCATATTAGGTTGAGAAGATGAATCTCCTTGACCATGCTTCTGAAATGGCTTCATGAATTTTGTATGATCATTATTGCTCTTATGATTGTCAATTACAATTTATCCATTATCAATTTTGTCTTGTATGATGTGTTTCAAGCGTACGCAATTATTGGTTTTGTGACCCTTATTATGATGGAAGTCACAGAAATTGGTCTCTTTCCACCATTTTGGTTTAGGTTCAGGATCAAATGGTCAGATCTCAGGCAAGAAGATGATGTTGTTAGCCAACAGAGTTTTCATGGCAGATTCCAAGGACTCTCCAAGAGGAGTAAACTTACGTTTAGGATCTGTAGCCCAAGGTTTATACTTAGATGACTTCTTGTTTGACTCTGTTGTTTTAGCTTTAGAAGTTTTGATGGCCTGGGTGCCAACAGTGAGATTGAAAGCGGGTGCCTTAGATGGGGCACAGATAGTATCAACAACACCATCTGTGACAATTCCCTTATTCTTGTTCTAGTTTTTGCCTTTGTCTTTAGAATTAGATCTAGATTCATACTTGTCCATTTGAAGTGATATGTCTCATTTTTGTACAAGTACTTTCTCAAATTTGATACCATTTTCTACCATCTTATCAAGGGATGTATGATTTTGCATTTGCAAATGGTAGTTAAGTTTTGGAACAAGATTGTTGATGAAGATTTCCAGCTTCTTAGTTTCTGGAATGGGTCTAACATATAGGGAAAACTTCTTCCTCCATCTTTTGAGAAAAGTTAGGAATGGTTCTCCTGAGTTCTGTTTTAGATTGCAGATGTCAATCATGGTGACCGGATGTTGAATGTTATAGGAGTATTGTTGATAGAACAGTTTGCTTAACTCCTTAAAAGTTTTGATTACTGGAGGAATTTTTGAGAACCAATGAATAGCCGACCCTCCCAGAGATCAAGGGAAAAGATGCATTAAGTAGGTTGGTTTGTGCATGAACTCCATATATTGAGTACATAATTCTCTGACATGATCTTGAGGATTAGAGTTTCCATCATACTTATCATATTTAGGCATCTCCACTCTTTTAGGGAATGGTGGCATGTACAAGTCTTTATCAAATGGAAAAGGGCATAGAACCTCCATGGAGAACTCCTTAGGTTCCTTTCCTTTTTTGAGTTTATTAAGCTTGACTTGCATGGCATGCATCTGTTTCATCATAGCGGTGATTGGGGTTTCTTCCTCATGTGTAATGATATCTTCAACATTAAAGTTGGGAGGAAGTTTATCCCCTTGATGAGCCAACTCTAGGGAGTATGTTTCTTTATCTTCCTTCAAGAAATGTCTCATCATTTTCTTGAAGTCATCATCATTTTGATATCAAGCAATTTTAGAAGGTGTGGGTTCTTAATCCGCACCATATTGAGAGTGATGTCCTTGAGACCTGTGATGTGTCCCTCCTTGAGACATGTTAGGATTTTTAGGACTCCCTAGAATAGATTGATGTAGAGATTGTTGATTGAATCCTTGGATTGATGGAGGATGGGGTACGTAACTAGTTTTTAATTGAAGATTGCCAAGACTGTCATCTTCGTAGAGACTTGAATATTAGAGTTCATCAAAGGTTCGACCCACATGAGTAGACAAAGGTAAGGTATGTTGGATATTGCTAATGCATGGGAAATGATTAAGACATTTAATATGTTTAATCACTATGTTACTGAATGGGCACTCATACTATTGTCATTTGTGTTTTGTCACCGATGTCAACATATGCTTGTATGAAGAAACTAGACTGGTAATCACAGTGTATGGAGGGTGTACGGATGTTTCAGATGCTGCAAAGTTAGATGAGAGTTCAAATGGATGTTGTGATCTTATATATGAGATTTCATAATTAATGGATGCATATTAAGGAAGATACAACTATTTTGGTAAAGACTGGTCACTGGACTATGATAGTGAGAATTGACAGAGTTAGTCTCTGAGTTTTTGATATAGATATCAGAGGGATTAGATTCAAGGTATGAGATCTTGAAGGATGATAGAAGAGGTACTGATAGATGTTCATTGGTCATCATAAGGTACAAAATAATTGGTGACATCATCTGTGATGTGTGTTCTGGCAATGGCTTATTTTGAAGCTGACTTGGGAAATGAAGCGTGTGTTTTTTTTAACAAGCATAATTCAAGGATGTCGGTCCTAAATTGTTGTAATATAATCATTGTAAACTTGTTTTAGATACCATGTGTATCTTAGCAAGGGCTTATGTAATTATTTGTAATTAGGAAAGCCTTATGGGCCGACCTGATCTTGGTAAAAAGTAATAAGGTATAAATGTAAGGTCTTTTGTTTGGAAAAGACATGGATGGATATATGTGATAGAAGAAGGTTGCAAACTTGTGTCTGCTATATGTAGAGTAGAGGATTGCTAGTGGACTTCATTGGAACTGATAAAGAAAAGACAGTTGCTGGAAAACATTTCAAAAGATTGCGTATTTCTTCATATACACTTGTTGCAAACTAGTGAGTTCAGAAGGTGGACTTAACCTTCTTTGGGCAGTGAGCCCCCTTTTGTTCTTGAATCCTAACAGGGTCTATCCTCTAACAAGGACTGTGTACTGTAATGTTGTAACAAGCTCCTAACAAGGCTATATCTTCTAACAAGGATTACTATACTCTCAGTATATCATTAGTGGGTGCTAATTCCCACCGAGATTTTTACCTTTAATAGGGTTTCCCCGTAACCAAAATATTGTGTTGTTGTGTTGGTGTTCATTGGATTTGATATTGATAAGCTTCAAGTTTAAAGTTTAATATTCTTTCATACAACTGATTCTTCCCCCCTCTCAGTTGTATTGTGGACTGTTAATCCTAACAATTGGTATCAGAGCTTGTGGTCCTCAAAGAGAAAGCTTAACAACTTAAGGTGATCTTGGAAAATGGCATTCTATAGGAAGGATAGTCCCAAGTTTGATCCTGAAAACTTTGACAATTGGAAAAACAAGATGCAAACACATTTGCTATGCTTGGGCATAGACTACTAGATGATTGTGAAAAAGAAGGAAAATTTGAAGGCTAAGAATGACTTAGGGTCAGCTACCGATGATGAAAAGAAATTATTTTCATGCAATATGGTTGCAAGAGAAGCATTGGTTAGCACACTATCTAAGGGTGAGTTTACTAAAATTAAAGATTTGGATTTGGCACATGATATTTGGAACAGATTGGAGGCACTCTATGAAGGAGACAAATATACCAAACAAGCGAAGTTACAAACAAAGATGGAGAAGCAAAAAATGAATGAAGATGAAAGCATTAGAGCCTATGTTCAAAGGGTTACAGAAGCTGTAGTTGGAATTAAAAATTGTGGAGGTACTTATAATGAAGAAGAAGTCATTGCAAAGATTCTCAGATCTCTAACTCCTACTTACAAATTCAAGGCAATTTCTATTCAAGAAACTATACAATTGACTCCAAAATTTAGCAAAGAGATGTTGATCACAAAGTTAACCACTTTTGAAGCTACGGAATTGGGAGAAGATGCTCCTAAAGTTGAATCTACTTTTAGGGCATTTGCACACAAGAAAACATCTGCACTTCCAAGCACAAGCAAATAAGATCTGAGAGAAGAGCTTGGTGAGTATGCTGAGGAATGGGAAAAGATAATGGAAGAAGAAAAGAAGATGGGAGAACTTGTTGCACTAATCGCCAGAAGAGAGAAAAGAGATAAGGGAAAATTTGAAGGAAAATTACCTTTGAAATGTTTTTCATGCAATAAGATAGGTCATTTTGCATCTAGATGTCCTACAAGAATTCTTAAATATAAACTTGACTATGCAAAGATTATAAGAGATAAAGAATGTTATTATGCTAGTGAAGGAATCTCTGATGATGATGATGATTTAGACAATGAAGAGATTTGATTTGTTGCTATTAAAGATAAACCTATTCATGAGGAAAAAGCCTTAGTATCTCATGTTGACAAGAAAAATGAATGGATAATTGACAGTGGATGTTCTCATCACATGACTGGTGATAAGAATAAATTTGTTAAATTAGTAAATTATGATGGAGGTGTTGTAAGGTTTGGGGATAATCTCCCAAAATCCATCATAGGAGTAGGATCCATCACTCTAGATGGAAAGACCAATACAGAAAATGTACTACTTGTTGAAGGATTGAAACACAACTTGTTGAGTGTTGGGCAGTTAATGGATAAAAAATTTTAGTTAAGTTTTGCTGATGGTAAGTGCTCTTTCAAAAGCAAGGAAGGAAAACTGGTTGCTACCAGATCAAGATCTAGAGGTAATGTATTTGAACTAAACACATTTGGAGCCTCTTGTTTTGTTGCGAAGGTAGATGATAGATGGTTATGGCATAGAATATTTTTTCATGTTAACTTTGATAATATTGTGAAAGCAAGCATGGCCAATGTAGTAAGAGATCTTCTGAAGATTGTGAAACCTTCTAACACTATATGCAGAGAATGTGTTATGGGAAAGAAAACCAAAAATAGTCATAAAAGCAAAACATTTACATCAAAAGGGAAGTTGGATCTAGTACATACAGATCTATGTGGGCCCATAAGAAAAAAGTCATACTATGGTGAAAGGTATTTCATACTCTTTGTTGATGAATTTTCTAGCATGATGTGGGTTACTTATTTGAGAGAGAAATCAGAAGCATTTGACAAATTTAAGTTGTTTAAAGAAAAAGAAGAGAATGAATCAGGACTAAAAATAAAGTGTTTAAGATCAGATAGAGGTGGAGAGTTTACATCAGATTAGATTAGACATAAATGAAGGATACTATGCCCTAGTAGTATGGGTAGACACCCAAAAGATGGTGAACATGAGCTCACAAACAACCGTTTTGTATGAAGACTAAATTTAAATATAATTTTGACAAGGTTTTGACACAAGATGAAAAAGACTCAAATCGATAAATCAGATTGCTAAATCAGACTCAAGAGACCACTTTAGGTAAATGATCGAATTCTTTCTAGTTTCTTCTCTGTTCCTGACATAGTGAATATTTTGACAAAATCTGGAAATAGGCTATAAAAATTAGATTTCTGGCAAATTTGACAAATCTCTAACAATTTTTTGAAAATTCTCAAACTAGTTTCTACTAGCTCGTACGACACTGGGTATGCTCCCAAATGATAATTGACATGACTCGTACGATAGTTACTGCCAGGGATAATTTTCTTTTGATTACTATTGACAACACTCGTACGACATAGTACTGGCTCCTGTATGACAATATAGGGGTTCTTAAACAAATTTTTCTCAAGACTCGTAAGACAATCTGACTGAGGGATGACTTTTGACTCCATAGAGGAATTTTGCTTCAGATTTTGCAATTTTTAAGCTTTTAGTTTCAGATTGTTGGCAAAGTTTTCTATCCAATCTTGAAGATCTGTGTAATAGTCTTGTTACCCAAAAATTCCCTATCATTCATTTTTGGCCATGGTCATATTTTTCAAAGAAGTGCTCAAGTGTCAAAAACCTAGTGTGTTTTCTGCCTTTTGGTCTGAAAGCTCAGGATGTTTTTGACATTCACCTGAAAGCCCAGTGTGTTTTCAATCTTCAGTCTAAAAACCCTCTATGTTTTTGACCCCTGATGTTTTCACACTTCTACTTTGGCATCGACACTTCCCTAAGTGCGTAACTCTAACCTGGTGGGGCCTCGTGGCTGGCTTTCCTCAAATTCTTGCGGTTGTCGCATGTTCACAAGGAATATTCCTTGCCCTTGCGATCATGCGATAGGATGACACCTGTCAGTGGACCCATTCTCCATCTGCAAAAGTTAAAGCTTGGAAAAATCTTGTGGTTGTCGCTATACCACTAAGGAAAGACATTGCCTATTCAAGCACATGGTGTAATGATGATCGTCGATCTTCCTTCCGATGTGATGCTGGTATCAGTGGGTCCAGGACACATAATCCTATTCGGTGGCTCCTGATTCATCCATGTCATTTCGTCTCACCTTTCTGTCAATGCATCTTGTTTCAAAAGGCATCAATGGTGGTTGCATGATCACTAAGGTATCTTTCCTGACATGCAATCATGCGACTGCTGTTGGATGAGAATCTTCAACTGACCAGGTGGGTCCCTTTGATGTTTTTGACAAATTTCTATGGCTTGTCGCATGATCGCATAGCCCTTTTTTAGGCTATGTGAACATGTGACTAGTTGTTAAGTGCGCAACCCTAAGGTACCAAGTAGGGCCCAGTTCACGGTCTTCAAGATTTCAAACCACCAATAGTTAGTAAGGAATGGTTTCATGTTGGTCGCATGATCACATGGGATCTTTCAATCCCATGCACCCATGTGACTAACTGTTAGTGGTTTACAGTCGACATCTTACAGTCAACTCCAAGAAGGTAATGGGTAGCATCTTGTGGTTGGTCGCATGATCGCATGTGGCCTCTTAACCGCATGTGACCATGTGACAAGTGGTCAATAAGTCTTTGGCAGTTGTTGGTGGGTCCTCTGGTGGTGATGTGTCTGGTCTGTGATGGGCCCGAGGTATAACATGGGCCCTCATAGATTCAAGATCTATGGTGGTCACATGTTCACATGGGATCTTTCGATCCCATGTGATCACGTGACCACCGTTAGATCCTCCTGATGCTTCCGAGTGATGTTGTTGTGGGTCCAACCGATGTGGTCGGCTCCTGTTGGTCCATGTGGGATATTTTGCGGGCCCAAGCATCTATGTGGCAAGCGGAGGAAAATTCTCAAAGGCTTGTGGCATGATCACATGAAGCCTTTTGGGCTCATGCGATCATGTGACCAGTGGTATTTTCAAGCAGTGCAGCTAGTTTTGGTGGGCTTTTTTCTGTGAGATGGTTGCAGTGGTGCGGTAGCTCAAAAAATTGATGTCACCAGGACATCTTCTAGCTGCAAGTTGCGGAGTTGATGAGGGAGGTGTGGGCAGCCGTCAGGGGTCGATTCTTTGTCCCAGCAGGGTATGTTTGTGCATTCATGGCAAGGCCAATTTGTAGAGAGGTTGATGAATCTAGGTTGTTGATCTATAGGCAGGATCAGTACAGGCATGGGCATGCAAAGAAAGACATATCTGATCTGTTGTGATATTTTCAAGATGAACATTTATGATCAGAAGTGACTACTTTAGGGTTGGATTATTTTATGTAGATCTATGTAGCCCTAAAAGTTGGACTCCTGCCTACGTCCAGTAGAGTTTGTATATAACATTTTTTGGAGCTTGTAGTGCTCAGAATCCAACAATTGTAAAAAGGAAGGTTTTCTTTCTTAGAGAGCAATTTGTGGCAATTTTTCTTGCCCTTTGGCTTTCTACAGTTGTAATTTTCATTGATTGTTCAAATATTGCAAAGCATTTCTATGACATTCTCCTATCCTTATGCTTTCTTATGTGGATTATCTCTTATTGAATTCAGTATATGTATGTTCAGTAACTTTTAGGTTCTTTTTTTTTGATTCCTCTCTCTTTCTGCAATTCATGTGTATGTTTATGAATGATCTGATTCAAATGCTTTTGTGGGCATACTTCCACCCCTAGCAATCTGTCTCATTCCTATACCCAATTGCAAAGATGAATGTTTGTCTGCAGGTTATAGTCTATGTCTAACTCTTTAGGAGTACTGCTGTCTTGAGGAATCCCCTTTTCCCTACATAGTATTCCTTTACTACAGACCCCTCTGTAAAATATTTATGCAGGCCTATTCATTGAGTTGTAATCTCCTAGACCTAGGATTGTCTACTGGTTTCATCCCTTTATACTACAATTCATACCATCTTTTTGGTGCATCACCTAGTAGGATAGATTTTCTTTTAGTCATTTCCCTTTTTCATGTATTCCTTCTATCCCTTTCCCTCAAAAGTTTACTTTCCTATCTAAGAGAAAATCAGGGTGATTATTCAAGAGGAACTAGCCTAGAACCTAGAGGTTTCATCTCGGTTAGCAAAAGGTCCCACAACCTTGAGATGATTCCCATGTTATACTGGATTATCAAGACTATGAGAGCTTGAGATCAGAGGTGCAAATTCAGTGTATAACATTTCTGCAACGCCTGGTGGGATAGTAAAGAAGTTCATCTATTGAAGATTGTGTCATATTTGATATACAAATTGCATAATATAGACCTTTAGAGGTTGTTCTATCAAGTATATTTGGCGACTCCATTGGTTTCAAAGATTCAGGCCAACCTTGTTTAAGGTTTATGAGAAAGATCGAGACTAGAAGCTCAAAGCCTACTGAATTTTTAGAGTTTCCCTTGAAAAGAAGCTACAAAGGTAGGTCAACTCAGACAGAATCTCCTACAAGAAGAGTCTAATCTACACCTCCTAATACTTCAGAGAGGAGACCTTTCCTCTTTCATTTAAGAAGAAGAGGGAGATCTCTGACTAGAGATCTAGAAGAAGAAGAAGATCCAAATCTAGCAAATACAGCTTATATAGTTGTTAATCTTCAGGTTACACCTCCTACAATGGCTAGAAATTTCACCTTTGCACCTTTCAATCAGGGGAGCCCATTAGATTTTGTAGTACATCATGATGTGCCCTTGGTGGCATTAAAGAGTATACCTAATTTCACAAGGAAGGAACAGACAATAGTCTTTGAGCACATAAGAGATGTGACCACCATTTGCAGCATACACAACATTACTCAAGAGGATGTGGCCACCAAATTATTAGCAACATCTCTGAAAGGTAAGGCTCTACAGTGGTTTAGAACTTTAACTGTTGGTTCTATTACTTCATGGGATGAATTAGGGGATGCATTAGGCAAGCATTTTGAGGATAAATCAGATAATTTATCTCTGGTTGAGCAATTAACAACTATAAAGAGAGACCCTCAAGAGCAAATGATAGATTATAATAGTAGATTCCTTAAAACATAGAATAGAATCCCAGTCTTTGTAAGGCCATCAGCTGACCATGCCTTCCTGTACTACTTGCAAAGTCTAAATAAACAAATTTCTATCATGATCCAGTCTATGGGTGGTACCACTTTACCCCAAGCCTTTGACACTGCTGTCAGGGCTGAAAATTATTTGATCCAAGCAGGCATGATACAGAGAAGACCTCCCATGCCTATCTTCCCTAGTCTTCAGCCCATTGCACCTACACAAGTACCCCCATTTACCCCTATTCCCACAATATCAGCACCTCAAGCTAGTACTAGTGGTTAGGAACACGCTGCAACAAATTTCTCCCAAGGGTTGCAAGAGGTGAAGAGTAGTCAGCAAACTAGTATACAAGAAATGTAAAACTTGCTGTAGACTCTAACCAAAGAGGTCACAAAATTGAAGAAACAAAACCAAGGCATCAGGCCGCCCTTCCAATCACAAGGCCAAAGTCCTAATCAGCAATACGAAAATCAAGGACAACCTTATCAACAAAATAGTCCACCATACCAAGGAGGCTATCAAGGGCAAAGACAAAATTTTAATCAAAGACCATTCCAACCATATAACCCTGCACCTCTTAATTCTACAAATCCAGTCAGGGATATGGTTCCTAGTCAAAACAATATGGCCATGGATAATGAATGGTGTTTCCCTTGCAATCAGCCTCACAATCAGGCTACGTGTTCTAATGGATGGATGAACCAAGCACTAATGGTTCAAAATGCTTCACAAGCTCAAACAAAAGCTCCTTCTATTGGGACAGCTCCTCAACAAGAAACACAAGAGAATGAGACTGCTCTTTTCAATTGGGAGGAACTAGATTTCAATGGAGTCAATGATGAAGCTACTTTTGTTGCCTACACAAGAGCAAATAGGAGAGCCCAAGACATGGAGAGAGCAAATTCTGGTACTAAGGCCACTACATTTGTAGAGCCACTACAACAAGTTGCCCCTATCACATCCAAGGAGGCCCCTGTCGTCACAAGCAAAGAAGGCCAAATTCCAAAAGAAGCAGAATCCATCATAATAAAAGCACAAAAAAGAGTACACACTGTGACACCTTATAATATTGTAGAAAACATGAAGAAGGTGAATGCCACCATGTCTATGTGGGACTCTTTGTCTATTCCAGGACAACCTAAAATTTTGAATAAGGCCATGAGAGAGGCAGCAAATCCTCCACCTGCAAAAGAAACTGCAAAACCAGTTTTGGTCAACACTGATCAAGAAAAGGAGACTCCAACTAGCAACTCCAAGGCCAATATCATGCAAGGTAGGAATTTAAAGCCACCTCCCTTTTACGTATCTTTAATTATTGGGAAATCTTTAGTGCATACTTGTATGGTAGATAGTGGAGCTACTAGCACTGTAATGCCCAAGAAAGTGGTTGATCAATTAGGACTTAAATATGAACCCTTCCAAAAGAAGGTTACACAACTTGATGGATCCTCAGTCAGTACTATAGGTGTGGCCAAGGATACCAGTCTAATTCTCCATGCTAGTCCTAATTTTTCCATTCTCCTTGACATATATATCATAGATCTCCCTGCATTGTTTGCCATATGTCTCTCAAGAGAGTTCATAGCCAAGATAGGAGGTTATCTTTCATCCAACTAGTCTCACATGCTCTTTCATACAAGGTATGGTACCAAAGTCACCATTAAATCAGAAGCCTTAGCAATACATCATATAGAGCCATATGTGTCCAATTCCATCAATACTAATTGTCCTATATTTAATGACAATGATTTTCCAACCATTAGTGAAGCAAGCACCAAAATAGAGAATATCCCTGATATTCTCCTAGATGAAAGAACCTTAGAGATCCAAGAGATTCTTGTTTGGGATTTTGGTTTGGGGAGTTATCTAATTCAAGAAAGTGGAGCCATAGAACCAAGCCTTCTCAAAGAATACACTGATTTGGATGATCGGGATAGTCAGGTCTGGGAACTATTTTTTGATGGAGCTGGAAGTAGACATGGTTCTAGTGGAGGTGCTATGCTGGTGTCCCCCAAAGGAGAAAGGTATTATACTGCCTTTAGATTTAGTTTTTCCTGCACTGGCAACACTGCAGAGTATGAAAGTCTAGTTAATGGACTAGAATGGGCTAGAAAGAGAGGGCTTAAAGCATTAAAAGTATATGGTGACAGTGAACTTGTTGTCAGCCAAGTAAGAGGGATGAGTGCAACCAAAAATGATATCATGAAAGCATACAAACATAGAGTTTTGGATGCAATTGAAGATTTCCATGCTTTCAATATCATTGCTATCCCTAGAAAATTAAATCAAAATGCTGATAGGTTAGCTGCTATTGGATCTCAGTTTGACATCCCCAATAGCATTTCAAAAAAGGTAGATTAGCAACACATCAAGATTATTGTCAGACCTTCAATTCTTGATAATAATATTAATTGGCAAGTGTCTGAAAATGATGAACAAATTCTGCAGTTCTTGTTTGAAGAAGATGTCTTTTCAAGGCACAATCAAAAGAGGTTATCACAGAACTATGGTGATCAAGTGATACAACTTAGATCTAATAAGATGCCTAAAGGTCTTGTCACCTTAGAGACTATCTTCAACAAAGCTGATGAAGTCAAGAAAAATAAAGCTAGCCTGGTAGTCCAACAAGAACATTGTGCTGAATTAGAGTTGGGACCAGGTAAGAGCCTACAATTTGGAAAGGTAAACACTAACTCAGAAAAGCAAGCTTACACTAAATTATTCAAAGAATTTAGTGATGTTTTTTCATGGAGGTATGGAGACCTCAAGGGTTTTGATCCTACCCTTGCTCAGCACACTATTGAATTGGAGCCTAATGCTAAACCAGTAAGGCAAAAGCAAAGGCCTGTTAATCCCAAGCTTGAACCACTTATGCATAAGGAAGTACTCAAACTAATAGAAAGTGGCATCATCTACCCCATCAAACATACTAGTTGGGTTTCCAACCTTGTTCCTATCAGGAAGAAGAATGGGGAGCTGAGGTTATGTGTTGATTTCAGGGATTTGAATAGAGCCTCATTAAAAGACCGCCATCCACTACCCTCTATGGAACAAATTCTACAATGTGTCTCTGGATCTAAGAGATTCTCATTGTTGGATGGCTATTTAAGATACAATCAAATCTTAGTGAAAGAAGAGGATCAATATAAGACTACATTTACAACCAAGTGGGGAACCATGGCATATCAAAAGATGCCCTTTGGTTTGTCAAATGCAGGTGCTACATTTTAAAAGGCAATGGATATGGCCTTTAAGGGCCTCATGTACAAGTTTGTGCCAGTCTACCTAGATGACATAACTATCTACTCAAAGCATGCAGTAGACCACACCAGACATTTGAGGTGGATTTTTGAAAGATGCAGAGAATTTGGGATATCCCTTAATCCTAAGAAATGTGTGTTTTCAGTTCATGAAGGAAAACTATTGGGATATGTAGTATCCAAAGAGAGAATTATTGTGGATCCTGAGAGAATTGCAGCCATCTTAGAACTACCATTACCACATCACAAGAAAGGACTCTAATCTTTTATAGGAAAGATTAACTTTGTTAGGAGATTCTTGCCTAACATTGCAGAGTTACTCAAGCCTTTGACAGCCATGTTGAGGAAAGGTTCAGCCTTCAGTTGGACCAAAGAAGGAAAAGTTAACTTCCAAGCTATTAAAGAAGCCTTAATAGAAGCTCCTGCTCTCCTAAACCCAAATTTCAGTAAAGATTTTATCCTTTATGCTTATGGGGGTCATGATGCCATATCTACAATGTTGACTCAAGAAAATTTTGAAGGATTGGAGCAGCCTATTGCTTTCTTTAGCAAAGGTTTAGAAGAGTATGAAGAAAGATACTCTTTTGTAGAAAAACATGTTCTTGCTGTGGTAAAGAGCCTCAAAAAATTTAGACATTTGTTGACCCATAGCAAGGTGCATTTGATGGTTACTCATCCAAGTGTCAAATAATTTTTGCTTTCTAAGGACCTAAATGAAAAAAGAGTTGGTTGGATCACTAAGGTGATGGAATATGACATAGATATTTAGACTACCAAGCTAGTTAGAGGAAGAGATCTTTGTGAGCATCTGGTAGAAGATGAAAGTTCAAAGAAATTGGAATACATAGATGCATCTCTGGTGGTGCATTCTATAGGAGAGTAAGCCAAGGCAACTAGCTGGTTGCCTAATATGATCAATTATTTGAAGACAGGACAATATCTTGCAGGCCTAAATTCAGCAGAAAGGAGGTATTAAAGGTTACAATTTGTTCCTTTTGTGCTGATAGATGAAATTATTTTCAAAAAGGATCACAATGGTGTCCTTCTAAGATGCATAGATTCAGAAAGGGTTGCAGATGTCTTATTTGAGTTTCATGATGGAGCTTCTGGTGGCCATTTCTCTCCTAGGACTACAAATTTTAAGATCATGAGGGCTGGATACTATTGGCCATCTATCTTCAAAGATAGTCATGATTATGTTAGAAGATGTGTCAAATGTGCTATTTTTGTAGGGAAAGAAAGACTTGCAACTCTGCCCCTACAACCAGTCAAAATAGAGCAGCCCTTCATGAAGTGGGGTATAGATTTCATTGGCATGATTAACCCTCCATCTAGTGCAGGACACAAGTGGATAATCACTGCAACCGATTATTTCACTAGGTGGACAAAGGCAGTTGCTTTAAAGGAAGCTAATGAGAATGCTATTTTAAGTTTTTATGATGACATCATTCATAGATTTGGCATTCCAGATTCTATAGTTTCAGACAATGCATTAGCATTTACAAGCCTCAAAGTCTCAGAGTGGGCAGTCAAGAAGGGCATTTATTTGAATACAAGTTCCAATTACTATCCTCAAGGGAATGGTTTGGCAGAATCAACAAATAAGAATCTGATTAGAATAATCAAAAAGACCCTGCAAGACAGTCAGAGGGATTGGCATACTAAACTGAGATCTGCCTTGTGGTTAGATAGAATTACTCCAAAGAAAATCATTGGTAATTCCCCATACATGTTGGTGTATGGTAGAGAGGCTAAGTTATCTATTTCAACTGAATTACTAGCTTTGGACTTGGCCACTTAGTATGCCTTGTTTGAAGAAAGTGATCCTATGCAAATCAGATATGCCCAGTTGATGGAGCTAGAAGAGATTAGAGATAAATCAATGCAAGATATGGCATTCCATCAGAGTCAAACAAAGAGAAGCTTTGATAAAAGAGCCAGGGTTAGAAACTTCAAGGTTGGAGATGTAGTTCTCAAATGGGATGAGTTTAGGTCAAAACTTGGCAAGCACACAAAGTTTGATTCCTTTTGGGGTGGACCATTTGTTATAACAGAGTGCAGAGGATCTAACGCTTTTCAGCTTTCAACCCTTGAAGGAGATGCCCTTCCAATCTCAGTGAATGGTTTCCACTTGAAGCCTTGCTTTGAGGTTAATCCCTCTCTATAGGTCCTTCTTGTAAATTCTTGTAAATATGTTGCTTTCTTTCCCTGCTTTCTATGTTAGTTCCTGTTTCCCAAGAAGTGCATGTGCACAGGTCTATCTTTTGGTTCAGTTTTGTCTCTCCACCAAGTTTTTGTGCTCAGTAGTGACCCCATGCCCAATGGATTGCTTCAAGGCAATTGGTCTAAATGTCTAGCAGGCTGAAATCCCACAGAGGTCACCAAAATGTTACCCAAAAATTCCCTATCATTCATTTTTGGCCATGGTCCTATTTTTCAAAGAAGTGCTCAAGTGTCAAAAACTCAGTGTGTTTTCTACCTTTTGGTCTGAAAGCTCAGGATGTTTTTGACATTCTCTTGAAAGCCTAGTGTGTTTTTGATCTTCGGTCTGAAAACCCTCTATGTTTTCGACCCCTCATGTTTTCACACTTCTACTCTAGCGTTGACACTTCCCTAAGTGCGCAACTCTGACTTGGTGGGGCCCCGTGGCTAGCTTTCCTCAAATTTTTGTGGTTGTCATGTGTTCACAAGGAATATTCCTTACCCTTGCAATCATGCGATAGGATGACACCTGTCAGTGGGCCCATTCTTCATTTGCAAAAGTTAAAGCTTGGCAAAATCTTGTGGTTGTCGCTACACCGCTAAGGAAAGACATTGCCTATTTAAGTGCATGGTGTAATGATGGTCGTTGATCTTCCTTTTGATGTGATGCTGGTGTCAGTGGGTCTAGGCCACATAATCCTATTTGGTAGCTCTTGATTCATCTACGTCATTTCGTCTCACCTTTCTGTCGGTGGGTCTTGTTTCAAAAGGCATCAACAGTGGTTGCATGATTGCTAAGGTATCTTTCCTGACATGCAATCATGCGACTACTGTTGGATGAGAATCTTCAACCAACCAGGTGGGTCCCTTTGATGTTTTCAACAAACTGTTATGGCTTGTCACATGATCACATAGCCCTTTTTTAGGCTATGTGAACATGCGACTAGCCGTTAAGTGTGCAACCCTGAGGTACCAAGTAGGGCCCAGTTCACGGTTTTCAAGCTTTCAAACTGCCAGTAGTCAGCAAGCAATGGTTTCATGTTGGTCACATGATCGCATGATCACATGGGATCTTTCAATCCCATGCACCCATGCAACTAACCATCAGTGGTTTGTGGTCGACATCTTGCAGTCAACTCCAAGCAGGTAATGGGTAGCATCTTGTGGTTGGTCGCATGATCGCATGCGGCCTCTTAACCACATGTGACCATGTGACAAGTGGTCAATGGGTCTTTGGCAGCAGCTGGTTGGTCCTCTAGTGGTGACATGTCCAGTCTGCGATGGGTTGGAGGTATAACATGGGCCCTCGTAGATTCAAGATCTATGGTGGTCGCATGTTCACATGGGATCTTTCGATCCCATGCAATCATGCAACTATTGTTAGATCCTCCTGATGCTTCTGGGTGATGTTGTTGTGGGTCCGGCCGATGTGGTCGGCTCCTATTGGTCCATGTGATGTAGGTGGGATATTTTGTAGTCCCAAGCATCTATGTGGCAAGCAGAGGTAGATTCTTAAAGGCTTGTTGCATGATCACATGAAGCCTTTCGAGCTCATGTGATCATGCGACCAGTGGTATTTTCAAGTAGTGCGGCCAATTTTGGTGGGCTTTTTTCTATGAGATGGTTGCAGCGGTGTGGTAGCTCAAAAAATTGATGTTGCCAGGACATCTTCTAGCTGTAGGTTGCGAAGTTGATGAGGGAGGTGTGGGCGGCCGTTAGGGGTCAATTCTTTGTCCTAGCAAGGTACATTTTTGCATTCATGGCAAGGCCAATTTGTAGAGAGGTTGATGAATCTAGGTTGTTTATCTGCAATTAGGATCAGTATAGGCATGGGCACGCAAAGAAAGACATATCTGATTTGTTGTGATATTTTCAAGATGAACATTTATGATCAGAAGTGACTAATTTAGGGTTGGATTATTTTATGCAGATCTATGTAGCCCTAAAAGTTGGACTCCTGCCTGCGTCCAGTGGAGTTTGTATATAACATTTTTTGGAGCCTGTAGTGCTCATAATCCAGCAATTGTAAAAAGGAAGGTTTTCTTTCTTAGAGAGAAATTTGTGGCAATTTTTCTTGCCCTTTGGCTTTCTACAGTTGTAATTTTCATTGATTGTTCAAATATTGCAAAGCATTTCTATGACATTCTCCTGTCCTTATGCTTTCTTATGTGGATTATCTCTTATTGAATTTAGTATATGTATGTTCAGTAACTTTTAGGTTCTTTTTTTTTGATTCCTCTCTCTTTCTACAATTCATGTGTATGTTTATGAACGATCTGATTCGAATGCTTTTGTGGGCATACTTCCACCCCTAAAAATCTATCTCATTCCTATACCTAATTGCAGAGATGAATGTTTGTCTACAGGTTATAGTCTATGTCTGACTCTTTAGGAGTATTGCTATCTTGAGGAATCCCCTTTTCCCTGCATAGTATTCCTTTACTGCAGACCCCTCTATAAAATATTTATGCAAGCCTATTCATTGAGTTGTAATCTCCTAGACCTAGGATTGTCTACTGGTTTCATCCCTTTATACTACAATTCATACCATCTTTTCGGTGCATCACCTAGTAGGATAGATTTGCTTTCAATCATTTCCCTTTTTCATGTATTCCTTCTATCCCTTTCCCTCAAAAGTTTACTTTCTTGTCTAAGAGAAAATCAGGGTGATTATCCAAGAGGAACCAGCCTAGAACCTGGAGGTTTTATCTCGGTTAGCAAAAGGTCCCACAACCTTGAGATGATTCCCATGTTATACTGGATTATCAAGACTATGAGAGCTTGAGATTAGAGGCACAAATTCAGTGTATAACAAGTCCATCTCAAATAACCAAGTAGATATCAAGCATGCAAAACAACAAGTGAGGAAAGCAAGCAATCATCTAAAAACAATGAACAAGGGCAGAAGCAAGCTTGCGCATGAACACACAATAGTGACTTAATGTGCTAATCCCTAGAAGTGCTATTTGTGTATGTTCCAAAAAGTTTTCCAATAACACACATATTCCTTGAAGATGAAAAATTTGGCCTCACTAGGGTTTGTAGTAATGGTCTGACTCTGCAACTTTTATGATCTCAAGAGGGCGAACTCCAATCCAGGTGCACTAGGGTTTTGACACAGTGAGAGAATTTAATCAATCAGGAGCTACTAGGGAGATCTGACATCTCAACAAGAGACCACACTTGTGAAGATTTCCTCCACAAGGACATTTATATAGCAACTATTGCTACCATGAAAAAAATGGCTATTACTGCTTGAGGTTCCATCCACATGGTTGACCCAATTAAGGGAATGTCCACTATGGTTAACCCTCTCTAAAGGTGACTCACAAAAGATACCACAGGAGGACTAGATCAGATTCAAGGATCTGGGTTTCTGGTACTATCCAAAAAGGAAGTAGAGCATAATCCCCTAGCCTCTTCACTTCACCAAAACATAGCAGATAGATTAATCTGACATGCTAAGACTAAAATTATCTCACAAAGATCTATGATGTCAACCACTCATGATCTATCAATGTCTCTATAGAGAGAATGTATCGATCAAAAGTTGAAGACTCAAAAATCTAGTAGAACGCAAGACAATCTCAGTATCCTCTCTACCTACAAGGGGATCCTTCATCAAGAAGAGCTTCACATGCATGAACAATCAAAAGAAGCCCACTCTCTCAAGAGCATCCACAAATAGTGTTCATAGGGCCTATTTACTATGTGTAACAGAAATGCGAAAAGCAAATCTATGTTTGTTTTATAAGCCAAAAATGAATTATGTGATAGGAAAGCAAGAAAAGTCACACAAGCTTGACATGTGAGAGTTCATTTTATGTCCAAATCAAAGTGTTATCAGAATGAGAAGAATACCTAAATTTCTCACAATCCGCTTAGTAGATTTTACCTATTTGAGCAATTTAGTTACATTTTTCCCAATCTGACTCAGCAAATATCAGTCAAAAATATGAGATCTCAATTGTTAGGGTTAGCTGTTAGTCCAAATTTAAAAATCAAATCTAAAAAATTGCCTAAAATTTTGAAATGAAAATTGAATCCTGGCATCAAAAGTTGTATGACAGTGGGTTACCTCCTAGATGATAGTCTGAAAACTCATACGATAGTGGGTGTCTTATCAAATGATAATGTAGCTCTCAAATGATGATTTGTAGTTGCTGAAATGAGCCTTGAAAATGTCAAAAGTCATATGACACCCATAAGGTCCTGGCATGAGTTTCTGACAAAACTCATACGAAAATTTTACGAACAAAGAATAAAATCGCAAGATTGACCAGAAAATGGTAGAAAATAGATAGAAATTGATAGAAGTGAAATGGAAACCCATTTCAAGGCCCCACGGTGGGCACCAAAAATGTGTGTGTGAAAATTGTACCTAGCTGTGGACACAACACTTCAGTAAAACATTAGAGGTTAGCAAAATTGAAATCTACAAGTAAATGAAACTAAAACAGGTGATTTACTTCCTTCTAGTAGGTGTGAGTATGATGTTCTCAGATTAAAATCGAGATCAGTGACAATGCAACACCTAAACGAAGGATTTGATGCTAAAAGATGAATGTAGAATGAATGTAGATTAATCTATATTTTTGGATTTTTTGTGCAATAATATGAAAAATTGTATGAATCTAAGCTAGATGAATGAAATTGAATGCAGATGTAATCAAAGAATGATATGAATGAATGAATGCTATGATATGAAAACTATGCAAAACTATGATCAACAATGAAATATCTCACAAATCGCCTGTCGCAAGTGTTTAATCCTTCAATCGCCAATTCGCTAGAGTAATTGTGCAAATTCGAGTGTTGATAATTATGAAGAGCTGAGCCTTGATTTTATAGAAATCCAGGGCTTGAGGATGCATTGAGAAAAACCATAAATCACTCTTGATAAACTTAGGTTGATTTTTGAGTTATCAAGAAATCAAAGATAATCAACTCACAAAAAATCATGCAAAAGCATGGTTTAACTCAAAATAGAGTTTAGATCAAATTTCAACTCATCATCAGATGTTGAGTTTAAATTTAAAATTGATTGTTAATTTCTAGTTGACTGCTTTTCTGATTGTGCATGATTTAATTATAAATTAATTTAATAAATAAAGTGATTTATTCTCAACTTAACTAATTTTTGAATTAAAATAATTGATTTATGGGTTAATTAATTATTAAATCAAACTTTTATTCAAAATCATATTATTAAATATTGACAACTGACATTAATTAATTAAATAAGAGTTTAATCAATTAATCATGAAATTTTTGATTTATTGTCAAAATTAAATAATATGATTTAGGAATAAATATAATTAAATATAATTAAATAATTAAGTGGCAGTATTAAATCTAATTAATTAAATAATTAGAATATTCAATTAATCAAACTTTAGGATAAATAGGATTTATTGCCAAATAATTATTAAATCAAAGATAATTAGGATAAATAGGAATATTGCTAGGAATATTCCCCGATGCAGAATTTAGGATAATTAATTAGGATTCGATAATGTTTAGATGTGCCTTAGGTTAGGACTTTGATGTCGATTTTGTTTGAATTGTTGATGTAAGAGGTTAATGAACCTATAGCCCATTTTTGGGGTATTACAATACCTCTTTTCCAGACAAACAAAATATAAATCATTAGACATAAAAACCTCCTTTTAAACCTCCTGTAGCATCTTAAATGATTACCAATACTGATCCATGAACACAATTTCACATGATCTCTTTTAGCAATTATGACCTCCTATGGCAAAATGGTATTATGCAGAAATATCATAGACTTCTTGTAGAAAACTCCTTCCTGTAGAAATCTGAAATTATATTGAAATGTAGCTTCTTCCTATAGAAAATTGATTCCTCTTGTAGCATCAAAACTTCCTATAGCATTATGACTAGATTTATGCAGAAATGTTATTGATTCCTATAGCAAACTTCTTTCTGAAGCAAACTGATATTGTATCAACATGTAACTACCTCCCGTAGAAATTATGATTCTTCATGAAGAAAACTAAAATTGTACACAAGTGTAATAGGCTAAAAGGTTTCATGATAAAAGGGCATGTCCCTTCAACAACTAGTCTTCATCAACACCATTAATTCAACCGGAAGGTCTCATACTTAATATATATGCTGCCTCTATAGTCTCCTTAATTAATCGTCGTCTCTACATAACTTCAGTTGGAAAGTTTCACACCTATAGTATATGTGTGTGCCTTCAACAACCTACTTGGTCTTCATACTTGTATTTGCACATGAAGGAAACAACATTAGCAAAAACATAAGAGTTTCCTTTTTGATCTCTCCTCTTCTTGCTTGCACCTTTTAATGCCTTATCTACATAAGCACATTGTAGCACATAAAGTACAATAAAGGTGTTTAGGCAAAGTTCCATTGCCCAACTCTTCTTGAATTGACACTTCTTTTGTTATCTTTGCAGGTCTAATCAAAACTAAAGATGTGGGCTCAGATCTTCATCAAAGCTCAACTAATCAACCTCTCATTTAGGCAATGGAGGCTTTACTTCTCCCTCTTCTTTTTTTTTCTATTTTTTAATGTGTTTATTTAGATGATGTTTTAGAAGCTGCCACAACTTGTGTGGATCTGAATGAATTGCATTAAATATGTATCATTGAAATTTGAACATCATTGTACCTTTGTAAAATAGTTTTGAATAATAAGGCAATAAAATGCACTATTTTGTACTTGTATATCAGATTTGAATAATAATGATTAGAATTTCAATGTTCCTACATTTGTACTTTCTTTTCTTGTACGTTGGAATTTACTTCCTACACTCAAATAATTCTATAATATTTATGAGCAACAATTTGAAACACATAATTCAATGTAAAAGTAAGTTCATAACTAAACAATTTAGTATGAAAACTAAATTGGTAACACCGCTTATCTGTTACTTCTCCTCGATAGGATCCTTGTGGTTTAGTTGAATCAAGCATGATAAGCATGTCCATTTATCCCAATTGAGAAATCACTACTATTATAAATCTGATCACAATTTAACATGGTATCAAAGCTAGCATAAAGAAAAGATCCGATCAAATAGAATTTAGAGGTGAAATATAACTACCATTAAGAGCTCTATAAAACTAATATTCAAACAAAATGGTGAATGGAGTTAGATTTTAAGATAGACTAGAGGTGCTATAAATTTTATCTCATGGATATTCATAATAATGATGACACTAAGAGAACATGACCTAAACACATTTGTGGAGAGGGTTGTACCTATATCGAATGATAATGATGAGAAAAATCCATGGATCACAAATAACTGTTAATATGATTTAGAACAACAAAGAGGGGGGTGAATCAGTTGATCTCAGGTCTAGATGTATAAAACAATCTTTCAAACTCTTCAACAAATTAGATCTAATAACCAACACCTGCTCGGTCATTACTAATTGCATAATATAAACATATAACAGTGCAGTCCACTTATCCAATAGCATCTAACTTGTAAAACACAGAAATGTTCAAACCAAAACATTCATACAAGTATCAACACCAGGATTTATAGTGGAAACCCAATTTGGGAAAAACCACTTTGTAACATGTTACTATTATGTTCACTCTTCTAAAGTGAGCTTGGTGAAAAGCCAACCCTGTCAAAGGTTACAAACACACTGTCAGGTGTGACCCGATTAAAGGATTTCAACCACTCTGTTAAAAGTACACCTTGTTATAGGACTTACATACACTCCATTAGAATGCAACCTTGTTCAAAGGATTTATACCTATGACTATTAGGTCAACCTCTATTAAGAGGATTTTGACTGTTACAATGGTTAGAAAGTAGCAGTAATATTGATTTGAGAAACATACAACTCACTTTGCAAATATCAGATCTAATTCCGTACACATATGTTGGCTTATTGACTGTGAACCTTTTCCATCTCCATCACTGATCTTCTTAGAACCCTTCAAGTGATCACAACACTTCTCCTTCAACCTTTTCTACTTAGACAGTCAATAACAATACTTCCATCATTGACTTCTTTTCATGCTTTCAACCTCTTGCTTAGGTTTCCTTAATACTACCTCTATTAGGTCAATACATCTTTTGCCACTTAATCTCCTTCATAGATCTTAGGGTTAGGTCAGATTCATTGAATCCATCCTACATTATGTTCTTTGGCTTATCTTTGAAATATCTCAAATCTCTTAAAGATTTACAATAAAACATTTTACAGTGCATTAAATGCTTTCATACAATAAATAAATAAAGTCAACACATTTTACATAATTCAAAAATTCAACGATGTCGGCTAAAAATCTGAATTCTTCAACAAATGCAAAATACTGACGCTCGGTCAATACTGTGTCCAACTTCTTGGTCTTCTCTAGAAGGCTTGACCACCACATAAACTATTCCCACAGCTAATATTGTCTTCCTCGGCAATTATATGGTGTTCGGTCAACACTATTTTTACTCGGCATTCACTAGCTCGGTCGACACAAACAACACTTAGCTTAAACTAGATTTCTTCACTTATGCTCAGTCAAGCCTACTAGTTTAGTCTTCATTCTTACTAAGATAAACAATACATTATCTTATCATTGTGCCACATAATCAAGTACTCATTGAAGTATCAAGATAACTGAACCTTTCCTTAGGTGCTATTGTTACCAACCTTGCCTATCCCCTTAGCAACACTCAAATAGATATAGTACTTTCTTAAATAGAAATAGTCTTACCAATTAAGGTTTGACATCAATGACAATACAACAATTGCTTCAATTGCAATTTTCAACAATAACAACCTAGCCATAAATGTTCTAGTAGATGCAGTAAAATATCATATAGTTCCTGTTATATCAAAGTTAGATACTGCATATCAAATGTTCATAACAATAGGTAACATGTATGAGATAAATAATAATAGTAGGGCCCTTGACCTTAAAACAAAAGTCCACCATGTCAAGCTGAAAAAATGAGAAACCATCATGTCCTACTTCATGAGAATAATAGAGATAAGTGATCAACTATCTATTGTTGGTCATCAAGTTGATAATAAATAATTATCAATGCTAGTTCTAAATGAATTTAATACATCTTGGGAAGAATTCATACAAGTGATAACCATAACAAGCATTCAAATAAAAGAATAAGAGACATGTCTAGATTCCAATGTTTCAGATGTGATAAATTTGGACATCTTACAATAAAATGTATAGACATAATCAAACATCAAGCCTCACTAGTAGAAGTAAGTAAGGATAAGGATGCAAAAAGACTTGTATTCTTCTTAGAACTATCAAGTGAGATATAACATAGTAGAAATACATGGATCATTGATAGTGGAGCCTCCTAAAACATCACAAGATTTAGAGAACAACTAGATAGCCTAGATGAAGGTTCAAATGAAGAAGTCACCATTGGAGACAATTCAAACTACCTTGTAAAAGGAGTTGGAACCTTCATAATTCAACTAAAATTGAGTATGTCTCTTCAATTAATTGGTATACTATTTGTACAAGGCATTAAGTGCAATCTATTTTCCATATAAGCACTTGAAGATAAGGGGTACCAGATTTCTTTCATGTATGGAAAGGTTCTAGCATGGCCTAGGAACTCAAATATCAAGAAGGAACATACTTTATGAACTCGAGATGGTTGCCTATAAAAAGTATCTACTTCTCCCTCTCAAGCCTTAATTCATGATATATATTCTACTAACAAAATATGGCATAGAAGGTTGGGACATCTTCACTTTCGTGCCCTATCTTCTATGATGAATATTGTAAATGGTCTACCTAAATTAAAGAAAGATCACGAGGGGGTTTGCAAGGGCTGTGCTCTAGGAAATAAATCCAAGGGTGTTTTCCATAATAGTGAGAGTAAATCCAAAAATGTACTTTAACTTATCCATTCTAACCTATGTGGACCAATGGTAGTGACCTCTCTAGGAAGATTTTTGTATTATATTATTTTTGTTGATGACTACTCTAGGAAAAATTGGATTTACTTTCCAAAATGTAAAGAATCAAATGAAGTTCTAACAAAATTTAAGGAATTCAAATACTTAGTTGAAAACATGTCTGGGAAAATAATCAAAACCTTAAGGTCTGATAATGGAGGAGAATAAAACTCTGATAACTTTAAAGATTTTTATATTTCAACAGGGATTAAGAGGTAGTACACAGTTCCTTATAACCCTCAACAAAATGGGGTAGCTAAAAAGAAAACTAGAACCATAGTAGAAGTAGCAAAAGCTATGATGCATGATCAAAACCTTCATACCTGATTTTGGGTTGAAGCCTCCTGCACATCTATTTATATCCAAAATAGATGTCCTCACTCTATTCTATAAAATAAAACCCCTGAAAAATCATTCATTGGGATTAAGCCTAACATAAGTCATCTTAGGATATTTGGTTGTCCTGTCTATATCCACTTTCCTAAGGAGAAAAGATCCAAATTAGAGCCTTCAAGAAAGAGTGGGATATGTTTTGGGTATAGTGAGACATCCAAATCCTACAAGATATACATACCTAGTAAAAACTTAATTGAACTTAGCAGAGATGTTACCTTCCAAGAAGGCATTGCTTTTAAAAGATCTAAATATAATATGGAAGTAGATGAAGTAAATCCTCAAGAAGATAATGATACTAAGATTCATAGGAAGACTTCTATAGAAAATGATAATAAACCATTGAAATCCACACTTGAACCTAGAGATTCAACCATTAGTCATAAGAGACCACTTTGGGGAAGGAAAACAATTGAAGAAGTAGAGAGTTATGGAGCTTCTAAGGGTACTTTTAGAGAAAGGAAGAAACCTAATAGATACTCCAAATATGTTTCTCTCATGAGTGAACTTATTGAATCTAAACCTTCAAATGTTGAGGAAGTACTACAAAAGAGAGTATGGAAGGATTCCATGGTTGAAGAATACCAATCCATCATAAAGAATGATGTCTAGGACATTGTGCCTAGATCTAAAGATAAATCAATTGTCTCATCTAAATGGCTATTCAAAATCAAACATGCAACTGATGGAAGTATTGAAAAACATAAATCCATATTTTTTGTGAGAGGATTCTCTCATAAGGAAGGGGCTGATTATGAAGAGACATTTTCCCTAGTTGCTCGATACAACTCTACCAGAGCTATTATTACTGTTTCCGCATCTAAAGGATGGAAGATTCACTAGATGGATGTAAAGAAAACTTTCCTTAATGGGATCATTGAAGAGGAAGTATACTTGGAACAAATAGAGGGATTTTTGATTCGTGATAGTAATTTTCAACATTTTTAAATTAAAGAAGGATTTATAAGGGCTCAAATAGTCTCCTCGAGCTTGGTATGAAAGAATAGACAACTATCTCTCTAAATTAGGGTTTTCCAAGAGTGAAGAAGAATCCAACATATACTTTAAAGTAATAA